>CM068769.1:2450000-2918821 GCA_035084275.1 Hydrolagus colliei
CTCTCTCTATCTGTTCACTCTCTCAATCTCCACCCCTCCTTTCACCTCGTCGGCTCCCTCGCTCCCACCCTCCCTCCCTCGCTCCCACCCTCCCTCCCTCCTTCTCGCCCTCCCTCCCTCCCGCTCTCCCTCCCTCCCGCTCTCCCTCCCTCCCTCCCTCCCTCCCTCTCTTCCTTCCTCCCTCCCTCCCTCCCACCCTCCCTCTCTCCCTCCATCCCTCCCTCCCTCCATCCCTGCCTCCTTCCATCCATCCATGCCTCCCTCCCTCTCCCTTTCTCTCTCTCCCTTCCTCAATCCCTTTGCTTGACTGCCTCTCTTCCAAGTCTCAGGTCCCAGATAAAGACCTTTCTCTTCAACAGTGCATTTGGTGATCATTCCCCCCATAACCCTGTCTCGCCCCACGGGTTCCGTTATCGTGACACACTCTGAGACACCTTGGAGGGCAAAACATCGAAGTTGTTTCTGTTGTTCTTTTTGAACCCATCACCTTCTAATTCAGAGGCGAGATTGGTAACAGTCAGACAGATTAACAGCTTTGTGGCAATTCATGTCCAAAAGTGTTATTGAAAATATGCGGATCATTATTCTCTGTGAAAAGTATTTCATTTTTAGCTGGTTACGTTTCAACAGGAACCTCAGAACGCACACTGTGGTCACAAAGCCTTGGTTCCTCCCATGCCCCTCTCCACACTCTCTGTAATTAGTTAAGAAAGGAGCTTGACGCTGTGGAGCGACGTTAATTTAATTTACACCCTGGGGATTTAAATGGGTAACTGGAGTTAATAATAATAATATTCCTTGCATTTGCTGTAGCACGTTTCGCATCTTATCAACTATCAAAGCGCTTCACAGTATATACTGTAAAGTGAAGTGACTGTATATTTATGGGCAAAACGCGGCAGCCAATTGCGCACAGCAGCGTCTCCCGCACAAACAGTCGTGAATTGACAAGACTAATTTTTTTATTGAGTTTTTTTAAGAGATTATTTTTAGCCGTGTGGAGCAAGGAAACTTGCACAGGGTTTCATACTTGCTTTCCTCGATTCGAAAACTCGTCTCAAACTTCAAAGGCAAGTTCTCTAACCATTGAGCTGCAGGGGCTTCACAGGCATGGGATACGACAGGCATGCGATTCAACATTGATGAAACAATGGGCTGCCCACAAATTAAATCCTTGAGGTAAATTACATAACACGTTGAGTAACTGTTTTGCATACGGCTCAAATTCATCGACGACCCCGTGGTACAATTACTCAACAAACCGCTCCCTGTTGATTTATATAAAAATCCGTTTGAGACTTTGCAGCAGCATCTTTCAGCCGTCAGCTGCTGCCTCTGCCAAGTGAAGACGTGGTACTTTCCTGTTTGAAGATGACAACTCCGATTATTCGTAGGATAGAACACATTTACTACCCGATACTCGCTGTGTTTGGTGTTCCTGGCAAGTGTTTTACCAAACTAAATTTCTATATTAATAAGCAGTAAGGCTTGCAGCTCGATCCAGTTAACCAATGTCCCTCTGAATCAGGAAGTTGTGGGTTCTAGCCCTTTGTACGGATAGTTACTGGCGATTGTCAATCAAATAAATTGTGTGGGAATTAATTGTATTTTTGCAAGTGCGGTATTTAGAATACGAATGTAATGAGACAATTCTGGCTGCCTCTTTATATATATGCGGTGTAGCACTATAGACGGAGACAGAATATACACAGTGGTCAGGTCAATGCGTTTTGGCGGCACAACAGGTTTAATAAAATAACAACGCTGTTTTAGGCACGTCCCTCTCTTTGCATCTCCCTATCTGTATTTCCCTTGTTTCCCATCAGCGTGTACATATTTCTGTATGTCTAATGGTGTATCTTTGTCTTTGCAGCGCTGAGGAATGTGTATTTTGCTTTCTCTTTGTGTGTTTGACTCCCTATGTTGGTATGTATTTCTCTCTGTGTCTGTGTGTCTTTCGCTCATTGTGTGTTTACCTGTCACTCTGTTTCCATGTCTTTATGTCCGCGTGTATCGCGCACTTTCCTACTCCGCTCTCTGTAACTCCCTCGGTCCGACTGCTTGTCGCTCTCTCTCTCTCTCTCTCTCTCTCTCTGCAGATGTATAGGCGTAATTGTCTCTCCATAATCGAGTTTCTGTGTGTGTGTTTGTCCTTCCCGATCCGCTTCCATCTCTCTCAATATCTCCATCTTTGCCTCTATGTGACTGTCAATGTCTCTGCAATTCTTTGTATTTCCCCATCTCCTCTATATCCCCATCTACCGTAGCTCAGCGATTAGAGGTCTGGACTTACTCGCAAGTGTTCTGTGTTGAATTCCTGGCAGGTTAGGGCGAATCCTTGGGCAGGTTTCATTTCTCTATCTGCCGAATGATAATTCCCCCCAAAATGTTGATTTCAATCCATAACTCTTTGTATGACACTGATTTGCTCCGTTTCGCTCACAAATATACAATTAATTCACTTATATGCAGGTTAGTCTGTGAAACAATTTGAGACTTCTGGAAAACGTTAAAAGCGCTATTTCAAATGCAAGACGTATTATTATCTCTGTGTGTTCGGACCTTCCTCTCTCTCGTTCTCTGTATCTCTTCCACTTGATCGATGTCTAACCTCTCTCTGTGTACCATGTGTAACTCATTCTCTCTGTGTGTATTACTTTGTTGTTCTGCGTGCCTATGCATATTTCTCTCTCGCTCCCTCTGGTTGAATGTGTGTCTATTTTTCTACATGCATCTCACTCTATGTCTCAGAGTATCTCTCGATTTCACTCTCTGTGTGCAATTCGTCCCAGGTGCGTGTGTATTTCTGTCTATTTATGTGTACGCATTTCAATCTTTGCCTATGACTATATCTGTATCCGTGTGTCTTAGCTGTTTTTCTCTCTCTGACTATGATAGCATCTATCAACTTCTGTGCGTATCTGCTCTGTGTATCTTTCTCTCTATCAATGTGATTCTCTCTCTCTCTCTCTCTCTCTCTCCCTCTCTCGCTTTCTCTCGCTCTCTATCAGACTGCGAAAACATTGCTCTGTCTATGCGTGTGTATCGATTTGCCTTATTGTATTCTTTTTTACTCCCCATTTGTCAGTTTGTGGCTATGTGTGTGTTTATGTCTGTTTGTGTCTCTGCATCCCTTCTTCTATTTTTCTGCTTAGTCTCACTGTAGATCTGGAGATTTTTCTTTGGTTTTCGATATATGTGTCGCTCTCCGACTCAGTGTATTTGTCTCCGTATCTTCTTGTTTCTATCACTGTCTGTCTTTCCTCTCTCTGACTCTCTCTCTATCAGTCGCTCCCTCCCTCTAATTATTTCCTTCTGTGTGAATGCGACTCTCTATGTACGCAACTTTGACCTAAGCTTTTGTCCCCGATTATCTTTCTTCCCCCACTTGCGGTCCCTCACCAGCACTGCCTTCTCTCGCACGAAGCATCACCCGTCTCCGCCAATATCTCACGCCAAAAGCTGCCGAAACACTGGTCCATGCGTTTGCCACATCTCGGCTGCACTATTCAGATCCATGATCGCCTAGCTCCCCTCCGCCACCATTCATAAACTCTAGCTCATACAGAACCGCCCGCATTCTCAACCGCATCAAACTCTGCTCCTCGATTACCCAGCCCCTGCCAGATTGCACTGGCAACCTGTACCGGAGAGGATCGATTTCAAAATCCTCATGGTTGTATTGAAATCCCTCTATTTCATTGCACAGCCCTAAATCTCTGACCTCCTCTCCCAACAAAACTTCACCGGTATGCACAACTCCACCGGTTCTGTTTTCCTCCTCGTCTCCTGAATCCTCCGCTCCGCCATTGGCGGCCGTGCCACCAGCTACTGGACATTCCTCCTTTACTCCCCTCACCTTTCTCCCTCCTATCCCATTTTCTGATCTCGTCCCAAGACTTTCTTTTCGACCGCGCTTTCGTTGACCTTAACCGCCTTCCCCCAGACTCGGCCCCGGGATCCTTTTTTAGGAAGCACTCGGAGACTTTGTTCATCGTGGAGTTCGCTATATATATCCTTCTGTGTATCTCACACTCTCTCGCTGCATCTCTCTGTCACTCTCTCAGGGGCTGGAAGTATGCAATTCCAGGCCAAATCGTGATGGACAACGGGACAGGTCTTGCTTTATCACCTTCCCATATTATGAACTGAAGTAGGAGAAGTATCATTTAGCCAAAATAATTTCCAATTTTCGCATTTTTGTTCATTCTAAATCTTGCATTTGATATCTTATGTCGTCTAAGTGTCTAAGAGTGCTTCTTAGATTAAACTGTAAATTCAGTTGTCTGTACATTTGTGAGCCAAACCCGGCAGCCTGTTGCACAAACGCTCGTTGATTTAAATCACCAATGTCTTATTTTTGTGTTTCGTTTGGATTATTATTGACCCATCGTTTACATTTTGTTTCTTCCAATGGCTTTTCTTCAAACCCCCGCACAGTTTCCCACGGCATCCCTCAAGGCTCGGTCCGCTTCTTTTCACCCTTTGCACGCTCCCACTGGGCGACGTCATACGCAGACATGGGGTAAATTTCCACATATATGCGGATGACACCCAGTTGTACCATTCTGCCTCATCCCTCAACTCCCAGACGATCGATGTTCTGACAGCATGTCTGTCCGACATCGAATCGAGGACGAGGGACAACTTTTTGCAATTGAACGTGAGTAAGACCGAGGCCCTCCTGATTGGCTCAAGCCAGCGCCTCCGCACATCGGGCGCTGCCAGCCTCAACATCCAAGGCTGTACTCTCCACCTCACAAGGCCAATCAGGATCCTCGGCATCATGTTGGATCAAAAACTTTCCTTCCTCCCCCACATCCGCGCCTTGACTGGCACCGCCTATTTCCATCTGCGCAACACTGCCAGGCTCCGCAACTATCTTACACCCCGCGCTGCCGAAACACTCGTGCACGCGTACATCACCTCACGGCTGGATTACGGAAATTCTCTCCTAATCGGCCTCCCCAGTTCCTCCATTTATAGGCTGCAGGCCATCCAAAACTCTGCAGCCCGTGTACTATCCCGCACCCGCCTCCGTGACCACATAACCCCCACCCTCGCCCGTCTCCACTGGCTCCCCATCCTCCAGAGGATCGAATTTAAGATCCTCGTCCTCACCTACAAGGCCTTGCACGGCCTTTCCCCATCCTACCTAGCCGATCTACTCTCCCCCTACACGCCCACCCGGCCCCTCCGTTCAACAGGACGTGGCCTGCTCCAAGCCCCCCTCCCGAACCGCCCCACCATCGGAGGCCGGGCCTTCAGTTTCTCTGCTCCCAACTTACGGAATGCCATCCCTCAATCCCTCGGTTTCGCCTCTTCCCTTTCCTCCTTCAAGGCCGATTTGAAGACTTTCCTCTTCGATCGTGCCTTTTGTTCCACCCCGAACTCTTTTACCTCCCCTTCGTGTTTCACCCCTTCTCAAACACTCCCCTCCCAGCTCGGGTCACACGCCTCTTGTTTAGCGCCTTGGGACGTCCTCCCGACGTGAAAGGCGCTATATAAATGTAAATTGTTGTTGTTGTTGTTGTTGTTATGGGGCTCGCGTTTAAAGGACATTGCCGAATGCTTCACCGAGCCCTGCCTCTGGAATCGAACCTCAGTTGCAAGATTAAATGGCTGCAAGTCAACTGTAGGAATGATTCGATATAATTGGTAATTTCCCTTTCTCTCTCCCTCTCTCTCCCACTCTCTGTAGCTAACCTCGTGGCCATTGTGATCCTTTCCCGAGAGAGGTGCGGTCTCTCCAAATGTGTCTCTCACTATCTGGTGGCCATGTCAGTGGCTGATCTGATAGTGTTAACTCTCTCGGTGATTTTATTTCGCATTGTTGATCATTACTTCCCATTTTCATTCGTGGCCATTACTCATGTTTGCCGGCTGCTAGAGGTAATATGTGGTGCAGCATCTGCAATGTCGGTCTGGCTAACTGTGGCTTTCACCTTTGATCGATATGTCGCTATTTGCTGCCAACAACTGAAAACTAAATATTGCAACGAACAAACAGCTGCTGCAGTGATAGCGGGGCTGAATGTGTTCTTCATTGGAGTAAACATTCCCTGGTATTTTGCCTATGAACCAGAGTTCATACTTCGAAGTATGCCGTGGTTATGTGTTATTAAAGCAAGCTTTTACTCGTTTCTCCCATGGACAGTGTTTGACCTCCTCGAACTTATTTTAACCCCCATTCTCCCATTGGTTGTGATTTTGTTGTTCAACGCCCTGACTGTCAGGCACATCCTGGTGGCCAGTCGAGCCCGCAGAAGATTGCGGGGACACAGTGATGAGTACAGGAATAGTGGTGAGAGAGACAGTGATCCAGAGATGAAGAGCCGAAGGAAAGCCGTTGTTTTACTTTTCGCGATATCAGGCAATTTTATACTGTTATGGATAACATATGTGTTATTTTTCTTGTATTGGAGAATTTCCGACACAATTTCCTACTCAGGCTACAATGATACTTTGTATATTATTCGTCAAACTGGCTTCATGCTTCAGCTGTTAAGCTCCTGTACTAACACATGCATTTACGCTGTTACCCAGACGCAATTCAGAGAGGAGATTAAGAGAGCGGTGACAATTCCTTTTATAGTAATTGTTAAGTTATTTCATTAACAATACCCGAAGTCTCTTCCAAAGACACAGAAAAGCTCCAGCTTCACTGTTCATTCATATATCCAGTTCAGGAATAGATAAAGAATAAAGCTCTCTCAACAATAATAAGAAATGTTGTGTTTTTAGCGCCTATTACATACGAAGGACGTCCAAATGGCTGATTGTTGACACACAAGGTAAAGCTCCCGCTAAAATTCCCACTGTCAATCAGAACATGTGTGTGCAGTTAACTATCATAGAGAGGAAAATTAGATTAATTTCTCTTCGAACCAGTCTACATGTCTTTACTCAAACGCTCGCTTGTTCCGGAAGCATATAAAGTCTGTTTTGTTTTATTGTCCTTCAAACCGTACCTGTAATTCATTGAACATTGCAAACAGCACCAATCAGCCTGATATGTATCTAGAAACGTTGAGAACCTCGCCCTGTTACACGTATGTGCGTGATTTCAAACCACTGCCTCTGAGTGAATGCTGAAAACACGAAGAGAGTACCGTCAATAAAAGGTAATGCAGGCAGTGTAATTGTAACCACAGACCAAAGAGCCAGATAACTAACATATATTTGGAAATATAACTGATGATATTGGCAACTGAATCAAATGTTGTATATTACTCAAAATCAGTGTCACAGTGAAAACATTTTGATTGGTAAAACTGATGGTGATCTACGGATAAGTAACCCCTAAATGGCTAACTGTGTTTGAAACTGTTCTCCCAAATGTGTTCTCAGTGACACTGTTGCCGAGTTCTTCCAAATAAAGGTTTTGGTTTGGATCACATTCCATGAACTTCTCGTTTTAGATGCAGAAGCTTCAATTGTTGATGGAAATCAATTCTGCTCTATGGTTCGAGGTTTCCACGACTGTTAACCATACAAACAAAATTCCGTTACAAACCCAAAGAAGGTAGTCATTTTTGTGCTTTAATTTTCAGTTTCATGAACCTGAATGCCGTATCTCCAGTAAGTTCCTTCATTAAGTGAATTTTGAGGCAAACACAGGATTATTGTATTGCAACATCACTACAAACATTGGCATAATCTAATATCACGGCAAGATATTTATCGATTTACTTAACGATTCTCAAAGTATATTCTGATCCATCACATTACCAACTCGACAACATAGCAGATATCCTGGACTCGCACACGCATGTAGAAAATCCTCTATTTACTATATATTCCACGCAATAATTTTCACTGTGTCTGATTAATTAGAATCAGTATAGGGCCAATGCTTATTCTTGACCGGCCCGTAAAACTTCGTCAATTTTCCCGGTCGTTTCTCAAGTTAACCAATATAACATGTGAATGCTGACCTTGCTGACGAATTGGATTGTCTGAGAGAGGCTAAACAAAGTTGATACGGTGTGTGTTTGAAATCGGACCACAGCAGGTTATTTGTGCTGATCAGACAAGATCAGATAAGATCCAAGGGTCACAGACTCATAGAATTATAGAATCTTACGGTACAAAAGGAGGCCATTTGGCCCATGGAGTCTGTACCGGCGCTTTAAAAAGAACAACTCAATCCCACACCCCAGGTGTCTCCCGATAACTCTCTCTCCACTAAATGAATGTCTACTCTCTTTTAAAAGATGTTATCTAATCTGCCTATTCACCACCTTTTCAGGCAATGCATTCCAGATTCTAAAACCTCGCTTTAACCTCCTTTTTTAACAACTTTCACAGTGGAATTCCGAAAGCTATGTGGCATCATCTATAACAGAGCTCAATGTATAATAGCACAGCTCGCAAACCGGAGATTTAATATCATCTCCAGCAGTTAAAAACGTTGAGCAAATTTCCCTATTCCACATGTATCTGCTTATCTGCTTACGTTAATCCGTATCTTTTGCAGATGTGGGTGTATTGGTGGTGCAATCAATCTTCAGGGTTTGTGTAAATTAATACAGCAAACTGATTACTCGACTCTGGCTTATCTTGTCACTACCACTGAAGGCAAGTCAATCATGCTGTCCGTATTCGGTCTACAAATTTCCTGTCTGACTACGCTTATTCTGTTAATAAATCCGATACATTGCCAACTGTGTTCTGTTGTAGTATACTGTGACTCAGTGGTAAGAGCACTCAACTTACAAACGAGATACCTGGGTTCCATTGCAGGCAGTGCGAAACCGTGTGCAAAATTCCTTACTCCAAACGGCTAATAATAATCCTTATATGTACATTTAGCAATTGGTTATTTCGATTCAAGATTGCTTGTAGGGCACGCTGCTGTGTGCAATTGTCTTCCGCGTTTCATTTATACATATATTGTTAATTCACTTTACTGTATATTCTGCGAATCGCTTTGAGACGTCTAGATGATGAGAAAAGCGTTATATCAAATGTAAGCATTCTTACTATGATTACACAGAGTAAAGAAGGAATATGACTGTAAGTGGAATCTTGGATCAATTTCTGAAGAGATCCTTCATGTGCTTCACATACAATTCAAGAACAACATTCACCAGATTATTTGAAACATCTTTTAAAAGAGAAACGATTACAAGTCTGTCAAGAGTGAAGCGGGTTTGGTTGTCTGACTGGAGGAGAACTTCCAGATAAATCTTTTACAGTTCCAATGCTCAGTGTGACCTAATTCAGTGCTGCAAACATATCATTCTCTGCCATATGCTGCTTTGGCACTGTTCTATTCTGACCCATTATGAGAAAGGACTAATCACCAATTGTTGCTCAATCAACCTTCTTAGGGAATATTTCCACAGCTTTACTGTTTGATCATTAGAATAGTGCTTCTGTACATTCGTTTTCGAAAAGAGATACTTTGCGCACATTAAAGTGCATGATTCATCCATTGTATCGATGGGACTGTTGGCCAGCAAACTTAGCGAATTTCCCTGCACTATTTAAAATGGGAGCTGGGATATTGTGCCATCCACATTTACAGCCAGAACCTCAGTTTCACGTAGTAAATGCAACGCATAGCATAGACACACATTCACAAACACACACACACACACAGAGAGAGACACACACACATAGAGTCACAGTGGGAGAGGGAGCGACAAACAGGGTTAAAGACAGTTAGAGGGAGACAGGGATAGAGAGGGAGGGAGACACACACACACATATGCAGAGAGAGACACCCACACAGTCGCACACACACAGGGACAGATAAAGAAGCACAGATGCAAACACCTGTGTCTACATAAACAGACACACAAAATGAGAGTGAGGGTGAGAGCGAGAGAGACAGAAAGAGACGGAGACAGCTACAGAGTCACATATGTTAGCGAGAAAGAGAGAGACACACGTACACACAAATACATATACACAAAGTGAGAGACACACATGTATACCGAGGAATATATTTAACTCATGAATATTTTACTCCTCTGTGGCTTATATTCGTTTCGCAACCAGGTGTATACAATGTAAGGTATTATATTAGAATTGTATGGCAGCATTATCATTTGTGGAAAACGTTATCACATTTAACGGGTTACACTACAGCAGTGACCTCAGCGCCCTGTACACACTGTGATCACAAAGGCCTTTGTCCCTCCCAAGCTGTGACCAATGCTGTAGGTAATGGGTTCAATGCTGGTGAGTGGTCCCTGTGGAGACAATGTACACACACACGCCAGGCTGGGGAATAATGTGTATAGGTGGGGGTGACACACTCACATGTGCATCTCTCTGATGATTTAGATGCTTTAACAACAACATATTGCACAGACGGAAACACGGTGGCGTATGTGGTGTTGTGGGCCTGGTTTGCATCATGGAATGGATACCCAGCTGTCCCCAAATTACATCATTGGGGTGAATTGCGTAACCCAGGGCCGATAAAGTTTTGTTTTTTTGCACTAGGCACTAACTCATCCACAATCGTGCTGTAAAATTGCTCAAATGAGCGTTCCCCACTGTTATTTAAATAAGACCCCGTTTTATGCTCTTTAGAACCAGTTTTTGCGTGAGGCGCCTTTTGTAGAAGGGGTTAATTTTATATCCGTGAAGATGGCCTATCCGATAATTTGGAAAACCGAAAAGATTTACTATCCGATTCTCGCTGCAGTTGGAATTCCTGGCAAGTGATTTATCCAATTCAGTTTTTAGGTTAGTTTCCAGTAAAAGTTGTAGCCTGACTCAGTTTAGCAATCTCACCTTTCAATCAGCAAATGGTGGTTTGTGTAATCCTTGAAATCGCCTGTTATCCTTTTTCGGGATACAGGCCACTGACGTTCAAATAAAGTGTGAGGACGTGATTTCGTCACTAAGTGTGGTAGCGAGAATAAAACCTTAGAAACAAATCTCCAGTTTGCCTGCTTATTTATTAGAGATTGTAGGGCGTCATTCAAAGGAGAAAATAGATCATGTGAACCCGATGGCATTTTCATTATGTAATTTTTTTTATGATGCATTATAAATGATTTAGCCATTTAGTAACATTATAGTTGTGGTTCGCTTTTGTGAACATCTGACTCCCGAATTTCCAGACAAGATAAAGTCAATTCGCTTTACAGTGTATTTCGTGAACCGATTTCAGTAGACATGAACATAATATAATATATTATATCAATTGCCAGCTTCCAGTCTAACCTCTATAAGTCGCAGTTTACAGGCTGAATGAGCGAGGTGTGAACTTTGCTTCCATAATCGCACTTTGGGCTCCATCAGCAAGCAAACAATCTCCATTTGTGAAGCGCCTTTCACACAGCGGAGCGTCTGAATGTTTACATACGATGCTGGTTTGCAAAGTGGATCCATCTCTCCTCTCCAATTTGCCGCATTTAGAGAATTCTTTATTTTCAACAAATAAATGTAAGCAGATACATTAGAGCGTATCAAAGTGTCTCCTCTAACCAAAAATACCGTTGTCAAAGGCATTTTACATTGTCATGTTATACAGACAGACCGATATTGATTGAAGATTATGGACTCAATAGCAACGGTTTCGTGTATTTGATACAACCCCATCAGTGGTCCTCCGAACGCTCAAAGAATGAGACAAGATTAATGCAAACATAGTATTATATTCAAATGCAACAGTGGAGTCAAGGGGATATAATCGTTTGTGTCTGATGACTTTTTATGTTCAAAATAAATAAATCTCTGAATGCGGCAACTGGTAGAGGAACGATTGATTGATCCTCTGTGCAAACCCAGCATTGCATGTAAGCACACAATGAGTAGAGTGACCGGTATTATCTCAGAAAGTTTGGGACAGGACACGGCGAGATATTTGCTCCATTTTGAGGTGTCTTGATAAATAGACAATTTGCTGTATGAAACGCTAGGGATTATTTATCTATTAATTGTGCGTTTCTAAATGACCTTCATGTCTCTCGGTGTATCTCATTTTGTGCGTATCTCTACTAATTTGCCTTCGTGTGTATCTGAACGACTCATATTCTAAATGTGGCTGTATCTCTTCCAGCACATCACACTTTCTATCTCTTGGTATTTGATTGTGTCCACGGTGATGTGTGTTTCTCGCTGCACATGAACGACAGTCTCTTTCTGTTACTTTCGTGGTCCTTGTTCTTGTGTCTTTCGCTTACTTTGTCGTTTATTCCGCATGTCCCTGTGTGTTTGTTTCTGTATGTTTATCTCTCCCACTTTAGTGTATCCAAGTCTCTCATTCTCTCTGTCTGTTTCTATCGATCCCTTTCTCACTCCCCCTCTCTCTCTCCATCATCTGCGCTCTCTCTCTCTCCCCCTCTCTCATTATCGCGCAGTCTTTCTATCTCTTTCTCGCCCCCCACCCCCACCTCCCCCCATCCACCCCACACAACCCCACCACCCACTCTGTCTGTCAGTATTCCGCAGGCAGTCGCGTGTTGGACAGCGAGTCATGTTCAATACATTGCAATCTGTACAAATGTGTATCTATGTATGATTTGCTCTCTCTCTCTCTGCAGTCAACCTATTGGCGATTGTGATCCTGGCTCGAGGGAGGTGCGGTCTCTCGAATTGCATCTCCATTTATCTGTTGGCCATGTCAGTGGCTGACCTGATGGTTGTTATTTTCATGGTGATCTTTGCTGTCATTGTACCTATGTACTTCAGGAATCCGTTCGTGAAAATCACTCCCGTGTGCCGGGTGCTTTTTATACTGGAACAAGTAACAAGGGAAAAGACTGTCTGGTTCACTATCGCTTTCACCTTTGATCGATATGTCGCCATCTGTTGGCAAAAATTCAAAGATAAATATTGCACCGAAAATACGGCTGCTGCAGTGATAGCGTTGTTGAGTGTTACATTCACTGTGAAAAACATTCACTGGTATTTTTTATATAAACCTGTGGTCATAATTGACAAGACACCCTGGGGATGCTCTATTACTCCAAGCTTTTACACTTCACTCCCATGGATAGTGTATGAATGGCTCGGCGTCATTTTAACCCCAATTATCCCTTATATTCTGATTTTGCTGCTCAACGCCCTGACTGTCAGCTACATACTGGTGGCCAGTCGAGCCCGCAGGAGATTACGGGGACACAGTGATGGGGACAGAACTAGAGGTGAGAGAGACAGTGATCCAGAGATGCAAAACAGGAGGAAATCCATTGTTTTACTGTTTGCTGTTTCTGCCAATTTTATATTGTTATGGATGACATATACTCGATATTTCTTATACTGGAAGATTTCAAAACCAGATAACTTCACAGGTCCTATTGATCCTAAGTATATTATCTGGCGAACTGGCTTTATGCTACAGCTACTTAGCTGCTGTACAAACACTGGAATTTACGCTGTGACACAGACTAAATTCAGAGAGGAGATTAAGAAAGGGCTGGCCTTCCCTGCTCCTCTAATTGTTAGATTATTGCATTGACAAACGTTGACAGGCCTAGTGAGTGAGTGAGTGCTAGACGATATCGCATTATAGAGTCTTATAGTTCAGTGGTTATAACACTCGCCTTACAAGCGTGAGACATGCGTCCGAATCCAGGCAGGTCAGCGCGAAATCCTGGGAAAATTTCCTTAACACACACGTCACATTATAATCCCTAATAAAAAAACATATAAGAAATTGGTCATTTCAATCAATGACCGTTTGTGGGGCACTGCTGTGCGCAATTGGATGCTGTGAGTTGCCCACACATATACCTCCAATTCACTTTACAGTACATTGTTTGAAGCGCTTTAAGACATAGTCTGTGTCAAATACAAAACTGCTAAGTCAAATGCAATGACTATTCTTATTATCAAAAAGTGAAAGCTCGTTCACAATGAGATAATCGGACTAACAGCGAAAGTAGCAATGGAATCGGATAGTGGGAGACCCGGATGTCTTTCTGTTTTTTGACTGGAGGCATTGAGTTGACAATAAATAAATTTTGGAACAAACTTTTGCTTTGGATTGAGTGTGGTTTTGGTCGTTTAATACATTCACTGTTTTCGGGTGGTTTGAACAATATACAACGAGGTGTCGATACAACACATTTCATCTAACTCCTTACGCATGGGATTCATTTTACCTGTTCGATATCACGATACGCCCGATTCTCCCATTCAGTCTCATTTTGCTGGTAAACCTTCTGACTATCAGCTATTTTTTCGTGGGCAGCGGAGCCCACAACTAATTGTGGGAGTGCGAGAAATAAGATAGGAATGAAGCTTTGAGTGAAAGTGCGAGCATTTGACTGCGTCGTTTCTCCCACACAATAAGTTCTGCAGTGTGTTCTTTGATGCGCACTACGACATCTTGATAGAGTGGTTAGGGCGCTGTATCGACTCTAAGGTGTATTAATATTCATAGTATTAAAAAATTATTTATTATTTGCCCATTTATTTATATACCCATTTAGTATTTACCCATTTAGTTATATACCCATTTATCTATTTACACATTTATTTGTTTATTTATTGTAATTTGTTTTGTTAAATTGAAAATATATATATTTTTTAACTTAAAATGTACCCATTTACTTATCCATTTATTTAATTTTTAAATTTGATTTATATCTGGTCATTTATTTACGCATTATTATTTATAATATTTACAGGTTACCCTTTCCAAGAAAAAGCCGCAGCTCACCATTCCTTACGCACCAAGCTTTAATTTTAACTCTTACCTTACAGTTTGTAAAATGATTCTCAATCAATACACTGGGGAAATAATGAATTAATTAATTCACAGGTTAAGTTACTTGGTGAAGCACAAACGTCTAACAACGACAAAGTTACACTTGTAAAGAGCACATAGATTAAAGCCTTGAGTTGCATGTGGAATTATGAATTTATGGATTCTAAGCATTATTGTAGTTAATATTATTAAAAGTTTCCCCTTTGCAAGTATGATTCAAGATACCTATCATCACTGCATTTTTCACACATCCCAACCAACCTAAAGCGATCATTTTAACTCTGTCTTCAAACGTGGTTTGTAAAAAATACACTGCGAAATTCACCGAATACATCATTGACAGATTTTATTTACTTGGTGCTGTACAAATGCATAAAGCAGAGACATTGAATCCTTGATCTACATGTGTAATTAGGGCTACTCAATAAAGAATCATGACAACAGCTTTCTAACTGCATGTCGTCCACATAATATGGAGTCTGTTCACTTCACATTGTATCCTGTGCATCGCTTCAAATACATTTCGAAGGCATGAGATGAGACAACCGCAACAATAACAAAATGACAGTGGCAAACAGCTTTCCACGTAAAGAGGACGTCCCGAGGCGATGGACATTTACTGCCTCAAAGCCGAACTGAGGACAGGTGTGGAGAGGGAATGTGGGGATTCAGTGTTGCCGATGGGGACATTGAAGAGGCGAGTCGAGAAGAGAATTGAAGGAGGCCAGGGATGGGGATGGACGGGGAGAGGCAAAGAGACTGGAGTATGCAATTCCATATGTTGGGGGCAGAGTGGCTAAATGCACTCCCGCCAATGGTGGGGCGGGTGGGTGAGTCAGGAACTGGCCTGCTGAGCGGAGGTGGTGGCCAGGTTGGTACGGATATAGCAGCACACAGAGCTAGGTTTGGACGAGGTTGTATAGGGTTTTAAATGTGAGGCACTGCATCAAATTCAAAATATACGTTTACCACGGAATCTTGGCGATCACTTGTTGGCCTCCTGGAGGCCATGGAGCAAAATGGAATTTTAATAATAAGAACAATACGAGCATGTATCATTACATTTGATAACGTCATCGACACGTCACCAAGCGCTTCACAGACTGCGCTATCCTGTGCTCCAGTTACGTGTGGAGTTACTGGGTATATGTATAAAACATAAGAGTCAGGAACAGCTGTAGGCCATTCGTCCCTCCAGTCTGCCCCGCCAATCAACAAGATCATGGCTGATATTCCAACCTAACTCCACCTGCCACGCCTTATTCTCACATACCTTAATCCCTTGATCGATAATAAATCTACGCTGTCTTCAGCGTGCTCACGGCCTAAGCATCTACATCATTCGGTGAAGGAATTTCCATAAATTAACTACCCGCTCAGTGAATAATTATTTTGTCAAATCAGTGACGAAACGGTCCGGCCACGTAATTTTTAGTCTTCGAACCCTGGTTATAGGTTGTCCAACCAGGTGACACAGTCTGCCACTGTCGATTCTGGCATTTCCCTTAATAATCTTATACAATTCCATAAGATAACCTCTCATTCTGTCATATTGAAGAGAATGCAGGCTTAGTTTAATCAACGTGTCTTCATAGCTGAACTCCTTCATCCCAGGAACAAACCTAGGAGATGATTCCCTAGGAGTATTAATTACTTCATTAACAATTTAATTTATTCGGTGATGTACAAACTTATAAAAGCAACAATATTACACTTGTATAGAGCTCATAGTTTGAAGCCTTGATTTACATGTTGAATTATGAGTTTATCGATTCCAAGCATTATTATTATTACTATTAATAGAAAAATCCATAAATTAACTACCCTCTGAGTGAAGTAGTATTTTGTCAACTCACAGCGAAAGGGCTGACACGTAATTTGTAAACATGGGTTATCACTTCTCCAACCAGGGGAAATATTTTGCCACTGCCTACTTACTCTGTCTTACCCTATAGTTTTATTATAGGCTACGATAAGTTCCCTTATAATACTTCGATATTCTGGAGAATATAGGCCTAGTTGGCTCAACTTATCAACACAGCTCAACCCCCTTATCCCATGAACCATCCTTTTGGTGTACATACTTTAAGGCGATTATTTCCTTTCTTAAATAAGGAGGCCAAACCTGCATGTAATATTCTAGGTACGGTCTCAGGAAAGCCCTCTGCAGTCGCAGCACGTCTTCCTAATTCATATATTCCAACGGTTTTATGATGAACCCCAACCTGCCTTTTGCACAAAACACAAACTTCTCTATTCCTCTGTTCATTAGCAAAACTAAGATTTTCCTTTGCTCTATAAATTGTTTGGTGGTTATCATTGGTTAGAGCACTCGCTTGCCAAGCAGGAGACCTGTGTACAAATCTAGGCATGTCAAGGGAAACCTGGGCAAGTTTCGTTACTCCACATACACACAAGCCTGAAAATAATGCGTCCAAAAATTAAACGCGATCATAAAAAATATTGGCCACTTCAATCCACGACAATTAGTGAGGGACACTTCTGTGCGCAATTGGCTGCTGCGATGCGCCCAAAGATAAACAGTTAAGTCACTTTACAGTATATTATGTGAAGCGCTTTGAGACGTCGATAAACTGTGAACAGCGCTATATCAAATGCAAGTATTATTATTAATATTTTTTACTGCAGGTAAACAGAGACACGTGTGCGGATTAAGAGAAATTACACAACTTGTCACGCTGCCGGGAATAAAATCCTGCTCTCCATCTTGCCCACATCCCTGGAGATTAAATTACACCAGAGCAAAGCATTCTAAATTCTGCATTAATCTGAATTATATAGACGTTCTATTTCTTATTTGTGTGGGTGGGGCGGTATGTTTCTGTGTTTGTGGGGGTAGGTTTTTGTGTGTGCGGGGGTGGGGAGTATGTTTGCTTGTGGGGGTATGTTTGTGTGTAGGGGTGGGGGGTTAGGTTTGTGTGGGGGCATGTTTGTGTGTTTGTGGGGGTAGGTTTGTGTGTGGGTGAGGGTAGGTTTGAGTGTACGGGGAGCGGGGGTATGTTTTTGTGCGTGTGTTTTTGGCGGTGTAGGTTTGTGCATGTGGGTGGTAGGTTTGTGCCTGTGGCTGGGTTGTTTTTTTATGTGTGGGGTTGTAGGTTTGTATTTATGTGGGGGGTGGTTAGCTTTATGTTTGGGGGTAGGTGTATGTGGTTGGATATGAATATATTTTTGTTTGTGAGAGCGGTAGGTTAGCGTGATGGTGTTGGTAATTTTGTGTGTATTGGGTGTGTATTTTTGGTGGGTTGGGGTTTAGGTTTGTATGTGTGTGGGGGTGGTATTGCTTTGTGTGTGGGTTGGGGAGTAGGATTTTGTGTGAGGGTTGGTAGATTTGTGAATAGTTGGGGGGTGTTGATTTGTGGGTGGGGGATAAGATTGTGTCTGTGGGTGGGATGTTTGTGTGTGTGAGGTCAATTTATATTTAGAAGAACTGGTGGAGATATTATTGAAACATATAAGATTAATAATGGGCTGGATAAAGTAGACAATGCGGGACGATTTCTCTTGGTTTTAGAAGAATCTATAAGCAGGTCTTACAGTTTGAAAATTAATGGTCACGCTTTTAGAACAGATTTGAGGAAATAATTCTTCATTCAGCGGATATTGAATTTATGGAATTTATGGAATTCACTACCCGAAGAATGCTGCAGATGCTTAGTCGTTGAACATTCTAGGGAGCAAGAATAAAAGAATAGACTATCTTCTAGAGGGGGAGAAGTTAGATATTGTTAGTGTTCAAAAGGATTTGGGTGTCCTTGTACACCAGTCACAAATTGTTAGTTTGCAGGTGCAGCAAGCAACTAAGAAGGCGAACGGCATGCTAGCGTTCATTTCAATAGGTTCAGCGTACAAGAGTAGGGACGTCCTGCTGCAACTGTATAGGGCTCTAGTGAGACCGCACCTAGAGTATTGTGTGCAGTTTTGATCTTCCTATTCAAAAAGCGACATACTGGCCCGAAGAGGGGGTGCAGCGTAGATTCATTAGGTTAGTTCCTGGGATGAGGGGACTGCCTATGTGGATAGGTTGAGTAAACTATTCTCTAGAGTACAGAAGAATTAGGGGGGATCTTATTGAAACATATAAGATTTTTAAAGGCCTAGGTAAAGTAGACACTGAGGGACTGTTTCCCTTGGTAGGGGAATGTATAACCAGGTGTCACATTCTTAAAATTAAGGGTCAGCCTTTTAGAACAGAGTTGAGGAAACATTTCTTCACTCAGAGGGCAGTGATTTTTGGAATTCACTACCTCAGAAGGCTGTAGATGCTCAGTCCTTGAACATGTGCAAGGCTGAGACTGATAGATTTTTGAAAAAGAGAGTGATTAGGGGATATGGGGTACGGCAGGTAATTAGAGTTAGGTGAGAAGATCTGCCATAATCGTATTGAATGGCGGAGCAGACTCGAAGGGCCGAATGGCTTACTCCCGCTCCTAATTCTACACTTATTATGTTCTTATTATAGCGCTTTTCACATTTTCTAGGAGTCAAAAAGCGCTTCACAAAATAAACTTGTCAATTGAATTAACTGTCTGTTCGTGGGCAAAGCACCGCCGCCAATTGCACACAGCAGTGTCTACACACACAGTCAAGTCCTGAATTGACCAATTTTACTATTGACTTTATTTTGGGAAGGATTATTATGAGAGCAGTGTGTGGAGTAAAGAAACATGCCCAAGGTTTCGACGTGATTTGCCTGGATTCGAAACAGGTCTCACGATTGTATGGCGAGTGATCTAACCGATGAGCTACAGGAATCCAAGATGCTATTTCAAATGCACAGATTCATTTTGTTTGATGATCCAATGTGTTCGCCTTCCTTCGAGTGACGATCAGCACATTTTATTTCGGGTTTCTCCTTTAAATTCCTACAATTGCACGTGAAAACACTTCAAATCAGACGCATCAATGAAGGAATAATACAAAGTTTGCTTTCACATCGACCACCACTCCAATTGTGTGGTTGTAACAGATTCCATTTAAAAAACGATGCGACCAGGGTTCGAACCATCATGGGTAAATCCCTTTGGATTTCAAATCCAACGACTTAACCACTCGCCCATCGCAGCAATCGTTACCGTTTCCATGGTGACAGACGCTTTTTAAAATTATAATATTTTCTTACTCTGATAACTTGGGAAAGCTCTGAATGAAAGCATCTGCAATGCATTGCCTGAAACGGTAGTGGAGGCCGATTCAATAACAAATTTGAAAACAGAGGTATACATTTATTTGGGGAAGAGGTTGTGGGGACAGAGCTGCGGAGTGGGATTAAATTGCTCTTTTTAAAGTGCCAGCACAGACTCGGTGGGCACAATGGACTCCTTTTCAACTCACGATTATACTTTCTATGAGTGTACGATCCTTGGATCTTGTCTGATCTTGTCTGACGAGCTGCTCCGATTTCAAATAGACACCGTGTCAATTTTGTTCATTCGCTTTCTGAGAATTCACTTCCACAAAAAGGTCAGCATTCGCTTGGTGTATTGATTAACTTGAGGATGAGCAGGGTACTTGTGTATCTATTTGGTTATCCCACCAGAAAATTTGAGAAGAGAAGCGAGTTTCTGCCTGTGACCTGTCCGGTAATTGCTTGTTGAATTACCGATATAGCTGATGGCTGTTTGCGGGTTGCCAATGTAGGCACCTGAGTGCAGTCTTTATCACAATACAGTCCCCACAACGGCAGGAAACTTGAGGAAGCTTTAGAGGCCGGTCTATAATAAGAAATGGCCCTATATTAATTCCAATTTATCAAACACAATGAAAATGATTGCTTGGAATATATAGTAAATGGGAAACTCGTAGAGAATTATCCACCTATGTGTGCGAATCCAGGATATCAGTTGTGGCGTCGAATTGTTAATGTGGTGGACCAAAAAATACATTTTGAAACGTTATTTGAATCAATAGCTTGCTTGCCGTCATATTATATTCTGCCAATGTTCGTAGTGAGGTTACAATACAATAATCCTGTTTTTGTCTCAAAACTCACTTAATGAAGAAACTTAATGGAGATAAGGAATTCAGTTTTATGAAATTGAAAATTAAAACATAAAAATGACTATCTTCATCGTATTGGTAACAACATTTTATTGATATGGTGATCCGTCGCGCAAACCTCGAAACAAAAAGCAGAATTAATTTTCATCAACAATTGACTGTTCTGCTATTAAAATGAGAAGTTTGAGGAATGTGATGAAAACCAAAAACTATATGTGGAACAACTAGGCAAAAGGTTCACTGACAACACTTTTGGGAGAACAGTTTTAAATACTGTTAGACGTTTAAGTTGCTTATCCGCAGATAAACGTCAGCTTTGCCATTCAGAAAGATTTCACTATGACAATGGTTTTCAGTAATGTTGCCAATTTCATGAGTTATATTTCCAGATATAAGTTAGTTTTCTGGCTCTTTTGTCTGGGGTTACGATTACACTGACTGACATTAACCTTATATTGACGCTACTCTATCTGTGATTTCTGCATTCATTCAGAGGCAGTGGTTCGAAATCACGCAAAGACGTACACCAGGGCTTAGATCCCAATGTTTCTAGATACACATCAGGTATATTGGTACGTTTTGCAGTGTTCAATATGTGACAGGTACGGTTTGAATGAAACTAAAATGAAACAGGATTGATTTTCTTAGGGAATACCCGATCGTTTGAGTAAAGCCATGTAGACTGGTTTGAACAAAAATAAAATTGATATAATTGTCCTCTCTAAGATAGTTAACTGCACACACAATTGCTGATTGACAGTGTAGCGGGAGCATTACCGTGTGTGTCAACAACCAGCCATTTGGACTTCCTTCCTAAGTCATAGGCGCTAAACACACAACATTTCTTATTATTGTTCAGGGAGCGTTATTCCGTATTTATTCCTAACCTGGGAATATGAAAGGCCAGTCAAACTGGAGCTGTTCGCGTTCCCCAAAATGGACTTGGGTGTATTGCTAATGAAATAATTTAACAATTAGTATCAAAGGAAATGTCACTGCTCTCTTAATCTCCACTCTGAATTGAGTCTGGGTAACAGCGTAAATACTTGTGTTGCTACAGGAGCTTACAAGCGGCAGTATTACGCCAGTTTGTCAAATAATGTACCAAGGATCATTGTATCGTGTGAAATAAGTTGATTCGAACATTCTCCAGCATACGAAATATAAAACGTACGTCACCCAAAACACTATCAAATTGCCAGATATCGCAAAGAGTAAAACGATGGCTTTCTTTCCGCTCTTCGTCTCTGGATCACTGTCTCTCTCACCTCTAGTTCTGTCCCCATCACTGTGTCCCCGCAATATCCTGCGGACTCGACTGGCCACCGGGATGTGCTTAACATTCAGGGCGTTGAGCAACAAAATCATAACGAATGGGAGAATCTGGGTTAAAATAACGTCGAGGAGATCATACACTGTCCATAGGATAAACGAGTAACAGCTTGCTTTAGTAACACAAAACCACGGTCTATTATTAAGTATGTAATCTGGTTCAACGATAAAATAGCAGGGAATGTTTTCCCCAATGAAGAACACACTCAGCCCCGCTATCACTGTCGCAGCTGTTTTTTCGGTGCAATATTTAGTTTTCAGTTGTTGGCAGCAGATGGCGACATATCGATCAAAGGTGAAAGCCATAGTTAGCCAGACAGAGATTCTAATTGCTGCATATCTCAGTGCATCTAGCAGCGCGCAAACATGAGTGTTGGACTTGAATGAAAATGGGAAGTAATAATCAACAATGCGAGAGAAAATCACCGAGAGAATGACCACCATCAGATCAGTCACTGACATGGCCAACAGGTAGTGAGAGACACATTTGGAGAGATCGCAACTCCCTTGGGACAGGATCACAAAGGCTACTAAGTTAGCTACAGAAAGAGTGAGAGAGTGATAGAGAGATAGAGAGAGAGAGAGAGAGAGAATGGGAAATTATTAATTATATTGATTCACACCTACAGATGAATTTGTGCCAGTAATCTTGCAACTGAGATTCAATTCCAGGGACAGTGCTCGGTAAAGCATTCGGCAACTTCCCTTTATCCATGAACTTTCCTGTTTCCACACGCCTCATAATAATCCCTCTGAAGCAAAACAATAATAAATGATTTAGGCAGGAATGGGAGTTGAACATTCCTGGTTACAATGTATTCAGGAGGGAAAGAGAAGGGAGAAAAGGGGGCGGGGTGGCAATTTTAGTTAAGGACTCAGTGACTGCCTTAGAATGGAACGAGGTGGAAGAAGGACTAAAAACCGAATCTATCTGGTTAGAAATGAGGAATCAAAAAGGTGCAGTTACACTGTTAGGGGTATACTATAGACCACCAAATAGTGGGGAGGAGATAGACAAGCAGATCTGCAAACGTATCACGGAGAAATGCAAAGTTAATAGAGTAGTGATAATGGGTGACTTCAACTATCCCAACATAGACTGGCAGAAAAGTATGGCATACTTTTTTGATCAGTATGTTTCCAGTCCAACGAGGAAAGAAGCATTGCTAGATCTAGTTTTGGGGAATGAGGTAGGGCAATTTCATCAGGTTTCTGTAGGTGAGCATCTAGGGAATAGTGACCACAATATCGTTAGATTCAGTATAATTATGGAAAGGGGTAAGGAACGATCACAGGTGAGGACACTCAACTGGAAAAGGGCTAATTTCAATGAGTTGAGGTGGGACCTAGCCAAGGTGGATTGGAGAAAAAAATTGGCAGGTAAGACAACTAACGAGCAGTAGGCAGTGTGCAGTGAGGAGATAGTTCAGGCACAGGTCAAAAGCATCCCCACAAAGGTGAAATGTAAGGCATCCAAACCTACCTGGATGACTAAGGAAATCGGGGCCAAAATAAACCAAAAAAAGAGGCTTATCATAAGTGTCAGGCTCAAAACTCAGAAGGGAACCAAGCAGAATATAGGAAGTGTAGGATAGAACTAAAAAATGAAGTTAGAGGGGCAAAGAGACTGCATGAGAAGCAATTAGCGAGTAAGATTAAGGGGAACCCTAAGGTTTTTTTTACCAACATATTAAGAGTAAAAGGTTGGTCAAGATTAGGGTGGGGCCAATTAGGGACCTAGGAGGAAATCTCATTGTGGAGGCAGAGGGCATGGCTGATGTACTGAATGAGTACTCCGCCTCTGTCTTCACAAAAGAAAAGGAAACAGCCAATACCATAGTATTGGAGGAGAGGTTAGGAGAAATGGATAGAATAATTATAACCAGCGAGGAAGTTCTAAAAAGGCTGACGTTGCTCAAGGTGGATAAGTCACCTGGTCCGGATTGGATGCACCCTAGGTTACTAAGTGAGGCACGGGAGCAAATAGCAGGGACTCTGGCCACGATCTTTCAATCTTCCTTGGACACACGGGTCGTGCCAGAAGACTGGAGGATAGGTAATGTTACTCCCTTGTATAAAAAGTGGCAGAAGGACAACCCTGGTAACTACAGACCCGTCTGGCTAACGTCGGTAGTGGGCAAACTTCTAGAGTCTATAATCAGGAACAAGATAGATCTTCACTTAGAAAGATATAGGCTACTAAAGGACAGTCAACATGGATTTGTTAAAGGCAAATCTTGCCTTTCAAATCTGATATAATTTTTTGATGAGGTAACGGAATGGGTGGATAATGGTAGCGCAGTTGATGTATTTTACATGGACTTTCAAAAGGCATTTGACAAAGTGTCACATGAGAGACTTATTATGAAATTAAAGTAGTGAGGAGGATAGCCATCTGCAAGAGGATATAGACAAATTGGTAAAGTGGGCAGACACATGGCAGATGGGGTTTAATGCAGAGAAGTTTGAGGTGTTGCATTTTTGGAGAAGAAATGAAGGGAGGCAATATAGGCTAGATAGTACAATTTTAAATGGTGTGAAGGAACAGAGAGACCTTGGGATTTTTGTTAGTGACTCGTTGAAGGTGGCAGGACAGGTAGACAAGGCTGCTAAGAAGGCATATGGGATACTAGGCTTGATAAATAGGGGTATAGAGTACAAACGTCAGGAAGTCCTAACTAACCTCTATAAAACTTTGGTGAGGCCTCAGCTGGAATACTGCGTTCAATTCTGGTAACCACACTTCAGAAATGATGTGAAGACATTGGAAAGGGTACAAAGAAGATTTACTAGGACGATGCCAGGATTGAGGGACTTCAGCTATGAGGAGAGGCTAGATAGGCTATGGTTATTCTCTCTGGAAAAGAGAAGATTGAGGGGATATCTAATCGAGGTTTATAAGATCATGAGGGGTTGCGACAGGGCAAATAGTGAAAAACTAGTTCCACTCGTGGTCACAGATTTAAATAGTTTCAAGGCGAAGTAGAGGGGAGCTGAGGAGATTTTTTTTCACTCAGCGAGTTGTTCTAATCTGGATTGCATTGCCTGAAAAGGTGGTGGAGGCTGATTCGACAACAACTTTTATAAGGGAATTAGATCTTTATTTAGGGAGAACACGTCTATTATGCTATGGGGAGCGGGAATGCCAGTGGGATTGGATCGCTCTTTTCAAAGTGCCGGCACAGAATAGATAGGCCGAATGGCCTCCTTTTGTGCCGTAATATTCTATGAATCTATGATTTCCGCTGTTTCCACTAGTGGGCGAATCTGTGAATCCTGGTCATAGAATTAAAATAGTTTCAAAGCGAAGCATTTGCTAGATGAGGATTTTTTTTTCACTCAACAGGTTGTTCGAATCTGGAATGCATTGCCTGAAAAGATTGTGGATGCCGATTCGATAAGAGCTTTCAGAAGAGATGTAGATCTTTATTTAGTGAGAACAGGACTATTGGGTTATGGGGAGAGAGCAGGGCAGTTGGATTAAATTGCTCTTTACAAAGCTCCAGAACACACTAGATGGGACGAATGGCCTCTTTTGTCCTTTAAAATTCTATGATTCTATACACTTGGTTAAGAGATGGAAACGTAAACTAATTCCGGAAACTATTATTTGCAGATTGGCAGGCACGTGGCTATCCCACATTTTTCGTTTGGGGATAAACCTGGAGGCTTTTCATCTGAAACCGACCTGTCTTGCTATTTGCAAAGCCTTCACCCAAGCCTTCCTGCAGCTTGACAAGAAGCACCCTGACCATTAGAGCTTTGATTTGCAGGGTAAAATGGAACTGACTGGGAATACTCCGTGAGTGATGTCGATTCTGACAGTTCAGTGCCAAGGCATGATAATGGAGATAGTTAATCTACAAGTAGATTCCACGGATACTGTCACGGTTGCCTCTGAATTTTGAGATATTTATGGAAATTTAGATACTTGTAAACTTTTGTTAAAATTCTATTGGATTCAAAGAGAAACAAGGTGTGCTTGAGTCAATCCATATGTTCCCTATTATCCAATACATAGTCAAAGGCAGTGTAGCACCTCTGTATACAGCCAATCCAGAGCAGAAGTGTCACACAAATAGTGTCACACGCATAGTTTGGGATTTAGTGACCAGTTGATTTTTTTTATGAAGGGATTATTAAAATTTTGATAAACCCGTCCATCAACGAACAACCGGATTTCGACTTATTGGTAAATCAACAGAGGCCTGCGGAATAAGGAAACTTGTCCAATATTTCAATTTGTCCAGAAAAAGAACTCGGGTCCCCGTTTCACTGACTACATACGGTAATTTGCAAACACAGATAAGTCAAGATGGGCCATTCGAGGGCTTGCCATCCCTTACCTTTCTAACCTGTTTTCCACCGTGTTTGTACCAGAGCTCAAATGCCGCAACATGAAGCCAGTTCGCCAGCTAATATATTTAGGATCATTATCCCGAGAACATATAGTCCTTTGAAATCTTCCAGTATAAGAAATATTGAAGATATGTCATCCAGTATATTATAAAATTTGCAGAAAGAGCAGGCGAGCGAGGGAGCGACGTGAATGTTCTGTGGGATGGAGTTCCAGAGGGTGGGAGCAGAGAGGCTGAATGCTCGTCTGCCAATGCCAGGGCATGTCGGGCGGGGGACATGAAGCACATTTGAGCCAGCTGAAAGGAGTGCGTGGGGAGGTTGATAGGGCGAAAGCCGGTCGGAGAAGTAGTGGGGGGCAACGCCGTAAACTTTAAAGCTTATTGTGAGCTGACAAGCTGACTTCTCTGCATAACGATACAGGCTTTAGCGTAAAATGTTCTGTTGTAAAGAGATGTGCAGTACTGCAGCTCAGTGAATACATCACTTGCCTTTCAAGGGAGAGACCTGGGTTCGATTCCCGGCAGGTTGTAACCTTGGGCAAGTTTCCTTTCTCCAAACGCCTTCTAATGATCCCTCTAAAAATTAAAAATAAATTTGATCACTCAATCCACAGCTGTTTGTGCGAGACTGTGGGGTGCAACGGCGGCCTCGTTTCGCCCACAACCATACAGGCAACTCACTTTACTGTATATTCTATGAAGTGCTT
Source organism: Hydrolagus colliei (assembly GCA_035084275.1). Taxonomy (NCBI): domain Eukaryota; kingdom Metazoa; phylum Chordata; class Chondrichthyes; order Chimaeriformes; family Chimaeridae; genus Hydrolagus; species Hydrolagus colliei. The sequence continues at coordinate 2,477,096 of CM068769.1, forward strand.
CGAAACGTCCAGAAGACATGAAATGTATATCAAATGCAAGGATGTTGAACAGTCTATATGAAGCACTAGGTCGATGCAACCAAGGATTGATGACACCGGCCTTGAAGGATTATAGGAAGGAAGCTAGGCGAAGGAACTGCGGAACTGTGTTAGAATATATGTTACCTCTTCAGAAGTCATGGTTTGATTAAAGATAATCCCCATAAAGGCAATTGCGCCGCATTGCGAATGTGATCCAGTGTAGATTTCATGATGGATCAATCCTCGCTCATTTACCTCTCTTCCAGTACGAGAATTCGGGTGAAGTGGCGACTGTTGTTTCAGGAGACAGCCCACAACATTCGCTGTGCAGGCACTATATAAACTGTAGCAATCAAATATTATTACTGCTTGTGTCGTATTTTCTCTTCCAATAGCTAATCTGATGGCAACAGTGATCCAATCTCGGGGGAGGTGCGGTCTCTCCAAATGTATCACTCTCTATCTCGTGGCTAAGTCAACAAATGCTCAACGCCCTGACTTTCAAACACATCACGGTGACCAGTGGAGCCGCAGTAGATTGTGGGGACACAATAATGGGGACAGGAGCAGAGGTGAGACGGACACTGATCCAGAGTTGAACAACAGGAGGAAATACATCGGTTTACTCTTTGGTATTTCCACCAGTTTTATATCATTGTGGGTTACACAAGTTGTATTTATCTTTTACAGGAGGATTTCAGAAACAGATGATACCACCAACCCTAATAATCATTTGTACCTCACCCAGCAAATTGCTTACATGCTGCAGCTGTTCAATTCCTGCACAGATACATGTATTTATGCTGCTACCCATACTAAATTCAGAGATTAGCTCAAGAAAGCAGAAACATTTCCATTTATTCTAATTGCTAGAAGCTTTAATTTGGAAACTCAACCAACAATGCTGATAATTAAACACAAACTACTACAGATACTGGAAATCTGAAACAAAAACAGAAGCCGCTGGGAAATCTCTGCAGGTCAGGCAACAGCAAGTGCTGACGAAGGGTCGTGGAGCCGAAACGTTGACTCACTTCCCTTTCTCTTTGGTTGCTGCCAGACCTGCTCAGATTTCCCAGCAACTTCTGTTGTTGGTTGATGATAATATGTTCGCTGAATAAAATCTTCTGCAATTCCTACACTGTCCGTCGATATTTACAGGTCAGCTTTAGTGATAGAGAATATCTCCCTCTACACTATCAATCACACTCGCAAAATTGGTTTCGAGCAAGAGAGGAAATCTCCGTTAAAGCTGTCCATCTGCACACCAGACATAGATTGTAGTCAAAGTATAGATCCCTCCGGATGTCCTGGGTCAGAGATAGAGACACAGTGAAGCTCCCACTATACTGTGACTTAACACTTGCAGATCAGAGTTGGAGGCAGAGATAATATCCTTTTTCGTTTCCCATGTGAGTATATGCAATGTGCGTTATTCATCTAAGAAATAAATGTAATGAGATAAAACGGCGATACACTTTTAAACTTTTTAAAGTTATATTTATTGTGTTTGAATCATTTGGTTCATAATAAAGAATCTTATGAGCACAACAGCGATTTGCAATGAAAACCATTAGAAATGTTGCTGTGTGTGTGTTTGATTTGGGGAAGGACATGAGAATGTTATTCTAATTTCCATTTCAATGTGCATCCCCCACTGACGGTGTCTCGGAAGATCCCATCGTTTCTGCTTGTGTTTGTGTGAGTGTGGGGCATTCACAAATCTGGGGCTATCTGTGAGTGTGTGTATGCAGGTAGGGGTGGAGGCGGGAGAGAGATAAGAGGGGAGGGAGAGCGTTGGAGGGCAGCAGAAGGCACGGTCGAAGACATTGGTCTTGAGAACGGCTTTAAAGGGATCGAGCGAGACTAAGGGATGGAGTTGCAATGTGTGATGGAAGAGAGGCTGAAAGCCAGTCCGCCGATGGTAGATTGAAGCGCTCTGAGATGCTGGAGGGCGCTATATAAATCCAAGTTGTTGTTGTTGATGTTGTAGTGCGGGTTGAGCGTGGGTAATGGAGCAGACCGGAGCCTGTTGAACAGAATGGCCTGGGAGGTGCATAGAGATTAAAAGGTAGTGGGGAGAAAGTGCATAAATTGTCTTGAAGATACGGAAGAGGATCTTGAATTCGATGCGCTGGAGGATGTGGAGCCAATGGAGCCGAGCGAGGGTGGGAGTGATGTGGTCGCAGATCTTGCTGCGGGTGAGGACACGAACTGAAGAGTTCTTGCTAATCTGGAGCCTGAAAGAAGTGGAAGATAATCATGAGCAATTATCAAATAGAGGAGGATTAATCGTGTTGTTTTAACAGTTGGAATTTAATATAGATTTAGACAGAGTACGTAGGAAGTAAATCATGAAGTTCCAGTGAACATCTGGCAGGACAAATGATTGTCTAAAGTTGGGGTTGTTAATGTTGGTGGTCTCATCTCTGCTCACGACAGTACCTATTGCCTCCTGTCTACTGCGTTTCGTCTCCGTCTTGCTGAACGAACTCTCCGCTCCAACGTCGGCTGCAATGACTTAAGCCACGGCGCCCCGACGTTCTGGAAACTCCTTCCCTCAAAACCTTCACCTCATCCCGTCCTTTTCTACTTTCAGATTCCTCTTGAACACCTTTTTGTTCGACCGCCCATACGATCACGTTCCCATTCCTCTGCTTAATCCCCGTGATCCGCTCTTTTGTAGCTCACTGAGACGCCGTCTGGCGCTGGGGATTTCAGAAAGCAGCAAACTGTTGATGATTCACTCTGTCATCGTGGGTTGGTTGGTTTGTTTCATGTCCAATGGATCACTGCTGCTGCTCTTGTGGTAGAGCCTTCAAGCTGACAAAGGGATCTCTTCAACCGGACCTAGAAGAAGCTGATGGAATCAAACATATCACAGAACTACAGAAAGGAGTTCCACAGAGTGCGCATATGAGATGAAAGACATCAATGGATTTATCTGTTGACCAGGGCATGAGCGACATGAAGCAGATCAGAGTCTGCTGAGTAGGGGGAGAATAATTGAGTAAAATTCACGCATCAAAACGCGTGATTAATCTTCGGATTGCAGATCATGCAGGATGCCTAGAGTCAACCAAATGACCCTTCTCGTCAGAGACAACCTCATCCGATATCCCACGTTCAGAAATCTTCTATTCGAATTATTAAGTCAAGATTATCAGAGATGAGAGAGCCACGAAGGAATAAATCAATTGTGGGTTAAATGTATTGCTTGGGATGCATTGCATTTTCTAAGGTGCTATTTTACTAATGTTCTGGCTGCCTATTCAGGAGGATGGAAACATATCCCAAAAATGCTATTCAAATAGTGCAAGAGGATTCTCCGAGTTTCCTGGCCAACAGTCCCCCAAACACAATTTCTCTCTCGAATTTTGCTTTGTGCAAAACGATTGGTGTGTTCTGAATCTACAGAAATCCTCGTCCAGTCGTCAAACAGTAAATATGTGGAACAGGTTCTCGAAGGGATGCGTTGGAGGACAAAATGTTGGTTCATTTAAAAAGAGATTAGATACTTTTCCAAGGTATGGAAAGACAAATGTTGGACCATTAACGCAATTCCAGTTGAGAGTTTTCAGCAGCTCCCTGATGATGTGCATCGGTATTCAACTTGTTTGGAGCACAATTACAGGAACACAAGTAATCTGCAACTCAGCTTGGTATACTCAAGTACTAAATTCAATCTAATGTACCAGGATCCCCATGTTCTTTGGTGTTTTCCCACAGTTAAACGATCTGCCCGTCATGTTTGCTTAGTTAAACGACAGTGTTACTTCGAGCCATACCTCTCTGCCTCCATTTCTCCTTTATATATAATAATAATAATATATAACAATAATATGATAATCGTTGCGTTTGATATAGCGCATTGCATATCTTATCAACGTATCAAAGCGCTTCACAGAGTAGACTCCAAAGTGAATTGATTATGTATGTGGGCGAAAGACGGCAGCCAATTGCGCGTAGCAGTTTCCCACAGACATTCATGGAATGAAATGATCAATTTTGTTATTGTGCTTTTTTGGAGCGAATATTTTAATTTTAACAATGAGCAGATCGAATTCACGATTCTCACTCTTGTGTTTAAATCTCTCCACTCATGTTTCCCTCCATATGTCTCTAAGCCCCTCACTGCTCAAAGCAGTACATATTGCCTCCTCCCTACTGTGTCTGGTCTCCGCCTTGTTAAATTAACTCTCCGTTCCTCTGTCGGCAGCATTGACTTCAGCCACAGTGCCGCGACGTTCTGGAAACTCCTTCCCTGAAAACCTACACGTTATCCCCTCCTCTTTTTTTTCAGATTTCTCTTGACGACCGTTCTGTTGGACCGCGCCTAAGATCACATTCGCCCTCGCCTGCTTAGACCCTGGGAACCGCTATTTTGAAGCGCTATGAGATGCAGTCTGGCGCGGATGATTGCAGCAAACTTTTGATGATTTGCTTTGACGTAGTTGGTTGTTTCATTGGTCACTGCTGCTGCTCCTGTGGAGGGTGCCTTTAAGCTGACAAAGGGATACGTTCAACCGGACCTTCAAGAAGCTGATGGAACCAAAGATCACACAGAACTACGGAAAAGAGTTCCACGGAGTGCGCAGACGAGATGAAAGCCATCAGAGGATTTATTTGTTCACAAGGGCATGAGCGATGTGCAACAGATTGGAATCTGCTGTGTATGGGTAGAAAAATTGATTAAAATTCAAGCATGCAAATGTGTGATTAATCTTCGAATTGCAGATAATACAGGATGCCGAGAAACAATCCATTGATCGTGCTCGTCAGAGACAAACTCATTCGCTATCCCAGGGTTCGTGAATCTTCTATTCCAATTATTAAGGCAAGGTTATCAGAGATGAGAGAGCCACGAAGGAGTAAATCAATTGTGGGTTAAATGTATTGCTTGGAATGCATTGCATTTTCTAAGGTGCTGTTTGTTACACTGATGTTCTGGCTGCCGATTCAGGAGGATGGTAAAATATCCGAATAACACAATTGCGAATAGTGCAAAGGAGATTCTCCAAGTTTCCTGGCCAACAGTCCCCCAGACAAAATGGATCAATCTACGATCTCGAACTTTGCTTTGTGCAAACTGATTGATGTGTTCTGAATCTATAGACATACTCACCCAGGTATCAAACAGTAAACATGTGGAACATATTCCCTGAGGGAACCGTTAGAGGACAAAATGTCGATTCACTTATAAAGAGTTTAGACACATTTCCAAGATCTGGAAAGACCAATGTTGGACCATTAACTCGATTCCAAATCAGACTTTTCAGCAGCTGCCTGATGCGCATCGGTATTCAGCTTGTTCGGAGCACAATTACAGGAGCACCATTGATCTGCAACCCATCCTGATATACTCAGCGACGAAGTTCAATCTAATAAATAAGTATTCCCACGTTCTTTGGTGTTTGCCCACTGTTAAACCGTCTGCCCGTCCAGTGTGCTTAGTTAACCGATAGTGTTATTTCGATCCATACCTCACAGCCTCCATTTCTCCTTTATATATAATAATCATAAATAATAATATAATAAGAATTGCCTTTGATATAGCGCTTTATATATCTTACCAACGTCTCAAAGCGCTGCACAGAATATACTTCAATGTGAATCCATTATATATGTGGACGAAAGGCGGCAGTCAATTTGTCACAGCAGTGTCCCACAAACATTCATGGAATGGAATGACCAATTTTATGTTTGTGCTTTTTTTGGAGTGTTTATTACAATTGAAACAAAAATGTTATCAACCTACCCACATTACATTTGTTCTGTGTTTAGCAAATTGTCCGAAGGAGTCTTCTCTGCAACTTCCATCGCTGCTGAGAATCACAATCCAGAAGTGTTTCCACACATATCTTATATAACTAAAGCGTAATTTACTTAACAATATCGTTGCCTTTGAAAAGGCGAAACTGATCAGAGTGGATCACGATCATTTCTCAGGTAGTGTCAGAATAGAACCGTTCATAGAGAATGATGTAAGTTTGCAGCTCTGAATCAATATTTCCGGCCTATTGGAACTGTAAAGGAATTATTTGAAAGTGCTCATCGAGTCAGACCACCCAAACCAATCCTTTCTTCATAGACTTGTAGTTGTTTCTCTTTTTAAGTATGTATAAAATAAAATGGTGAAAGTTGTTCGTAATGTTTTTTAAAAGCAAATGAAGAATCTACCATTCCACTAACAGACATATTCCTCCTTAAATCTAGGTAATAATAATAATCATCCTTGCATGTGGTATAGCGACTTTCGAGTCTTCCAGTTTTCTGAAAGCGCTTCACAGAATATACTGCAAACGAAATTGATTGTACATATGTGAGCGAAAACGCGGCAGACAATTGCGCACAGCAGTATGCCACAAACAAACTTGGATTGATATAATCAACTTTAGATAAATATTGGGTTTATCAGCAGACGTGTGGAGTATGGAAACTTGCCCAAGGTTTTGCGCTGAATGGAATCGAACCCAGATATATCTCGATGGTAATGTGAGTGCTCTATCAACCGAGCCACAGGGCTCCACAATAGAACACCGATGGCAAATTAACGGAACTATTAATAAAATAAGACATAATGTCCTGGATGAGGATTAACTTTGTATAGTTTAATGTCAACAAGACATTGGCCCCACTTTTTGGCTCTTGTCAATGCGTCAACCTCCGTAGTTGCACACTCAAATTCACCAAGCCATTCGGGAACCTTGTTCGAACATGTCTTGTTCGAACATCAACTGCCCTTCCTCACCCACATATGAGCAATGTTTCGCTCTGCCTTTTCCCATCTCCGCAACATTGCCCTTCTCCGTCATTACATCAACAACACTGCCGCTGAAACCATCATCCACGCCTTCATTAAATCCCGTCTCGACATTGCAAATGCATTGCGGGTCAGCCTTCCCAATTCCTCCATCCACAGGCTGCAGATAGTCCAGAATACTGCGGCCCGGGTCCTCTATCTTTCCAAACACCGTAACCTCATCTCCCCCAATCTTGCCCGACTCTATTGGCTCCAAATCATCCGGAGGATCCAATTCACGATCCTGATCCTCACATTTGATGCCCTCCATAATCTTGCCCTCCATATGTCCGTAATCTCCTATCATGTTACAAACCTGCCCGATTTCTTCGCTAAGCAGGCTTTGGCCTGGTCCACGTACCCCGTCCATCCCGCTCCACCATTGGCGAACGAGCAGATAGCCACTCTGTAGACAATCTCTTGAACGCCATCCCTCATTCCCTCCTCAACGCCACCTCCGTGGCTTCCTTCAGTCCCACCTCAAGACCCTCCTTTTCGACTGTCTCATTGGTCATCTCAAATCCCCCTCTTTCCCTCCGTATTCCCAGCTCGGGTCTGAAACAATAATTGTGCTGCACCTTGGGACGCTCCCACTGATGCGAAAGGAGCTACACAAGTGCAACAGAGTAGTTTTTGTTGTTGTTGTTGTGGGTCTCCTTGTACAGAATTTCCATCTGTGATTCTGCGCACGTATGCCTGTGTGAGTAGTTGTGCTTTTATGTTTATCTGTGTGTCTTTGTGTGTGTCCGTGTGCGTGGCTATCTACATTCCTTTTTCTAGCGTCTGCTCGCAGCCTTTTGAACGAACATGTAACGAGGCGGCAGCAGTTGGCTGTTCCGCAGCCTTGGACAGAGGAAGTGACATCACCCGCAACTGAACTGTGTCAACAACAACAAAAATAACAACTTCGCTTTATATAGCGCCCTGTACGCTAAATGAACGAGACGGCATCTCAGAGAGTTTGCCAGCGCTAGTCAGGAAGCCAATGAATCCTTCTACAATCACGCACTTGTTATCCGCCAGCTCCCGCTACTGCAGATAGCGGGGAGCTCACGGCTGATAACCTGCCCATTCAAAATTGCGGGTTGCCAGAAGGAATATAGTTCCATTTCACCTAGACTCTACTTGAACTACCGATATGTTGAAGACCACAAGAATGAATGATGATACTGGAGTGTTTTGGAAACCAGTTGATGATAATTTATTTTCTTGTTAGATGATTGAATCAGTAAAGTGAGTAAGTTTTCTGCACCTTGCAAATCCTCTCGACGTGATAGATGCTCTACAATTGTACTTTTGTTATTTGGTTTTGTAGGTAACAACAAAATGGATATATTATATATACCAGCTAATAGTACAAGTGTTTCCGCAGAATAAATTTAAAGGGATAAGTAGTATACCTCGTGATTGATCACAACACTGGAAGCCACTTTCAATAATTAACAACTAAATACATCAATTAAACATTTAATTTTCTTATTTTTAAATTGCTGCAAGACCAATAAACGATCGATTTATTGTATGTTAGTTGCACACTGAATCCTGGCATTAGGCTACATCAAAATATAATGAATAATCTATTTTCCCTCTGTAAGAACCTACACCTCACCGGCTTTCATTTTGCCTTTCGAAACGTCTTAAGAACATTAACTTTGGCTGCTAACTTAATAATTCCCCAAATAAACTACTAGATAAAACACCTATTAGTTCACCGTTTGTTCCGCTTTTATTCTCGAGATTATTTTCAGTTGGACGACAAATTTTATTACTAAAACAAATGTTAGTATTGTTCTTTGGTTTCGTCTTATTCTAGTTTCAAAAAATTAAGCATATATTTCTAAAGAGCAGAAACGATGCTGATTACCATTCCAATTCTGATTTTGCAGCTTTCCGAGTAACACAGCTTCTTTACCCACAAACGATCGCCGTGCTCAAATCTCTCCCTGTTGGCTCAAACTCCCCCAAAACGTAGAAGCTTAACCATGTCTGTCACAACGATAATGATGCGGAAGGACACTCTCCATGGCCGGTACATCTTTTTGAGATTTTGTTTCAACAGCGGAAGCGCCCTCCACATGTTGGCTGTGCCGGACTTCGTATGCCGAGTGAAATAGCAACCTACCCTTTCACTCAAAAACTGTAAAGTAAATTTGTATTTAGGATTGTATGAGAAACATACTATGAATTCCGAATAGCCGGTATTGTGATAAAGAACATGAAATATTATTATTGTTGCACAACTTTTGAAACAAAACTCAAAACCAAATGATTTATGTGGCGTTCCACAGGGCTCTGCTCTTGGCACCCTACTCCTCACTTTCTGCATGCTCCTGTTAGAGGAGAAAATGGTTATGTTATATTTTCAAGAAACTTGTTTTGCTAACATCGTTAGCAAGGCCATAATCGAAATCAGATTTGTTCGATTATTGAACTAACAAAATAATGGGCATACCTAACAGCTTTGTTTATTATCTCTTCTGTGAAAACTGCAGCCTTGGTTGTGATCCGCAGACACGGCCTTGGGTACGACAGAAGAGATAAGCGAGAATAACGAATGAATTGAAACTAACGGATTGTGCAGGAGGTAAAAGGGCAGTTTGGGCTAGTAATTTTCAGTTTCAAGATATGTATGTAACTGTATTGTAATTGGTTTAAGAAAGGGACTACCCCTTTCTCAAGATATATCTCTTTTTCTGTATAAAAGATGTGAAAACGCTGGACACGGGGTATTTTGTCTGCCTTAGAGACAACTGACCCTATGGGCATATGAGACTAATTGATGACTTATATGCATGTAGTTGAATAAATCGTTTTTGCTAAACCTACCTACCTCTTGTTTTTGACTGTATTGACTGACTATTTTCTAGTTACAGATTGTCTAAATTCTGAACCTAACACTCCCCTTCGGTGACATGATGTGCAGACTTGGGGTAAATTTCCTGTACATATAGGCGGATGACACCCAACTCGAACTTACCGCTTCCAAACTAGACCAGGACAATTGCGTGCCTGTCCTATAATGAGTCCTGGAGGAGGGACAACTTCCTCCAACTAAACGTCAAGAAGACTGAGTCATTCCTGATTTGCTACTGTCAGCGTATCAGCCGCTGGTAACGTAAATATCCAAGGCTGTATTCACTATCTCTCGAAACCAGTCAGGAAACTGAGTGTCTTCTTCGACCCTCAACTGTCCTCCGTCCCCCGAATACGCTCCGTGACCGCTACTGACTTCCACCACTTCTGTAGCATCCCATGCTCCACTACTATGGCATCCGCCATGCTGCCGACATCTTTGTTCACGCATTTTATTTACTTTATTTTATTAACATATCACGCGTCGTCGTCAAACTCTCTCAGAAATATAAACAGCCAAAACATATTCGTTATTTCAAACGTTTCAAAATATTTATAAACGGATATGTCACCAGGTATTTCACTTCCTCTCTGAAGTTAGATTGTGTCATTGCATAAATGACGGTATTTGTGTAGCAATTCAAAAGCTTAAGCATAATTGACAACACTGTAACCACATACAATGGGTCTCCGTAATAACGGTAGACAGAAATGTCTAAAGTATATGTAAGTATGACATCGGTAACGTACATCATCCACAACAGTATGAAGCTTCCGGATATGGTGAACAGTAACGTAATACATTTTCTGCGATTCACCATCTCTGCATCATTCCCACTTTCACTTTTCTGGGTCAGAAGTTTTCGTCGAATTCTATTGGCCGCTAAAATGTGTTTGACGGTCACCACGTTCATCAGTAAAATCAGAAAGAATGGAACAAATGGGGTTGTTATTGTGTCTAACCAGTGAAGCGCAATCCATCCAACAGAGGTGAGGACAGCTGGTTTGTCAATGCAATACCAAGGCACGTTGTCCAGTATCTCCATGGGTTCATATTTAAAGTACCAGGGAATGCTGATCAGACAACCCAGAGCAGAGATCACTCCTATCACCACGGCTGCTGTTCTCTCAGTGCACTATATTGTTTTCAGGTTCAGCCAACAGATGGCGACCAGGTGGTCAAAGGTGAAAGCCACTGTGAACCAGACTGAAAGGTGTGTCGCGGATGACATCAGCACCAATCTGAGCGAACACATGGGTGTCATGTCCAGAAATGTGACATGGAAATAAAGGAAACGGATTTCGTTTAATAACACATCGGTGATGGCGACCAGCAGATCTCCCACTGCCATGGACACAAGGTAGCGTGTGGTACATTTGGAGAGACCACACTTCCCGCGGGACAGGACCACAATGGCCAACAGGTTCGCTGTCAGACAATGAAAAACGATAACATGAATTGAGTGTTGAGTTGCGCAAATTATGCATAATAATATTAAATAACTTTTGCATTTGATGTAGCGCTTTTCACATCTACTAGTAGTCTCAAAGCGCTTCGTGGAATGAATTGTTGAGTGAACTGATTACATGTGTCTGAGCGAAAATATTGTGGAGTTTGTTGGACGGATACATATTAAGTGTGTGGACCGAACTTGGTCAGGATTTTGCCCTGACCTGCCTAGATTCGGACACAGGACTAACGCTTGTAAGTCTAGTTTTCTAATCAGTGAGCTGCAGTACTCCGTTTAGTTAATGGTATTTTTCCTCAAACAGCAGTTACAGTTTCTGATGGGAAAGGGAATCTAGAAAGTTTCAGATATCAGGCTCCTGATTCGGATGATTCAAGCGGACACACGTCAGGAGAAGAAATCACACAGAATAAGCTGATGCTCTGTTGCAGCACTGGAAATATGATGAACTGGAAGCAAGGAATATCTGAGTGAAATGCTCAATGACTTCATCTCATTATGAACAATGTTACCAACAGGTAGTGATTAGGGAATGGGGAGGGCATGCTAAATCAGGCAGAAAATATTTTTCCTTGTTGGCTTATTGAGACACAGTTATAAATTCTGATTGTACCACTGGATATATAAGAGGATGTTAAAAGATGCCACAGCATTCTTGTGAAAAGAGTATTGAACGTACACAAAATAATTCAGAATAGATTCATAATAGTTAAAATTGCTTCCCTTTGTGAATGATAGCATTATAATACAGATGAAATGCACCACATATACCTAAACTAATTACGTGACAAACTAGAGTAGCGGATTTATTGTTAAAAAGAGTTGTAACACAATTCCTCGGCAATACGGATGATCAGTAATCAAAATAATTGTGATTATCCAACGCCTTTCTGAATGGAATCCACAGCTTCACAAATAAAATCATCCGTTTGTTTGCAAACATTTGTATTATCTCCTCACTCCTTACAAACACGTACATTGAATAATATTGCTTGCAACGCTTTACATGTCGCCTTAACGCCGCAAAGTGCTTCACAGAAAAGACTGTAAAGTGAATTCAGTGACTATTTGTGGGAGAAGCGTGTCAGCAGTTTGCTCACAGCAGTGTTCCCATCAACAGTCAGGGATTGAAATAACCCATTGTATTATTGTGTTTTTTTGGGGGGATTATTCTTAGGTGGTAGAATAAGATAACTTGAACAAGCCTGGATTGGAACACAGTTCTCAATGGCATCACTCCATTCCTCATCACGCTTGCCTCCCACTTGTCGTGGAACAGATCGATTTCAAAAACATTAACAACTTCCCTGTCCTGGTAGCTCTCTTGCACCGAAACTTGTCACAACCCGGGCCCTTCCAGCCAACCCGTCGCTTGATTCAGCAGTCGTATCTTACCTCTGATTCAAAAGGTTGTGGGTTCGATTCACGCATCAGTCTTCAGAATCAGATGAACTAACAAATCATACCGGGGAAGGGGCACTTTGTTTTAGACAGCACGCTGCCTAACAGTTGACAGATAAAACCGAATCCCCTTCTACTTGCTTAGTTATACGCTAACGATCCCAAGGATGTACTCCAATTAAAAAAAAATAGAAAAAGGTTTATACTGCTATCTGTTGGTCATTGTTTGTATGCGTGTATCATTTGAAAGGAAGCCTCCTAGTGTCACACCCAGTGCAGACACGGTGTAGAGAACAAGAAGAATGTGCCTTTAGTTAGAGCCGTTCATGTGGTGTAACATTCTGGATTACTTCAGAGTGGTAAGGTCTGACAACCAGCCAAAGGCGAGGGAGAGAAAGAGAATCGCTATGTAATTTGCATAGTCCTGCCGACATGTGAAGAAAGACATTGACTGGTATTTTGCTTGTGTTTGCTGTTAGGTACGGATAGACGCAGGAAACTTGTTGGAGGTGGAAATAAATATACACAGTTAATTCACTTTACAATATATTCTGCGAAGCGCTTTGGGACGTTGATAAGATGTGGAAAGCGCTATATCAAATGCAACGATTATTATTATAACTAAATAAATAAATGGGCTGGTCATTCAACGGATATGTGGCAGATGTAATGATGTGGAGTAGACACTGAGATTGAATCGGTTAAACCCGCAGGAATGGAGAGATAGAGTAGAACCGAAGAATACGGTTTCTGTGATCTTGGCATCCATTTGCTGGAAAAGATTGCTTATCGAGTATTTGACGTCCACTCACTTTGCAGTATATTCTGTGAAGCGCTTTGAGATGTCAATAGGATGTGAACAGCGCAATATGAAATGCGAGGATTATAATTACCGGTATGGATTATTATAAACTGTCTATTATTATTTACCTGAAATGCCCAATGATGCTAGAATTGGATAATAAACTAATTCGGCTTGAAAAACTGTTGTTCGTGTGTAATCGCCTGAAGCTCGCAACATTGTCTGTCAACTGTGCAGCGAATATCAGTGCACCAACAGCACTTCAGACTGACACTCAACGCTGCCACTATTTATATCTCAGAGAATACTCGACTGAGATTCAGTTATTTTTAGAATGACTGCAAGTAACACTTGTGTTTGGTTTTTGGAACCAACCACTGATGCCATGGGGGAGGTAAGCGAGATCTCATGGGGAATGAGATAACACGAATCCGATGTGCTCAACAAAATCAACAACAAAATTAATCTTGCATAGCGCCTTTCAAATCAGGAGGACGCCCCTAGACGCTGGACAGTCACTGCTTTAGACCTGAGATGGGGACGGTGGGCGGCGAGAGGGGGGATTAGGAGTTGCTGATGGGACCAAGGAAGGGGAGAGTTTTGAGGCGGGAATTGAAGGAGGCCAGAGAGCGGGCGAGGCAGATGGACTGTGTGTTGGAGTTCCAGAGGTTGGGGGCAGAGTGGCTAAATGCTCCCCATCAATGTTGGGGCAGGTTGGTCAGGGGACAAGGAGAAGGCCAGTGCCTGCTGAGCAGAGGGAGCTGGCAGGTTGGCAAGGGATTACAGCGTCACGGATATAGCGTGCGGTGAGTTTGTGGAGGGCTTTAAATGGGAGGAACAGGATATTGAATTGAATCCTCTGGATCAACAAAAGAAAGCTGGAATGTAATCAAACCCTGTGATGGTCAGTGTGTACCTGTTGCTGAGTCAATATTACAATTAGTCTTCAGCAACTGTGGTTGTAAGATGAGCTCAGGGTATAGGAATGCAGGCTGTCAACCATTGCTATGATTGACGGCTGATGTCACGGTCAGACACATCTGATATGGAGATTACGACATAAGCATTCATTTGTACTTTCCATAGTAACTTGTTCTAACATCCCCCGCACAGAATTGGTCTTACTGAGTGAGTGTGAATCCACCATTGGTCAGAGAAGCACAAGGGACGCGGGGGAAGCACTAGAGAGTTGTCACGAAAACAAAAAGTTGCAGAATGATGAGTCTTACATTTCTCAAAACGCTTTAATGCTGATGCCACATGGTAAACGTGTGGGAGTTTCCGATGTGGCAATACGCGGCCGGGCTCATTTTGAAGCTTGGACACAATAATAATACGTTAAAAAAAAACACGACTATCAAAATTGGCTATTTTGAATACACAGTTTTTTGGGGGACACTGCTGCGCGCAATCGGCTACCACTTTTTGCCTCAAATCCTTCCCAACGTTTGGTGACGATAAGTTAACACAGTTCTCTAGCTGATGCCTAACCAAATGTTTACAGCGGTTAGTCAGAACTTCCTAAATGTTGTACTCTATGCGCCTAGTTACAAAGATTAGTATGGTAGCGTTGACTACCTTTTCTGTCAACTTGAAAACATCATTCACACAAACTCCCAGGCCTCTCTGTTCCTTCACATTCCTTAAAACTCTACTAGCTAGGCTGTATTGCCTCCCCTCATTTCTCCACCCAAAATGTATCAACTCACATTTCGCTTCATTAAATTTCATCTGACAGTATCTGTCCGTTTTACCATTCGGTCTATACCTTCTTCCAGTTACCTCCTATCCTCCTCAATATTTACTATTGTTCCTAACTTTCTGTCATCTGCAAATTTTGTAATGGTACGGACTTCGTGCGATATCTAAGTACAGATTATAAATCTCAATTAAGAAGAGCAGTGCTCCCAATACCATTCCCTGGTAAACTTTTAACGGCGTGTTTGTCTATTTTCTTTGTAAGCCTTTCATATGGTACTTTGTCAAATGCCTTTTCAAAGTCAATATAAACTACATCAGCTACACTACCTTCATCCATCTCCCATGAAATACATCAAACATAAGAGACACACGTTTCGTCAGTGATGCTATGTTTTGAGTAATACCTGCATGATATTGCATCATGCAGATCTGGGACTTTATTTATTCGTCCCCAAAACGCACAAGAATAAAATTCGTTCATCTGAATCCACCACTGTTCGTGGGGACAACGCTGTGAGCATTTTGCCCGCAACTATCCAGTGAATTCACTTTACAGCATATTTTGGGAAAGCGCTTTGAAACGTCGATAAGATGTGAGAAGCGCTTTATCAAATTCAATGATTACTGTTATTTGACTAACAAGTTGCTGGCGCATCGCAAGCTTTCCCGCAAAAGGTTTTCCCGCCCGTGAATGGAAAATATCTATCAGATAACTGATGAGGCAAGGGTAAAATCAACTTCTGGTGAGGAAAGCGTGAAATCAGCTACTGGAAAGTATAACCAGAAATTCTATTTTTATAGTACATGTTAACTTATCCATTTTCTGATATCCATCTGAATTCGTCCTGTATTTGCTATTCAAGCTTCACACAGGAAATGCGTGGAAAAACTGCTGGATTTCTGAGTTGCATGTACGACGATGGCCTACAATTCTCCTGCTAAAATTAATCAGTCACTCGATTGCAGTAAGCGGGAAACCATAGTGTGTAAAATACCGTGAAACACTTTTTTTTTAATGTGTATCAACCGTAAGTAATAATGCTGCCTATTGAGTTTGCATAATCTCTCGAAGCTAGCGATCCCATCAATCTCACGTCCAACTCTAGTATTCTAAATCATTCAACTTCAAACTTTCATCTACTGTCTGCGCCTCTTGCAACCGACAATGGATTTTGCCTCTAACACCATTCGGCATAATATATATTGGCACTATTTCACAAAAAATACAGTCGCTACACGTTACAGAGAAACCTTGGAAGCATTCGTGTCGTTTTATCTATGAGAGAGGCGCTGTATCATACGTAATTATTGTTATCTTACACTTGAAGTTAGCAAAATAAAATATTGTCCGAAATATAGTGCAAAAATCCCACATTATAGAAATAATTTCACATCACTCGCAGCCAATCACAGAACTAAGCGAGATTCTTCAGCCAATGAAATTGCTGAGAAAGATGATACAGCCGACCGCATCACTGAGGAATGGCATTGGCCCAATAATTTTAAAGCCGCGAGTTCTTGGAACGAGTCAGTGCTGGAGGCCAAAGGAATTCCAGGTTTGAGGAAAAAGGGAAAATCTCAATTTAACCATTAAAAAAAAGGAGAGGGAAGGGAAATGAATTTCTGAGTGAAATTTAAGTAGACGAGAGGGGAGCAGAATGCAACAGCAGCAAAATTATTCTGACAGAGCGAGTTTCACACCTGGAAGTACTGATGTGAAGCCGATTGAGGCTAGTGTGTGTGGTTGCAGTAGGCAGGTCGAGGCGAATAATTTGTCCGGGTTTGGAGAATGCTGCGGCCTGCTGAAAAGAGTTAGTGAGCGAATTAGAAGTCATAGACTTGCAGGAGTCCATGGAGGGACTTGGAGCTGAGGGCCAGGATATTAAACTCTACAGGACAATAAGCTAGAGGAGTTGAATGAGAAGCTCCCGATAGGACTGGATGTTGGTGTGGCTGAGTGCATGAACAACCAAGATTTAGCTGGTCTACAGCTTGTGCAGTTTTGACTAGTCCAGGAATATCTAAGCTAATTCCTTGTTCGTCAGTTTCCTCACCATTTGTCTGCATCACTGTTTTGGTCATTATGAAGATGAAAAAGTTAACATTAATTTGACGAATTCTGTATTTTATTGCAAACGTGATACATTACACCAGTGAATGATTAATAATCTTATGGAACAGGCTTCCTATAGAGATAGTGTGGAAGCAGATAATGTAGATTATTCAAGAATACATTAGAAAGGTTTTGGCTGAAAATAATATTTCTGGGTAGTCACAGTGCATAGATTGGGATACCACATGTTTAGCGACTACCAGGATTTTGGCAGTCGAACTGGACAGACCTTGAACTTCTTTCTCCTAGTAAATCCTTATATGCTTACAGTAACAATGTTCTTGTAAGTTACATTTGACCTCTCTGTATTTATCGCTCAAATGTTTCATTATTGCTAAAAATTGCTGTTTTCATTATGCCGTGAAATTAAATCAATTGTTGCCTGATCTTCAAAAACGTTCGGATGTCCCCCTGACATTATTTCAGTTAAACGCACAATGCACAAAATCCAGCTGATTCAACACTTTGCCGCCAACATGTTCACCTGCACTGAACTTCGCTCCCCATTACCCCAGTCTTGCTAGACTTCACTGGTTCCCTGTCCGTCAGAGGATCAACTTCAAAATCCGCACATTATTTTCAAATCCCTCCAATCCTCTACACCCCTACCTCTCCGATCTCCTTTCTCCCCAAACCAGCACTCGCTGCCTTCGCTACAACGGGTCTGATCTCCTCCATGTTCTCCGGATTCTCCGCTTAAGCTCATCGGCCGTGCCGTCAGCAGCTACGCCCCGAGGCTCTGAAACTCTCTTCCTCACTCCGTTCTCCTCACACTCTCTCCTCCCCACAAAAACAGTGAAATATCTATGGACTAACTAGCCACACGTGCCCCCCACACGCCAACCCGTGCCGCACGCTGCATTGTGAGTTTGGGGCGAGGTCCATGTGTAGTGGCTGTCTGTTTTTTGAATGAGAGGTTGAGAGATAGACACTGGGAACAGGAGAGGGAGACTTTGACAGGAAATCAGTGAGACTGAGAGAGACTTAGCGAGGGCGAGAGACCGTGGGATCGAGAGAGAGACTAAGAGCAATTAACTGTGAGACGGAGAGGGGAGAGATATTAAGAAAGAAAGACTGTGAGGCAGAGAGACTGTGAGTCTAAAAGTGAGAGACAGAGAGAAACTGAGAGACACAGGGAGAGACTGTGAGATTGAGAGACTGTGAGACTGCGAGTCAGAGACACACAGAGAGACTGTGAGAATGTGAGACTGAGAGTCAGTGACACATAGAGACTGAGCCAGCGAGAGAGAGACTGGGGAAGATACTCAGGGAGAGGGAGACTTTGAGAATATGAGATAGATACTCAGAGAGAGAGAGAGACTGGGAGGACTGAGCAAGAGACTGGTAGGGACTGTGTTGGAGAGTGTGTCAGCGAGTGTGAGAGATGTGGAGATCGAGTGTGTCAGCGAAAGCGGAACACATATAGAGATACAGTTAGGGAGAGGATGAGTGTGAAAGTGCGATGGAGAGGGAGTGAGAAAGAGAGGATGTGAGTGAGGGAGTTTGGGGCAGAGATGTGTGACAGAATTGGAGAGAGTGGGGGTGGGAATTTGTGTGGGAGACAGAAACAGACAGATAAAGTCTGATTCTGAGAGAGAAAATGTGTGACAGAGGGAGAGAGTGTGAGAGCGTAGGAGTGGGTGGGGATGGGGTGGAGGAGAGGACGGACGAGGTGAATGGAGCCCACACTCCCATCACACTGACCCCGCATATTGTCTCCCCCAAACACGTGACAAGACAGCAATAGCTCACACATCATGTGTTACCTCCATACACATAACCACTTAACGCTCTAGCCTACTCTTCCCCAGCCATGTGACCCACTTGCTTCCTGTACCACCCACCATGTGACATTCCTGCCCCCCCCACCACTGAACCCCCAATGCGGCGTCTCTCTGTACAAAAAGCTGACTTTCCAGCTGGTAATGAAACACCTCCAGGATCCTGGCCACCTGAAAACAAGGAGCATTGTGCATTGATCGGTATCCTGGCGTCGCGTTGTACACTGAATGCCCCCCGATCCCTTTCCAATGCTGTTTGCACCAGGAGTTAAATGTAGTGACTGTGTGTTTGGTCTCTCTCTCACACACACACAGAGTGGGACAGGCTGATGGTAGACGGCTCAGGAATGACATCTAAAATAACGAGTCACTGTAGTGTACAGAATGTATTTCATATTACACACTGTGTGGACAGTCATTGCCTATTTCGCCATCTCAAAAATTGCTTCAGACTTGTGAAATTCACTGTCAGCCCAGTTCTGGATTCCCGCAGTGATCTCAGCTGTCTCTCTCCGTCTAAACTGAACTGATTCCCCGCCAGCCTGAAACACATTAAACATTAAATAAACATGTACTCAAAATTCAAACTGGAAATTCTTCACTCGCAGGTTAATTATTGAATAAATCCCTTGAAACTGTCTCCATCCCGATACCCCGCCCCGTTCTCTGTGTGATTATCACATTAAACACCGACACAAACACCCACCAGATGCCCTCCAGGCTGGTGCAGGTCAGTGTGAGGCGGCGGAGAGCGGGGACAGAGGCGTCTGTGAAGGAGTTAGACCCCAGGTCCAGCTTCCTCAATGAGCGGCTTGTACTGAGAGCGGAGACCAGATCATCAGTGCAGTCATTGGTCAGACTGTTACTGTCCAGCCTGGAGATCAGAGACACAGAGACATGACAGGGATCAACAACAACAACATGACATGTTGGGAGGACGTCTCAAGTTGCTGGACAGACAGTGTTTCACACCGTGATCGGAGTTGTGGGGGAGGTGGGGGGAGGAGAGGAAACCGATGGCGGGTTTGGAGGTGGGGAGGGAGGGTGGGAGGAAGCGTACTAGGAATTTTGGAGGAAGCTGGGGGAGGGAGGGAGATGGGAGAGCGAGTGTGCTGGGAGAGAGAGGGACGGAGGGAGGGCGGTTGCTGGGGATGACGGAGGAAGCTGGTGGAGGGAAAGTGGGAGGGCGGAGCTGGGGTAGAGAGGTAGGGAGGGAGGTAGGCAGCGAGGAAGGGAGAGAGGGAGTGAGCTGGTGAAGGGAGTGAGTGAGGAAGGGAAGCAATATAAGCGAGGGAGGAATGGAGCAAGCTGGGGTAGGGATGAAGCTGAGGGTGTGAGAGAGTGGCGGAGCGAGGGAGCTGGGGTTGGAGAAAGGGAGAGAGTGAGGGAGGGAGAGAGCGAAGGAGGAGGGGGAGGGAGAGAGGGAGGGAGGGGGAATGAGCTGGGTTAGGGAGAGAGGGAGAGAGAGCTGGGGCAGGGAGGGAGAGTGAGCTGTGAGATGGAGGTAGCTAGGGAGTACAGAGTGAGGGAGGCAATGAATGAGCTGTGGTAAGCAGAAAGGGGGGAAAGCGAGGAAGTGAGCTCAGTTAGGGAAGAGGGAGGGAGCTGGGCTGGGGAGAAAGGGAAGGAAAGGGAGTGAGCTCGGGTAGGGAGAGAGAGAGGGGTGAGGGAGGGCAAAGGAGGGAATGAGCTGGGGAGGGAAAGAGAGAAGAAGGGAATGTGAGCTGGAGAAGGATAAGGGGAGCAGGTAGAGAATGGGAAGGAGAGAGCTGGGGGAGGGAGAGAGGCAGCTGGGTTGGAAAGAGAGGGAGACAGCTCAGGGAGGGAGTGAGGTAGGGATGTAGCTGGGCGAGGGAGAGAGTTGGGGAGGGAGCTGGAGAGTGAGAGAGGGTGGGAGCTGGGGAAGGGTGGGAGAGAGCTGGGCGAGAGAGGCAGGGAGGGAGAGAATCGGAGGAAGCGAGTGAGCTGGGGTAGAGTGAGAGCTGGGGGAGTGAGTGAGGGAGTGAGGGAAATGGGGGAGTGAGAGAATGAGGCAGGGAGGGATTGAATGAGCTGGGGAGGGAAGAAGGGAGAGATTGAGGATGGGAGGGAGAAAGTGAAGAAGGAAGGAGGGGACTGTGGAGGGAGGAAGCGCGACAGTGATGGAGGGAGCGAATGAGGAAGGAAGGGGAGATGGAGAGGGAGGGAGCGGGAGTGATCTAGGGAAGAGAGGGAGAAGCTGGGGTTGAGAGAGAGCGGGTAAGATGGGGGAGGGAAAACTGGCGTGGGATTGAGAAAGCTGGGGGGGGGGGGGAAGGGAGAGAGAGAGCTGCGGGAGGGAAGCAGCTGGGAAAGGTATGGAGGGAGTGAGCTGGGCGAGTACTGGGGAAAGGGGAGTGAGCTGGGGTCGTGAGGTGGCTGGGGAGGGAAGAAGCTGTGGAGTGACAGAGTGAGGGAGGCAGGATATGAACTGGGGTAGGGAAGAAGGTGGAGATGGAGGGAGGAAGCTGGGGGAGACAGTGAGGTAGAGAGGGAGTGAGCTGGCGGAGAGTGAGAGGGAGAGGGAAAGGGAGGGAGAGAAGATGGGTGGAGCCAATGGGAAGGAGAGAGCTGGGGGAAGGATAGAACTAGGGGAGGGAGGCAGCTGGGGCGGGGAGAGAGGGTAATAGCTGGAGGAGGGAGCTGGGGGAGCGGGGGAGCTAGGGAGCTGGGGAGGAAGAGAGGGAGCTGGAGCAGGAATACAGCTAGGGTGGGCGGGAACTGTGGGATGGAGCTAGGTAGGGAGTGATAATGGAAGAGAGTGCGGGAGAGAGCTGTGGTAGGGAGGCAGCTGGGGAAGAGGGAGAATAAAGGAGGGAAGAAGGGAGAGAGGGAGGAAGGAAGAAAGAGAGGAAAGGAGGGAGCTAGGGAGGGAGGAAGTGACAGCGGGAAGGAGGGGGTGGGAAGGGAGCATGAAGGAGCAAGGGGGAGTGGGACAGAAGGAAGGAAGGGAGTAAACTGGGCTAGGGAGGCAGGGAAAGAGAGTGAGTTAGCTGGCAAATGAGAGAGGGAGCGAGGGAGATTGGGTGGGAGTTGCAGAGGGATAAAGGGGGGAAGGGACAGGGAGGGAGCGTGGTAGTGAGGGAGCTGGGGATGGGAGAGAGTGACAGAGGGAGGATGGGAGGGAGCTACGGAGGGCGATGGAGGGAGAGAGGAACACGGTGGAGGGAGGGAGGGAGGGAGGGAGGGAGGGAGGGAGGGAGGGAGGGAGGGAGGGAGGGAGGGAGGGAGGGAGGGAGGGAGGGAGGGAGGGAGGGAGGGAGGGAGGGAGGGAGGGAGGGAGGGAGGGAGGGAGGGAGGGAGGGATCAGTTTCCTTGCAAATCCATATTTTGTGTGTGATCACTGAGATGGCTGATGGCCTCACACTGTCACACTGATTCCTGACACATTATTCAGCTGATGCCAACTGATCAGCCAGTGTCAATAACACACTGAGAAATCGGGGGAATTCACACTCGGGATATTATATTCTCACACAGTCTTTTACTAAACTCAGTGTCTGTATTTTACACTCCGGGTTCCTCAGAGCCTCACACATTGACTTCACCCCAGAATCTCCCAGATTATTGCTCACCAGCCTGGATACAGCGACAGAGACACAGTAAATACAGTGTAACAATACAATACACATTGACAACAACAACAACAACAAATTACACTTATAAAGCGCCTTTCACGTCGGGAGGACGTCCCAAGGCGCTGCACAGCAGGTGTGTGACGCGAGCTGGGAGGGGAGTGTACGGGAAGGGGTGAAACAATTATGGGAGGTCGGAAAATTCGGAGTGGAACACAAGGCACGGTCGAAGAGGAAAGTCTTCAAACCGGCCTTGAAAGAGGAAAGGGAACAAAACGAGATGGAGGGAATGGGGGATGGTATTCCATAGTGTCGGAGCAGAAAAACCGAAGGCCCAGCCCCCGATGGTGGGGCGGTTCGGGCGGGGGGCTTGGAGCAGGCCAAGTCCTGTTGAACGGAGGGTCCGTGTGGGCTTGTCGGGGGAAAGTAGATTGGTTAAATAGGGCGGGGCAAGGCCGTGCAAGGCCTTGAAGGTGAGGACGAGGATCTTGAACTCGATCCTCTGGAGAATGGGAAGCCAGCGGAGACGGGCGAGGGTGGGGTTATATGGTCGCGGAAGCAGGTGCGGGATAATACACGGGCTGCAGAGTTTTGGATGACCTGCAACCTATGAATGGAGGAAATGGGGAGGCCGACGAAGAGAAAGTTTCCATAGTCCAGCCTCGAGGTGATGTACGCGTGCACGAGTGTTTCGGCAGCGCTGGGGGTAAGATAATTGCGGAGCCTGGCAATGTTGCGCAAGTGGAAATAAGCGGTGCCAGTCAAGGCACGGATGTGGGGGAGGAAGGAGAGTTTTTGATCAAACATGATGCCAAGGATCCTGACTGGCTTTGTAAGGTGGAGAGTACAGCCTTGGATGTTGAGGCTGGCAGCGCTCGATGTGCGGAGGCGCTGGCTTGAGCCGATCAGGAGAGCCTCGGTCTTACTCACGTTCAATTGCAGGAAGTTGTCCCTCGTCCAGGACTCAATGTCGGACAGACATGCTGTCAGAACATCGATGGGGTGACAGACCAGAGATTAACATCACAATAACTGTGAGCGGGATACGCTCTCCTGTCAATCACTGGCTACCAGGAAGACAATGGGAGTGTCCCGTTCTCCTCTCAATCACCGGTTACCAAGGAGAGAGGTGGGTCACTTTCCATATCATGTCAATCACTGGGAGATAGTCGGCGGGTAACTTTCTGTCTCATGTCAATCACTGGTTACCAGGGAGATAGTGGACGGGTCCCTCTCATACAGCATCATGACATCCCGTGCTTGTTGATCTTTGGTGGCGGTGGCTTGAGGGACAACAACAACAGAGAGTGAGAAACTTACAACAGAGAGAGAGAGTCACACTGAGAGATAGACATGTGGGGCTGGGTGTGTGTGAGGGGGCTGGGTGTGTGTGGGGGGGGCAGGGTGTGTGTGTGGGGGGCTGGGTGTGTGTGTGGGGGGCTGGGTGTGTGTGTGGGGGGCTGGGTGTGTGTGGGTGGCTGTGTGTGTGGGGGGGGGGGGCTGGGTGTGTGTGGGGGGGGCTGGATGTGTATGGGGGGGCTGGGTGTGTGTGTGGGGGGCTGGGTGTGTGTGTGGGGGGCTGGGTGTGTGTGTGGGGGGCTGGGTGTGTGTGTGGTGGCTGGGTGTGTGGGGGCTGGGTGTGTGTGTGGGGGGGGCTGGGTGTGTGTGTGGGGGGGGCTGGGTGTGTGTGTGTGGGAGCTGGGTGTGTGTGTGGGTGGGCTGGGTGTGTGGGGGGTGGGCGTGTGTGGGGGCTCGTTGTGTCTGTGGGGTGTTCTGGGTTTGTGTTTGGGGGGAGTTGGGTGTGTATGTGGGGGCTGGATGTGTGTTGTGCTGGGTGTATGTGGGGGCTGGGTGTGTGTGGGGGGGGTTGGGTGTGTATGTGCGGACTGGGTGTGTATGGTGCTGGGTGTGTGGGGGGCTGGGTGTGTGTGAGGGGCAATGGGTGTGTGTGTGGGAGTCGCTGGGTGTGTGTGGGGGGGCTTGGTGTGTGTGGTCGGCTGGGTGTGTGCGGGGATGGGTGTGCACTTGGGGGGACCGGGTGTGTGTGGGCGGGCTGGGTGTGTGTGTGTGGGGGGCTGGGTGTGTGTGTGGGGATGGGTGTGTGGGGGGCTGGGTGTATGTGAATGCTGGGTGTGTGTGGGGGGCTAGGTGTGTGTGGGGGCTGGGTGTATGCGGGGCCTGGGTGTATACGGGGGCTGGGTGTATGCGGGCCTGGGTGTATGCGGGGGCTGGGTGTATGTGGGGGCTGGGTGTGTGTGGGGGGCTGGGTGTGTGTGGGGGGGCTGGGTGTGTGAATTGCTGGATGTGTGGGGCTACTGGTTGTAGGTGGGGGCTGGGTGTATATGGGGAGGAGGTTGGGTGTGTTGGGTGCTGGGTGTATGTGGGGGCTGGGTGCATGTGGCGGCTGCTTATGTGTGGGTGGGGGCTGGGTGTGTGTTTGGGGGGCTGTGTGGGTGTGAGTTTTTTGTGTTTGCAGGGGACTACATTTGTGTGTGAGCGTTGTGTGTGGGGGGGGGCTTTGTGTGTGGAGGGGGTGCTGTGTGCTCATGTGTGGGTGGGGGAGCTGTGTCCTTATGTGTGAGTGGGAGGGCTGTGTACTTATGTTAGGGGGGGGCTGTGTGTCGGAGCTGTGTGGCTGCAT
The DNA here is from genome assembly GCA_035084275.1 of Hydrolagus colliei. Taxonomy (NCBI): domain Eukaryota; kingdom Metazoa; phylum Chordata; class Chondrichthyes; order Chimaeriformes; family Chimaeridae; genus Hydrolagus; species Hydrolagus colliei. The sequence continues at coordinate 2,502,273 of CM068769.1, forward strand.
GTTTGTGCTTTTTGTGTGTGTGGGTGGGGTGCTGTTTGAGTGTGTGTGAGTGGGGTGCTGTTTGTGTGTGGGTGGGTAGATTAGTGGTGGGTTGGGCGGCTGTGTGCGTTTGTGGGTAGAAGGACTGTTTGTGTGTGTGCAAGGCTGTGTGTGTTTGGGGACGATTGTGTGAGGATGGGCTGTATGTGGGTGTTTGTTGGGAGGGGTGGAAACAATAGTGTTTTTGTCTATATTTGTGTGTGAGCGCAAGGGTGTGTGTGACCGAGGCCTGTGTGTGTGAGACAGAGAGAGATATAGAACACAGTCAGTGTGTGTACGTGTCTGATTGGTACAGTGTGTGTGATAGAGGCCTGTAAGTGTATGAGTGTCTCTCGCTCTGTGTGTTTGTCTCAGTGACACAGATGCTTGTGTGTATGTATCTCTGTGTGAGTGTATCACAGGCTGCAGAGATTTCTCTCTCTCACCTCTCTCTCTCTCTGTGTCTCCATCTTGTACAATTCTCTCTCTTTCTCCGTCTCTTTGTGTCTCTTTTTATTCCTGAGGGTCACAAACATACAGAGAGTCTTTGCAGCATGAGACGCACTGACAGACACAGTGTGAGACATACACACACATATAGACTCACAGGCCTGTGTTGGTCAACAGAAATGGCCTTGCCCCACCTTTCTCTCTGAACTATTGTCTCCCTATCAGCCTGTCCGCACCCTCAGCTCAACAGACTCAGGCCTGCTCCACGTCCACCGCCCTAACCCCCCAACCATCGGTGGCCAGGGTTTCAGCCTCTCTGCTCCCACACTGTGGAACTCCATCCTGCAGCCCCTCCCCCTCGCTTCCTCTCTTTCCTCCTTCAAGGCCGGTCTCAAGACTTTCCTCTTCGACCGCACCTTCGGCTGCCCCACTAACTGTTCCCCTTCTCCCACTCTCCTTCCCTTCCCCCTACACCGACCATCTTCCCTACCACTGCTCAGGTCCCGACCTGACTGTTCAGAGCTTTGGGACGTCCTCCCGACATGAAAGGCGCTATTTAGTTGTAATTTTGTTGTTGTTGTTGTTGTATGTCGCAGAGACACAGAGAGGCCGGTGTATATGTGTAAGTGTCAATTATGTGTGTGTGTACATCTGGATGTGTGTTTCATTTCAGATGACCAAAGATACAGATAGTGTGTGGCCAGAGAGAGAAACTGTGGGTGTATCTCAGTATCTCTATATGTTTCTCTCACTCTGTCTCAGTGTGTATGTGTTTGTTTTTCTCTGTCTCTCTTTCTCTCAGTGAGTGTGTGAGAGACACAGATAGACTATATGTGTCTGTGATTTCTGATCAACAGAGACTGAGGCCTGTGAGTGGATATGCCTCCTCACTTCTCCATCTGTATATATATGTGTCCCCCCCACCCACCCCTCTCTCTCTGTGTGAGGCCTGTGAGTGTCTGTCGGTGTCTCTCTCTTTGAGAGTTGATCACAGGCTGTGGACATGTCTCTCACTCTCTCTCTCTCTTATCTTCTCTCTCTGTGCATATCTCAGGCTGCAGAAGTATCTCAGATTATAGGTCTCTCTGCTCCCACACTGTGGAACTCCATCCTGCAGCCCCTCCCCCTCGCTTTCTCCCTTTCCTCCTTCAAGGCCGGTCTCAAGACCTTCCTCTTCGACCGTGCCTTAGGCTGCCCCACTAACTATTCCCTCTCCCACTCACTTTTCCCTTCTCCCTACACCGACCCGACTCTCCGTCACTGCTCGGGTCCCGACCTAAATGTTTAGCGCTTTGGGACGTCCTCCCGATGTCACAGGTGCTATATAAGTGTAATTTTGTTGTTGTTGTTGTATGTCTCAGCGACACAGAGAGGCCAGTGTATATGTGTGAGTGTCAATTACGTGAGTGTGTATATCTGGATGTGTGTGTCATTTCAGATGACCAGAGACACAGATAGTGTGTAGTCAGAGAGAGAGAGACTATGTGTGTATCTCAGTATCTCTACATGTGTTTCTCTCACTCTGTCTCAGTGTGTATGTGTTTGTTTTTTCTCCGTCTCTCTTTCGCTCAGTGACTGTGTGACAGACAGACTAAGTGTGTGTCTGTGATTTCTGATCAACAGACAGAGGCCTGTGAGTGGATATGTGTGCCTCCTTACTTCTCCTTCTGTATTTATGTGTGTCGTCCCACCCCCCTCTCTCACCTCTCTGTCTGTGTGTGAGGCTTGTGAGTGTCCGTCGGTGTCTCTCTTTGCGAGTTTATCACAGGCTGTAGACATGTCTCTCACTCTTTCTCTCTTACCTTCTTTCTCTGTACATATCTCAGGCTGCAGAAGTCTCTCTCTCTCCGTGAGTGTATCTCAGATTGTAGATCTCTCTCGTACACATTCTCTCACTCTGTGTGTGTATCACAGGCTGTAGAAACAACAACAACTTTGATTTATATTGCGCTCCCCAAGCCAGACAGTGTCTCAGAGAGTTTCACAACAACAGATCCTGGTTCCGAGCCAGGGGGAGGGGGAGAAAGGTGACCGAACGTTTGGTTAAACGGAAAGGTCTTCAACCTCGACATGAAACTAGGATGAGATGGAACGAGGCAAAGGGAGTGAGGAATGGAGTTCCAGAGCTTGGGGGCATAGTGGCTGAAGGCACGGCCACCGATGCTGGAGCTGTGTGTGGGGGTGTGGGGCTAGGTGTGATTGGGGATGTGTGTGAGTGGGGCTGTGGGTGTGGTGGTTCAGTATATATGGGGCTGTGTACGGGATGCGGAGGCTGTGTGTGTGGGGTGGGTGGTGTGTATGAGGTGGGGGCTGTGTGTGTGAGGAGGGGAATATGTGCGGGTGGGGGGGCTGGGTGTGGGGTGGGGTGGCTGTGTGTGTGAGGGGTGGCTGTGTGTGTGGGGGTGACTGTGTGTGGGAGGGCTGTGTGTACGGTGGGGCTTTGTGTGTGGGGGGGCTGTGTGTATGTGTGGGGGTGGGGGGATGTGTTTGGGAGGGTTGTATTGCTGTGGGTTTGCAAGTGCTGTGTGTGGGTGGGCTGTATCTGAGGGGGTTGGCTGTGTGTGTGTGGGATGGCTGTTTGTGTGGGTGAGCGGGTGCGATTTGTGTCTGTGGGTGGGGAAGCTGTTTGTGTGTGGGTGGGAGTGCTATTTATGTGTGTGGGTGGGGAGTTGTGTGTGGGTTGGAGTGTGGTGTGCATTTGTGGGTAGGGATTGCTGTATGGATGTGTGTGCAAGAATGTGTCTGTGAGTGGGGGGGGGAACTGTGTGTGAAGGGGAGCGTGTGTGTGTGTGTGTACATGGGCTGTGTGGGTGTTTATCCTGGGTGGGGCGGAAATGACAGTGTTTTTGTGTGTATTTGTGTGTGCAGGAGGATGTGTGTGACAGAGGCCTGTGTGTGAGAGACAGAGAGCGAGACCTAAAGTGCTGTCAGGATGTGCTTGTCTCCCCCTCTGTGAATGTGTGTGATTGGGACACTGTGTGTGATAAAAGCTTGTAAGTTTATGAGTGTCTCTCTCAGTGTTTGTCTCAGAGACACAGAGGCCTGTGTGTTTGTATCTCAGTGTGAGTGTATCACAGGCTGTGGATATCTCACCTCTCCCTCTCTGTGTCTCCATCTTGAACAATTCTCTCTCTTTCTGTCTCTTTGTGTTTCTTTTTATTCCTGAGGGTCAAAAACATACAGAGAGTCTTTACAGAGTGAGATACACTCACAGACACAGTGTGAGACACACATATACAATCACAGGCCTCTGTGTCTGGTCACCAGAAATCAGAGACATAGCCCACAAGCATGTCCCTACCTACTGCAGTCCTGTAGCTCAAGGTGAAGCCTTGCACACGTTTCCTTATTCCACACACTCGCCTGATGATAATCCCTCAAAAATAAATTGTATAATTTGTCACTTAAATCAACAACAGTGTGTGGGACACGGCTGTGCTCAATCGGCTGCCGTGTTTCATCCACAAATGTACAGTCACTTCACAGTCATTACAGTATTTTCTGTAAAGCGCTGTGAGGCATCTAGAGGCCATGATTAAAGGCATGATCAGCACATGAAAAGCGCTAGTACTATTACTATTAGTGTTGGTGCCAGTAAATAGTGGTGCGTGAAGTCAGAAACATTGCCCAACATTTACATTGAACCAGCTGGGAATCTAACCCAGGTCCTGTCACTAGCTAATTGCACCCACACACAGTCAATCACTCACATACACATACTCTAACATAGACACACTCACACCCCACACAGACAAGACACATTGGCTGCCATATTTTGCTCACAAAGCAGACAGTCACTTTACTTGACGGTGTATCCTGTGAAACGCTTTGAGATGTCTCAAAGACGTGACAAGGCATGATATCAAATTAAAGGTTTATTATTTATTCTTATTATCAGACAGTGAAGCACAGAGAGAGGGAGTTACAGTGTTTCTGTGTGTGTGTGTTTGAGAATCAGTGAAAGTCCAGTGTAACCTGTGATTTCTGATGCCCAGAGACAGAGGCCTGTATAGACAGATGTGAGAGACAAACAGCCTGTGTATGTGTCTCTCTCAGTGTGTTTGTGTGTCCCAGAGACACAGAGTGAGACACAGAGGCCTGTGTCAGTGTCTCTGCGTCAGTGTCTCAGTCTAAAGAGAGGATGTCAGTGTTTCTCTGTGTGTGTGTATGTTAGCGTCTCAGAAATACAAAGACACATTGAGGCAGAAGGAAGGGTTACAACGCGTTTCTGTGTATGGACGTATGTCTCTCACTGTGTGTGTGTGTCTCTCTCTCCATGTAATTCATTGCGCATGTATGTCTCATAGAGACACAGATAGGCCAGTGTATATGTGTGAGTGTCAAATATGTGTGTCATTTCAGATGACCAGAGACACACATAATGTGAGGTCAGAGAGAGATGGTGTATGTATCTCAATGTCTCTGTATGTGTTTATCTCACACTGTCTCAGTGTGTATGTGTTTGTCTGTCTCTGTCTCTCTTTCTCTCAGTGAGTGTGTGAGAGACACAGACAGACTACGTGTGAGTCTGTGATTTCTGATGAACAGAGACTGAGGCCTATGTGTGTGAAAGATAGTCAGACAGAGGTCTGTGAGTGCATTTGTGTGTCTCTCTCTGTATGTGTGCATGTGTCTCTCTCTGTGTGTGCACTGCCCTGTGTGTGTGTGTGACTCTCTTTGTATGTGAGGCCTGCGAATGTATATGTGTGCCTCCCTACTACTCTCTCTATGTGTGTGTCTCCCCCTCACCACTCTCTCTGTGTGTAAGGCCTGTGAATGTGTATGGGTGTCCCTCTCTGTGTGAGTGAATCACAGGCTGTAGACAGTTCTCTCTCTCTCTAACCTTCTCTCTCTCTCTTACCTTCTCTCTCTCTCTCTTTCTCTCTGCGTATCTCATGATGTAGAGGTCTCTCTCTCTCCGTGACTGTATCTCAGATTGTCGGTCTCTCTCGTACACATTCTCTCACTCTGTGTGAGTGTATCACAGGCTGTAGAAAGAATAAAAACTGTAAATTATATCGCGCCCTCCACGCCAGACAGTGTCTCAGACACTTCACAACAACAGATCCTGGGCCTGAGCCAGGGGGAGGGGGAGAAAGGTGACCGAAGGCTGGGTTGAACAGAAAGGTCTTTAGCCGAGACCTGAAACTAGGAAGAGAGGGAACGAGGTGAAGGGAGTGAGGAAGGGAGTTCCAGAGCTTCGGGATGTAGTGTCTGAAGGCACGGCCGCCGGTGGTGGAGCGGAGGATTCGGGGACAACGAGACCAGAACCAGAGTAAAGGCCACGGGTGCAGTTTTGGGGATACAGGAGGTCAGAGAGGCAGCGGGGTGGAGAGGAGTGGAGACTCACTCAGTCACTCTCTCCCTCTCTCACACACTCACTCAGTCTCTCTCACCCCCCCCCCCCCCCCCCCCCCCATCTCTCTCTCGGTCTCTCAGCCACTCGCTCAGTGTCTCTCACACTCGCTCAGTCTCTCTCTCTCTCACTCAGTCTCTCACCAGTAGCTTTTGGTGACTGGACGAGCTCAGAACAGTTCCTGTAGCCCCTTCACTGCCCCCCTGGCTTCTACCCCCCTCACACCCTCTCACATTCTGTCTCTCCCTGTCTCTCACACACTCTCTCAGTCCCTCACACTAGCTCAGTCTCTCTCTCTCAGGCCCTCACACTAGCTCAGTCTCTCTCTCTCAGTCTCTCACACTCTGTCAGTCTCTCACACTCACTCAGTCTCTCATGCTCACTGTCTCTCACACTCGCTTGCTCAGTCTCTCTCACACTTGCTCAGTCTCACACTTGCTCAGACTCTTCAGTCTCTCTCCCCGGCTCACAGTCACTCAGTCTATTACACACTCAGTCTTCCTCTCCCTCTCTCTCTGTCACTCACACACTCTCTCTCTCTCTGTGTGTGTCTCTCACCAGTAATGTTTGGTTACCAGTCGAGCTCAGAACAGTTCCTGTAGCCCCTTCACTGCCCCCCTGGCTCCTGCCCCATCAACCTCTCTTACTGTGTCTCTCCCTGTCTCTCACACTCTCTCTCAGTCCCTCACACTCGCTCAGTCTTTCTCTCTCCCTCTCTCACACTCTCTCTCCTCTCTCACACTCTCTCCCTCTCTCACACTCTGTCAGTCTCTCACAGTTGTTCAGTCTCTCTCTCACCCTCTCTCCCCGTCTCTCTCACACTGGCTCAGACGCTCAGTCTCTCTCCCTCACACCAGGATCTCATTTGGGGGAAGACAAGAGGGGGGTCAGGGATACACAACCACATACACAGAGACTCTCTCTCTCACACACACAGACTCACCTTCTCTCTCTCTCCCTCTGACCGTCTCTCTCCCTGTATCTCAGGCTGTACACAGACACCGCCCACCTTCGTCTCTGTCTCCGCCGCCGCCGCCATTGTTGACATTCAGCACGTGACGTGACCCGGTTTGATGACGCATTAGCCTTTCGCGTCACTGTCTCCCAGGTAACCAGTGATTGACAGGAGAGGGACACAAAGAGAGACACCCCCGACTCCTAGGTAACGAGTGATTGACAGGAGAGAGAGAGAGACACACACCGCCCGTCTCCCAGGTAACCAGTGAAAAGCGCCAAACTGCCAGCGCTCGAGGAAGCGACGGTTGGAGCTGCGCGCGCAGCCAACCGATGTTTAATTTTGCAGCCGAAAGTCTCTGAGGTCACAGAGGCTTCACATTGAATAATAATATAATAACAACGACATTAGTGACGCTGGCGTCTGGCGCCTCAAAGCCAGTCACGAGACGCGCACCGGAAACGCTCGCTCACTGTCAAGTGTAGTGACTGTGTGTTCATGGGAGACACAGTGTAGTGACTGTGTGTTTACGGGGGTCACAGCGTAGTGACTGTGTGTTTAGGGGGGTCACAGTGTAGTGACTGTGTGTTTAGGGGGGGGGCCACAGTGTAGTGACTGTGTTTTTAGGGGGTCACAGTGTAGTGACTGTTTGAGGGTCACAGTGTAGTGACTGTGCTTAGGAGGGTCACAGTGTAGTGACTGTGTGTTTAAGGGAGTCACGGTTTAGTGACTTTGTGTTTAGGAGAGTCACGGTTTAGTGACTGCTGGAGGGTCACAGTGTAGTGACTGTGTGCTTAGGAGGGTCACAGTGTAGTGACTGTGTGCTTAGGAGGGTCACAGTGTAGTGACTGTGCTTAGGAGGGTCACAGTGTAGTGACTGTGTGTTGGAGTGTCACGGGTTAGTGACTGTGCTTCACGGTCACAGTGTAGTGACTGTGTTTGACGGTCACAGTGTAGTGACTGTGTTTGAGGGTCACAGTGTAGTGACTGTGTTTGAGGGTCACAGTGTAGTGACTGTGTTTGAGGGTCACAGTGTAGTGACTGTGTTGGAGGGTCACAGTGTAGTGACTGTGTGTTTTGCAGGAGAGCGACTGAGAGAAACACAGAGAGATAGAGAGAGAGAGAGAGAGAGACGCAGTGAGAGCCAGAATAACAGGGATAATAATCCGCCATATTCGGGGCGTTTTGTCCCGTCCTCTCCTCACCTGGAATCTCCTTACGGGACTCAATGTCCGGTGAAGTGACTGTGTGTTTTGTGGGTGAAACGCGGCAGCCGATGGCGCCTGGCAGCCTCCCCCACAAACAGCCGGGGGTGGGGGGGAGCGGCCATTTTATTATTGCTGTTGTTGTTGTTGTTGTGTGTGTCAGGCGGGTGGAGGAGGAGACTCGGCTCGAGGTGAGGCCGGGAATGGAACCCAGGTTTGCGGCTCGCAAGGCGAGGGCTGTCACCCCTGAGCTACAGGCTCCACACCAGAGGGCAACGTGATCCCATATCGTATCTCATATGATAACAACAATTATTCATTTTTAATAATTATTTCATTGATCCCTTGCATTTCATTTTCCTCTTCCCAATATTTCCTGTCCTTTCTTACTTTTCGTTCTGCTAACTCTCTTTTTATTGTTTACTGGACCTTCTTTGAATACCAAGATACTGAGAGTTCTTGTAGTTCATTTATCACAATATTAGTTCTAATTAAATCATGAATTTGCATACAGTATTCAATTCCAATAACCTTACACACTCCACCATAACTAACTCAGCCAGTTGATCACTTGGACATTGTCCAGAAGCGATGTCAAAACCAGACTATCTAAAGGCCAGAGTTGTAGCCTCCCTTCTTTTCCCAGACCTTGAGATGGCTCTCCTGCTACTCACTTGGCAATTTCCCAAATGAGTACAATCCTTTGTACCTTTGTTAATTGTTTCTCTCCCTTTTGCTCAAGGTTGCTGACCGTGCCTATGTTGTGGATAGATTGTTTTAATTGGTGCCCGATTGGAACTAACTATAATGTTTAGTACAGTACCTCCATATCCCAACAGACCCCACCTTGAGAGTTAGAAAATACAATTTTCGATCTCTCACAACCAAACTACGCCTGTATTAATTTAGCAAGTTGTCAATCCCTTTTGTATCATTCTTGCGCAGCCCTCGGTGTAAATAGCATGTAAGCAGAAAAGTATAAAACCATAAGACATTATAAAATCACAAAAACATAAGACATGAGAAGTACAGTTCAGAGCAAGACATGTGTAGTACAGTTCAGTAGAATTAATTAAGCAGATTGATACAGTGGCTGTGATTAGGAATCGACTTTTTGAAAAACGTAGTACAGTTTGTGTTGATTGTAGAATATCTCCTTTTTTTTCCAAGATCGGTTTGACTTGTCTTCTTTGTTCTCAAACTCAGACCTTTATGGTCACGCATCCAAATCTGTAGTGAGAAATTCAACAGCTCGTTTTGACCATTCACTGGTCCTTGAAAGTCCATAGAGTCAGCTTTGTTTCAGCAAACAAGTCCATGAGTCTTTAGAATTTCCTTTTTGGTCAATGTAAGACAAGACCAGAATGTCCAGTTCCCACCTCGAGTGGGTCAAACTTATTGCCATCAACATTATCAAAATCTTCACAATTCCCTTTTACCTCAGCCACCACATCAATCGTTGCAACTTATTTTAGCATCTGTAATTACAGCACATCATTATCAATGGTATCATGATTAACATAAACAGTACAGCCACAAAACGTTTCCCTTTTGGACATGTCATCCCTCCCTGCGGGTTGTTCTGTAAACATGTGAGACATTTCTTACAAAAAAAAATTTGTATAAGAAGAGAATCCAAAGGTTGTATATTTGCTGTTTACCATAGATACCATCCCTCCTTTTGAGACATGACATTTACCATGGCTCAATTCAGCCGCTATGGGAAACAATGCTTTTGGTAATACTGGTAATTCATCCGGCCCTATCCACAACCCCTCAGCTGTTTTGGTGCATTTATGGTTTTCCCATATGCGTATCTCTGGTGATTTTGCTTCACCTTGCATTTCTCGTAATAGGGTGTGGTCTATTTCAGGTGTCTCTTGGATTTGTAAAATTACAGTATACTGACATTCTGAATACTATCAGTTCTCGAACTTTAACGGTGTTTATTCTATCTATCGACCCTGTCACCTCACACTCTACAACACCCAACGCATACAAAACACATACGGTTGCTAATGTACACGATTGATTGGGTTGCACTTGTCCACTCATCTCCCCCTGAGATCGTCGAGTGAAATCAGCTTTGTGGGTGGGAGAGTTGGAGCGAAAAGTATAAGTTATCCCAGAAGAAGTGTCTGCATGTGATGCCATTCTTGTCAGTATCTGTAAGAACTAAATTATAAGGTGAAATCTCCCGTTTCTTTAAACATTTTCAGTTGTTAACATGACATTATCATTACCTACAGAAACACTTTCATTCGATGTGGGTTACGTAAATTCATTTTGTCCACATAAACCAGAATATCCGCAGTCAGTGAATTTAAACCGCCCACAGTCAATGGCTGCAGTCAATTCTAACTGCCGCAAGTTAACTGCCACAAGCTAATTTATCCATATTTAATTTCTACAAACATTTTAAGTAAATGCTGGAATACACAAAATAAATGATACATAAAATAAATCAGGCTTTTAAAAAAAATCTTATATCTTCAAAGTTTACTCTACTTTATCGCTTCGTTCTTGCATCAAATATTCCAAATTATTGGTTGTATTTTTACTGTGCTATTACTCAGTACATATGGAACGTGGGTAGTATCTGGCTTATACTCTGCGTCCAGAGAAAAGTCAGACCTATCACGGTCCGGTATTTTTAAAATAATCCAAAATCTATGGAACATGGATGACATCTGGCCATACTCTGCGTCCAGAGCAAAGTCAGACCAACCATTGTCCTCTTTAAATGCATACATTACATAAAACATACAACAAAAGCTTCTGTTCAATTTGCTTTCTTTTTAAAATTTTAATTACTGCTCATTCAAGCTAAACCATTTACAGGTACAAACATTTTTTTACACATCTTTTACACACAAAAAAAGGTAACACATTGAGCTCAAGTTTTCTTTAAGGACCGTACAGTCACAACTTCCTGTGGGGAAAAACTTTCAATTAGGAGTATTGTGACTGTTCAGATTCTTTTTAAAGAATAGTTAGGGAGGCACAAGGCTATCAATAATATGCAGAGTGGCCTCAAACTCATGTGGTGACTTTTGGCCTTCCCCAAATACTCATTCAAAGTGTCGCAACATACCCCATAGAGACCGTAAATTCAGATAGCAATTGCTTAAAATTTGTTTGTTTTTTTCACCTGACATTTTGTCATCACACTTTCTTTTAATCAGAACACGTGATGTTATTGGAACATCAAATCCAAATTGTTTTCATTTCAATTTTATGTGTTTTTACTTATTAAAAAAACGGATTCTCAGTCAGGTTAATTAAAAAAATATGCCTGACTTGTTTGAATTTTCGAACGTAAGTCTCTACATTTAATTTTTTTTATCAATATACATTTGGTTTTCGACTGTCTGGTCTTTGACTTTCAATTATCTGTTGTAGCATAACGTAGTTAAACATATAAAACAATTGTAATAAATACAGTAAATATAATTTTTTTATCAATACTTATTCTCTAAAATCTTATACTTTACTTTCATGTGTAGTACTTCACAAATTCTTATACTTTAAATCTTATTCTTTACAATCTTAAACTTTAATGTTCTTATTCTACTTTTAATTAAAAAGTAGAATGTATTTCTTTTATCGCCGGCTACCAACTTATTTAACCACGAAATTGACACTTTTGCTTCTATGCTTATATAGAAATTCTTAACCTCTAAAACTTATACTGAAACACCTTATTCTTTATGTCAATTTCGTGGTTAAATAAGTTGGTAGCCGGCGATAAAAGAGTGTGAGCAAGTGTGTGAGGGAGAGAGACTGAGTGTGTGATAGACTGAGTGACTGAGAGTCTGAGCAAGTGAGAGAGAGACTGAGAGAGAGAGAGAGACTGAGCAAGTGAGGGTGAGGGAGACTGGGCGAGTGAGACTGAGTGAGTGTGAGAGGGAGAGAGAGACACTGAGTGAGTGTGAGAGAGGGAGAGTGAGAGTGAGAGAGAGACTGAGAGAGAGACTGAGCGAGTGTGAGGGACTGAGAGAGTGTGTGAGAGACAGGGAGAGACAGAGTGTGAGAGCGTGTGAGGGGGCAGGCCCCAGGGGGCAGCGAAGGGGCTACAGCAACTGTTCCGAGCTCAACTCGTCACTAAACGCTGCTGGTGAGAGACACACAGAGAAAGTTTGTGAGAGAACACTGAGAGAGAGAGGGAGAGAAACACTGAGTGTGAAACAGAGTGGCTGTGATCCAGGGAGAGAGACTGAGAGTCTGAGCAAGTGTGAGACTGAGCCAGTGTGAGAGAGACTGAGAGAGAAAGGGTGTACGAGAGAGACTGAGCAAGTGAGTGTGAGTGACATTAAGCAAGTGTGAGAGATTGAGTGAGTGTGAGAGATTGAGTGAGTGTGAGAGAGACTGAGAGAGTGGGAGAGAGAGTGTGAGAGACTGAGAGAGCGACTGAGCGAGTGTGAGGGACTGAGAGTGTGAGACAGTGAGAGACAAGAGTGTGAGAAGGTGTGAAGGGGTAGGAGCCAGGGGCTACAGGAAATGTTCCAAGCTCGACTGGTCACCAAACCCGCTACTACTGAGAGACTGAGTGAGAGAGAGGGAGAGAGAGACAGAGAGGGACAGAGCAAGTGTGAGAGACACTGAGTGAGTGGCTGAGAGACTGAGAAAGAGAGAGATTTGGGTGAGTGTGAGAGAGACTGAGCGAGTGTGTGAGAGAGGGAGAGAGAGATTGAGTGAGTCTCCACTCCTCTGCACCCCCCTGCCTCTCTGACCTCCTGTATCCCCAAAACAGCAACCGTTGCCTTTACTCTGGTTCTGGTCTCGTTGTCCCCGAATCCTCCGCTCCACCACCGGCGGCCGTGGCTTCAGCCACTACGCCCCGACGCTCTGGAACTCCCTTCCTCACTCCCTTCGCCTCGTTCCCTCTCTTCCTAGTTTCAGGTCTCGGCTAAAGACCTTTCTGATCAACCGAGCCTTCGGTCACCTTTCTCCCCCTCCTCCTGGCTCAGGCCCAGGATCTGTTGTTGTGAAACTCTCTGCAGCACTACCTGGTGTGGAGGGCGCTATACAAATCAAAGTTTTTGTTGTTTCTACAGCCTGTGATACACACACACAGAGTGAGAGAATGTGTACGAGGGACACCTACAATCTGAGATACACTCACAGAGTGAGGGAGACCTCTACATCATGAGATATGCAGAGAGAGAGAGAAGGTAAGAGAGAGAGAGAGAGAGCGAAGGTAAGAGAGAGAGAGAGCGAAGGTAAGAGAGAGAGCGAATGTAAGAGAGAGAGAGAACTGTCTGCAGCCTGTGATACACTCACACAGAGAGAGAGATATGAAAGAGAAAAACCTGTGATATACTCACACAGAGAGAGAGGTGAGAGAGACCTGTCTACAGCCTGTGATACACTCACACAGAGAGGGACACCCATACACATTCACAGGCCTTACACACAGAGAGGGTGGTGAGGGGGAGACACACACATAGAGAGAGAGAAGTAGGGAGGCACACACATACACTCGCAGACCTCAAGTACAAAGAGAGTCACACACACACACACTCACACAGGTCTGTGCACACACAGAGAGAGACACATATACACATACAGAGAGAGACACACATGCACTCACAGGCCTCTGTGTCTGACTCTATCTTTCACACACACAGGCCTCAGTCTCTTTTCATCAGAAATCAGACTCACACATACTCTGTCTGTGTCTCTCACACATTCACTGAGAGAAAGAGAGACAGAGAAAGAGAAAAAACATACACACTGAGACAGTGTGAGATAAACACATATAGAGACACTGAGATACATACACCATCTCTCTCTGACCACACACTATGTGTGTCTCTGGTCATCTGAAATGACATACACATGCAGACACACACACACACATGTTTGACACTCACACATATACACTTGCCTCTCTGTGTCTCTATGAGACATACATGCGCAATGAATTACATGGAGAGAGAGACACACACAGTGAGAGACATACGTCCATACACAGAAACGCGTTGTAACTCTTCCCTCTGCCTCAATGTGTCTTTGTATTTCTGAGACACTAACTTACACACACACAGAGAAACACTGACATCCTCTCTTTAGACTGAGAGACACTCACACAGGCCTCTGTGTCTGACTGTGTGTCTCTGGGTCACAGAAACACACTGAGAGAGACGTACACACACTGGCCTCTGTGTTTGTCTCTCACATACAGGCCTCTGTCTCTGGGCATCAGAAATCACAGATTACACTGGACTTGCACTGATTCTCAAACACACACACACACACTCACACAGAGACACTGTAACCCTCTCTCTCTGTGTTTCACGGTGTCTGATAATAGTAATACTACTGCTAATAATAATCCTTGCATGTGACATTGTGCTTTAATCATGCCCTCTAGATGCCTCACAGCGCTTTACAGAAAATACTGTAATGTGAAGTGACTGTACATTTGTGGATGAAACGCGGCAGCCAATTGAGCACAGTCGTGTCCCACACATGGTTGTGGATTGAAGTGACAAATTTTAAAATTTATTTTCGAGGGATTATTAACAGGCGAGTGTGTGGAGTAAGGAAACATGTGCAAGGCTTCACCCTGAGCTACAGGTCTGCAGTAGGCAGGCACATGCTTGTGGGCTACAGCTCTGAGTTCTGGTGACCAGACACAGAGGCCTGTGAGTGTATATGTGTGTGTAAGTGGCTCTCACACTGTCTGTGAGTGTGTCTCACGCTTTAAAGACTCTATGTTTGTGACCCTCAGAAATAAAAAGAGACATAAGGAGACAGAGAAAGAGAGAATTGTGAGAGATGGAGACACAGAAAGAGAGGTGAGATAGAGAACTCTCCACAGCCTGTGATACACTCACACAGAGATACATACACACAGGCCTCTGTGTCTCTGAGACAAACACACATAGAGAGAGACACTCATACACTCACAGGCCTCTGTCACACACACTGTCCCACTCACACACATTCACAGAGGGGGAGACAAACACATACTGACAGCACTTTAGGTCTCGCTCTCCATCTCTCACACACACAGGCCTCTGTCACACACATCCTCCTGCACACACAAATACACACAAAAACACTGTCGTTTCCACCCCACCCAGGATAAACACCCACACAGCCCATGTACACACACACGCTCCCCCTCACACACACGCTCCCCCTCACACACAGTCACCCCCTACTCACAGACACATTATTGCACACACACATCACACAGCAATCCCTACCCACAAATGCACACCACACCACAACCCACACACAACTCCTCACCCACACATATAAATAGCACCCCCACCCACACACAAACAGCTTCCCCACCCACAGACACAAATTGCACTCCCTCACCCACACAAACAGCCATCCCACCCACACACACACAGCCAACCCCCTCAGATACAGCCCACCCACACACAGCACCTACACACCCACAGCCATACAACCCTCCCAAATAACATCCCCCCACCCCCACCCCATGCACATCACTCCCACACACAGCCACCCCTCACACACACAGCCACCCCCCCACACCCAGCCACCCCTCCCGCACATATTCCCCGCCTCACACACACACAGCCCCCACCTCATACACAGCACCCACCCCACACACACAGCCTCCGCATCCCATACACAGTCCCATATATACAGAACCCCCACACCCACAGCCCCAATCACACACAACCCCTAATCCCAATCACACCCAGCCACACACCCCCACACACAGCTCCAGCATCGGTAGCCGTGCCTTCAGCCACTACGCACCCAAGCTCTGGAACTCCCTTCCTCACTCCCTTCGCCTCGTTCCATCTCATCCTAGTTTCATGTCGAGGTTGAAGACCTTTCCGTTTAACCAAATCTTCGGTCAGCTTTCTCCCCCTCCCCCTGACCCAGGATCTGTTGTTGTGAAACTCTCTGAGACACTGTCTGGCTTGGGGAGCCCTATATAAATAAAAGTTTTTATTTTTTCTACAGCCTGTGATATACACACAGAATGAGAGAATGTGTATGAGAGAGATTTACAATCTGAGATACACTCACAGAGAGAGAGAGACTTCTGCAGCCTGAGATATGTACAGAGAGAGAAGGTAAGAGAGAAAGAGTCAGAGATATGTCTACAGCCTGTGATAAACTCGCAAAGAGAGAGACACCGACAGACACTCACAAGCCTCACACACAGACAGAGAGGTGGGAGGGGGGGTGGGACGACACACATAAATACAGATGGAGAAGTAAGGAGGCACACATTTCCACTCACAGGCTTCTGTCTGTTGATCAGAACTCACAGACACACACTTACTCTGTCTGTCACACAGTCACTGAGAGAAAGAGAGACGGAGAAAAAACAAACACATACACACTGAGACAGAGTGAGAGAAACACATGAAGAGATACTGAGATACACACATAGTCTCTCTCTCTCTGACTACACACTATCTGTGTTTCTGGTCATCTGAAATGACACACACATCCAGATATACACACTCACATAATTGACACTCACACATATACACTGGCCTCTCTGTGTCGCTGAGACAGACAACAACAACAATAAAATTACACTTATATAGCACCTTTGACGTCAGGAGGACGTCCCAAAGCGCTGAACACTTAGGTCGGGACCCGAGCAGTGATGGAGGGGAGGATCGGTGTAGGGAGAAGGGAAAGGAGAGTGGGAATAGTTAGTGGGGCAGCCAAAGGCACGGTAGAAGAGGAAGGTCTTGAGACCGGCCGTGAAGGAGGAAAGGGAGAAAGCGAGGGGGAGGGGCTGCAGGATGGAGTTCCACAGTGTGGGAGCAGAGAGGCTGAAAGCCCGGCCACCGATGGTTCGGGGGTTAGGGCGGTGGACGCGGAGCAGGCCTGAGTCTGTTGAGCTGAGGGTGCGGACAGGCTGATAGGGAGACAGTAGTTCAGAAAGAAAGGTGGGGCAAGGCCATTTCTGGTGACCAACACAGAGGCCTGTGAGTGTATATGTGTGTGTATGTCTCACACTGTGTCTGTGAGTGCGTCTCATTCTGCAAAGTGTATGTTTGTGACCCTCAGGAATAAAAAGAGACACAAAGAGGCGGAGAAAGAGAGAGAATTGTACAAGATGGAGACACAGAGAGAGAGGTGAGAGAGGGAAATCTCTACAGCCTGTGATACACTCACAGAGATACATAAACACAGGCCTCTGTGTCTCTGAGACAAACACACAGAGAGAGAGAGACACTCATACACTTACAGGCCTCTATCACACACACTGTCCCAATCACAAGCATTGATAGAGGGGGAGACACGCACACACACTGACTGTGCTCTATGTCTCTCTGTTTCCGTCTCACGGACACAGGCCTTGGTCACACACTCCCTCCCGCTCACACACAAATACACACAAGAATGCTTTAGTTTCCGTCTCACCCAACACACACACACATACAGCCCATCCTCACATACACAATCGTTCCCCCCTCCCACACACTCCCTTGCACGGAAACAAACAGCCCCCTACCCACAAACACACACAGCTGCCCAACCCATATATAATCTACCCACCTACACACAAACAACCCCCCACATGCACACACATAAACAGCACACACACAAACAGCCCCACACCCACACACACAAACAGCACAAATACAGTCATACATCCCTCCACACACAGCCCCCACATACAGCCTTCTCCGCACACACGTAGTCCCCCACCCACACAAAAGGCACACCCCATACACACAGCCCCCCACCCACACAGCCCCCCACATGCGCACACAACGCCCCCAAACACAGAACCCAGCCCCACCTCATACACAGTCCGCCCCTACACACTGCCCCCATACACACATAGGTAGCCCACCCCACACGAAATACTGCTTCCACACACATGCGGTCTACCCCACACAAACGGCCTCCGCTCAGACCCACCATCCCCACCCACACACAGCTCCCCACACACACCCAGCCCCCCCACACACACCAGCCCCCTCGACACACCCAGCTACTGATTGCAGGAGAGTGGAACCACCCACAGTTATTGTGATGTTAATCTTTGGCCCATCACTGTGTGGACCGTGTCAATCGATGTGTTATTGATGTTATTGTTATTATTGTTTATATTATTGTTCTCTGAGGCAGTGACTGTCCAGCGCCTTGGGACGTCCTCCTGACGTGAAAGGCTTTACACAAATTTCATTTTGTTGTCTTTTTTACAATAATAAATCGGCCATTTTAATCCACCGATTGTTGTGGCATCTCTGTGCGCAATTGGCTGCCGCGTTTTGCCCACAAATACACAGTCACTGCACTTTACAGTATATTCTGTGAAGCGCCGTGAGACTCTGGAAGATGTGAAAAACGCTACATCAAATGCAAGGATTATTATATCATACTATTGTATACGATACTGTATCAGTAGGAGTATTAAATTATTGTTGTTATTATTGGGTTTATTTCAGTTGTCACTGTTATTATATTATTATTATGATACAGAGCCGCAAGCTGTCCCACAGATTGCTGACAGAACTGAGGCCAGCTGCTCCTTCCTGATCAATGAGATTTCCAGGTGGTTCAGCATCTCACTTGCGAAGATACACCTCAATTGCTCTCTAGGCATTAATAAATGGAGAGCGTGTCTCTAGACAAGGTCCTGGTGAAGTTTAGCATCTAATTTCTCCTGGATTTAATAAGAATTATTTTCCTCATAGTTTTCACATCCACCACATCAAGCAGAATCTGTGGGTTAAGAAAAGGCACACAATTAATGTCATCGTCTTGTTCTTGTGGATGTAATTCTTATTGCATATTACAACCTATTCAAAATGTACCATAAAAATGTAGTTCATGTTATATTGTATTGAACTTGCAGTTTAATGGACAGAAACATCTGCTTCCCCTGTGGCCACCCGAGGTATTGCAGACTGCAACAAAACAGATGTTGCTTGGAAAAATCCGGTCAGGCAGCATCTATGGAGAAAGGAAAGTGAGTCAACGTTTCAGGTCCACGACACTTCGTCAGAACTGGGGTATGTTGGGAGCGAGAGGCAGGGCAAGGAAGACAAAGGGGAAAGTGGTGTAGAGGGCAGGAGATGATCGGTTAAAGAGATGTTAATGTTGCGAAACAGAAGCGGGGGGTTGCAACAAACCTGCAGAGAAGAGGTGTTAATAGCGTTAAAGCAAACAAACAGGAGCGGAAATTGCATGAATAAAAACAGTTAGATCAGATGATCACAGAAGAGGGGGGAGGTGAGCTGTTATGGTGTGAAATTGTTGAAATCGATATTAAGGCCAGAGGCTGTAAGGTGCCCAGCCGATGGATAAGGTGCTGTAGCTCGAGCTTGCGCTGCGGTTCGTTGGAACAGGGTAGGAGACCGTGACAGAAGCGCAATGAACTTAGTGAGAGTGCAGTGGCCCACCGTGTCTCTGTCTGCATTTGAAGAGCGGCTTATTTGCCAATCCGTAAAGGACGGCAACACCAACAGTCATCCAGAGCAATGATGTGGATCTCAATCAATGGTCCAGGGCCCTGACCATGGCCTCCAACAACAGACCCGACCCGGTCACTCACCTTCTCCTCTCAGGTCACTTCTCCAGGTCACTCAGCATGACCTCCTGCTCTGCCTGGACTTCAGGGCTTGGATTGGCTGAAACTCAAATTGATCTTAATCAACCCAATAATCACGTGAGGCAGGTGTGATGGTGATTGATGTTCAAACAGCGGGCAGCTTTCCCATGTCCACAGTAACCAAACTGCCGTGTATATTCTGGTTAAACACCAGCGGTTCTTGTTTTGTTTTTCTGTAACCTGTGGTGTAGACCCTTTCATACACGGAGGACGTCCCAAAGCGTTTGACGGGATATACCTCAGATCATTTATGACTGCTTATGTTGGCGATGGCAGCAGATATGTAGTCCTATTTTATTCTGTTCAGCTAATTTTGTTAACGCTTTATTGTGTAGTTTACGTATTATAGAAGTGACCTCACACTTATACTTTCACAGCTTTGTTTAACTGAAAATACATTAATTCTGTGAAACTGTGAGCTAAATCAGTCGGCTGTTTCTCACTATAATAGCTTGTGATAATCATGAGCGTTGTATTGACAATTGTGTGACTCTACCTTGATTGGTAGTTTTTACTGTTCCCTTGCTTGGTCAGACATATATATGAGGAGAAGGAATGGAGCAGTAGATCGGGAGGGTCGAGTTTCGGGGAGTGACTATAAAAGCTGAATTCCTCTACTCTTCCTGTTTTACTGATATGGTCCAGCAGGGAATGGATGTTTTGATGAGATGATGTGAATTGGGTGCAAAGTAATAGGAGTGTATTTTATTCTAATGTTGCAAAGTAATTGATTGAAATGTGGAGCAAACATGAAAAAGTGTTGTATATATATTGGTCACTGACTGGCCTCAAGCTGAATCACCTCCATGGCAAAGAAGCAATAGGTGAAAAAGATAGATTGGCAACGCTAACTTTCTGTAAGTGCTCAATGCTACATAAAGGATTTTTTTTACAATACCACATGTCTCTGTGTTTGATTATGTAGGAGTTCAAACTTTAAAAATGAACAGTTTTGCTTTGTGTAAAGAGCAGAGATTTGATTTAAAGTAAATATATGTTTGTCCCTATTGCAGTCTACAATGAACTGCTTTTGGTTTAGAATTCATTTTATATTTGATTGAATATTTTTGGACAGGCGATTGGCTTCTACATATGTATGATGCCATCCTAAGGTAAATTCAAACGACTTTACTTTGCTATCGCTCACGAATCTACAAACACAAAAATGTTCTACAGAATTTCATCACCTATATCAATTCAACTGGACGAAATAAAAATTATTTCAGATTTCACATTTGTTCTCTCAGTATCAGACTTTTCCCTTCGGCAAAGTACTGCAGTGTTAGCCCCCCACCACCCGCCCTCCCCACCCCGCGCTCCAACGTTGTATTACAGTGTCAGCCCGTCTCCGTCCCATAACAGCGCCAGCCTCTCCCCCAGAACTGTACTACAGAGTCAGCACCACCGCCTTCAGCAAACAGTCTTGGTAGTTTTTTTTAAATTCTAAATTTGTTTAATTGATATGAAATGCAAAGTTTTTCAAAATACAGCAGCGAAATGAATATCGTAGACAAGTATCTGTATGAGATTAAAATAAACAATAACTGTTTAGCCCTTATAATATACCAATCTGTCTTTTTGGTGGAATCAGTTGGCACAATTCCTGAACAGAAGCTGAAATTCTTGCAGTAATCAAAAGTCCATTGATCCTGACATATGACCTCATGCTGGTGTATATTAGTTACAAAGTGAATGATGTTGTTGGAGAGCTGACCTTCTCACTTGCATCCACGGCTGTTATTCGTTTGTTCTTTTCCTGCCATTCAAATTTCTGCAGTTTCCTTCTTTGCGAAATTGTTGAAACAATGGAAATATTCTAACTCTAACGGACTTCAGTCTCAAAGACAACGTAGGTTTCACCAATTCATATCGTCACACGAAATATAGCTGTTGAGTGGACAGACCCTGATTTACTATGTCCAAGGATGTGCAATGCATAGTTCGTGCCAAATATATTTTAGAAATAAACCATCTTCCCATCTCCTCGTACATGAAGCAATTATGAACACATGTAACGAGTACTAAAATGCAATCTGAATTTTTTTTATCAACCTACAGAATTATTAAGGAATATTTCAACATTTCAATGATTAGATTTAATTTTGTTTGAAAAAAACAAAAAAAGTTCTTCAACTAACCAAACATTAACTAAAAGATAATAATAATAATCCTTGCATTTTACATTACGCTGTGCACATCTTATCGAAATTTCAAAGCAGCATTTACTGAAACGTGAATTGACTGTATATTTGTGGGTGAACCCCTGCAGGCAGTTGCGCACAGAAGTGTCCCACAAGCAGTCGTGGATTAAATTGACCAATATTGTATTAACATTTTATTATGTAAGGATTATTATTTGGCGTGTGATGTAAGGAAACTCGCCCAAGATTTCTCCTTTATCTGCCTGGATTCGAACACGGTTCTGACCCTTCTAAGGCGAGTGATCTATCCGCCGACCTAAAGGAGCTCCACATGTTCCCAGCTATTTCCCTATTTGTTAATCAAAAGATGACACAGTTATGGACAAACATCTTCAACAATCATACACAAGTCATTTTGATATTTTATCTAGTTACATCAATATTGTGACCCATTAATTTTTCCCATCATAAGCATATCTAACCATTGATTTAATTAATTATTTTGGCAACATTTTAAACTTATACTCACAACATCAGATATGTTGTGCAGCCACAACAGCACGGCAAGCATTACTGACGTGGGTTGTCGTGGCAACTTTGTGTTAGAGATCGGTGGGCAACCGACTGCTGTATGAGTGTGTCAGAGAGATAAGAACAGAGATAGGTAGGCACTTTTGTTGAGAGAATGTTAGTGTGAGAATCTTGAAGTTAAAGCGTTAGAGACAGGGAGCTGTCTAACCCGGTGAAGATTTTATTCAGAATCCATGCATTTGATGTAGCGCTTCTCACATCTGAACGAAGTTTCAAAATGCTTCACATAATGTACTGTAAAGTGAATTAAATATATATATATTTGTGGGCGAAATGCGGCAGCCAACTGCACACAGCGGTGTCCCACAAACCGTCGTGAATTGAAAATCACCAATTATATTATTCTGTTTAATTTTTGCGGAATTATTATTAGGCGCGTGTGTGTTTATGTATTTATGTGTGTGTGGGGCGGGGAGGCTGGGTGGGGGGGGGAGTGTAAGGAGATTTGCCCAAGATGAAATATAACAAAAGTAAGATTATATTGAGACGAAACAGTGAAATTCTAATGCTTTTGGGTTTCGATCTTCCAGATTGGATATATCGAACGAGGCATTTATGAGGGTTTTACAAAGCTTTCAAGGAGACGTTGTAGGCTTTGCTTAGATCGTCTTTCACCTTGTCCCATGGTATGTTCCAGTCAGCAGGGATTTCGGCAGGTTTGTTTGAATAGTAATCAGCAAATTGCTGATTAAATTTGTAAAACACCCTTTTCCAGTAGGACGATGCCTCTGAACCTGGAGAGTTTTGGATGTTCCAGGAGTTGTAATAATCACTAACTGTCCTGTAATCCTTGAATTTCACCCACATCTTGTATGTTTCTGCATTTCGGAATCTATTGTCACTTGTCACTGAAGTGGTGCAAATGTCCGTCACAAGAATCTTGGTGTCCACCCACTTCCGTCCACTGAGTCCGCTAGGCCTGTGCTGATGACTGTAGTGCTGGTGATCAACAAGTGTCTCCGATTCACAACACACTTTACAAAAAGGGCATTGTTTGGTGCAACTAATTAGTTTTTTTAATATTTCCTCTTCAGGTTTGACAGTAAGTTCCCTAATCTTTGCTCTAATATCCCACGATTCCAGCTCTTGGAGGAGAGAGGATTCTGCCTGCTCAATACACGGTAGCAACATTTTAATGAAATTCTCGGCCTTGGTGTCGAGCTGGAAAACGACAAGTGTCAGGGCATCTTTGGGGATTGCGAATTTTGTCTTCAACTTATCAATAAACAAGTCAAGGAAGGTTCTGGTTTCACCTGAGACATTCTGGGTGATCGCATCCCTGATAACCTGTTTAGCTTCTCCAGTGATCTGCCGAAGAATGGGTTTTGCTAACTGTATCAGCTTGACATCACCTTTCTTGCCCGTCTCACAGTATTTGAGAACTCGGCCACGAAGCCAATCCTTTGCAAAACTCTCAAACTCCCTGATATATTTAATATATTGTTGAGGGTCGTCCTTTTTTTTTAAGTGGACAAGGAGAGCCGTGGTGAAGCTATTGCGAATGGTGTACTCTTGTTTGGAGTCGTTTTGTTTCATGTCAACCACAATCCTCTGCCCGAGACTCTGGATTATGGCTTCTCTGACGGCCGGCATAAAGCAGCTGTCGGCAAACCTTTCTGCTCCCTTTTGGGCCATGTCCTGCTTTGTGTAAATCTGTTTGAAAAGCTCAAAGTATTTAGGCTCCATTTCTTCCAGCCTCTTCCGTGGGTTGTGCTTGTCGACAAATGCCTTGTGCATGTCTGTGAATCTCCGAGTGGCATATCCACACATGTGGAGCTTGAATTCTGCCTGGTAGATTTCACTCATCTTAAAGTCCAGCTCTGAAATGTTTTCTATTTTTCTGTCCAAGTCGCTCAAAAGATCAACACAGTATTTACTGACGTAATCCATGTCCCTTTTGGCGATGTCATCTATTTCCTGTTTGCACTGTTCCTCTAGCGACCACGACAGGTGTTTTCCTTGTCGAACTGTTGAAGGTTCTGCTTGGAACCAAGCTTTGACCTGTGTTTTCCACGACATTTGATCAATATGTTTCTGTTTTACATCAAACATGTCCAATCCTAGCTGTGAGAGAGCTTTCTCTTTCCTAACCTCATTGATCACTTTTTCCTGTTGTGGCATGTTGCTTCTCAGGAGATTTTCAATATTATGTTCAATATCTACTTCTTGGGATGGTCGGTAGTTCAGCTTCCCTAGAGTTCTGGTCCACATCGTTTTGAATTCATTCTGCAGTTCGCAATCATTCATGGCCTTCTCACCCATTTTGCATTTTTTCAAAAGCTTCATTACTTCACTCTCGATTTGTTTGTTAAATTCATCCCAAATCTTATCCACTTTATCCAATGCCTGAGATCTAAGAACAACCTCATTACATTTATGTATGGATTCATTTTGAAGTTGGTCGCACAAACAGTGGATACTTGTCTGGAATTTCTCTCTGTAAGGCTCCATGAGATGGACATTATGATCTCTGCTTTCATAATATTCTGTAAGTTTGTCAACAATCTCAATTTCCTTTTCCACCATCTTTGCCCTGATCTCCAGAGGGAGGTTGGATTGCAGCTGGTGCAGCTCTTCCGTGTTTCTGTTCTTTATTGTGTTTTCAGCTTCGATTGTCCATGTGTGGGCAAATGTCCGCAGCTCCAAGTCCCATTCTGAGTATTTCCTGGAGAGCTGACTGTAAGCCTCGGCGAAAAGACTGTTCTGGAAGCTAAAAATGAAGTTTTCGCATTTTATCTGTTCCCAGAGTCCAGACATCCACTCTATGAAGTCGGGGAATGTTAAAGCTTTTTGAACTTTGTTGCGGTTTCTAAAGCAAGTGACAATGGATTTCTTCAGCTCAAAGACATTTTCACTGTAGCCAGTGCTCACTGCTGCCATTGGCGGGACTCCGTGCCACAACCCAGGGATATACCAATTATTCCCATCAGTGTCATAGTTCATCACATCACAGAACTTGACTCTCTCTAATTTCTCCATCCGAGCAGCAGCCTCTGTCATCTCGTCCAGCTGTTCCAGTAGTTTCTGTCGATCTCTCCGGTTTTGTTCATGTGCTGACACGCCAGCCACATTCTGGTGAACAAACTGACAAATTGGCCTTTTCCCCGTTTCCCTCATGCGTATCAATGAATGGACCACGATTTGGAGAACATCCTTCATTTCAGTGGAGTTTTCCATGGACATATTCACTAAGGTCACATCACTGAGTCCAATCACCAACGTGGCCAGCTCGTTGTCGTGTTCATAGCTGTCTTCAAGGCTCATCAGCTCCGGGGCTTTCAGTCCCTCGGTATCGATCACCAGAATGAAATCACAGCCCAGCTCAGTCACCAGATCCCCTGTCACTTTAATGAGTTGCATGTAAGCTCCTCGTGTGCACCGCCCGCTGCTGACAGCGAACTGCAATCCGAACATTGTGTTGAGGAGTGTGGACTTCCCTGTGCTCTGCACCCCAAGCACCGTCAGCACAAACACACGGGGGTTACCACCGACCTTTCTGTTAACTTCCTCCAGCACCGCACTCACCCACTTCAAGGGAATATTGGAGACATCTCCATCAATCAGCTCCACAGGAAACCCTCCCAGCATCAGATCAGCAGCCAGACCAGGTAAAGTCGTATTCTCTGTAATCATCTGACAACCTGGTGTAGCAAATATCTCGTAAACCTGACCAAGTTCCCGCATGAAGTGCTCTAAACCCAGGGAGCTGGCAGCCATTTTCCGGTCCAAATTATTCATCTTTGCAATCTGCTCCTTGGTGGTTTCATTTATCCCTTTAGATTCAGATTGAAACCTCAACATAATTTGTCGTGATTCCCGGTCAAGATGCAATTTCATCCATTGCAAGAAGAAGCCCAATTCCACCCCTGAGCTTTCTGAGAGGGCAACAATGAACTGTTTCATCCTCTCACTCACGCCCTTCTCCAGCTGGGTTTTGCGAGTCTTATTTTGCATTTCAGCCAGCTCCAGACTGTACTGCTCTGTGGGCATATCCCCCCTATGCTTCATTCGACTTTTCTCTTTCTCAGCTTTGGACCAGGTTTTCCAAGGTTGTCCCTGTAAGTAAAGCACATTCTGTTTATAAGCTACAATGTCACTGGTGCCAATGTCCTTCAGTATATCGTCCGCCAATTGTTTCCCTCGTTTCATTTCAGGGTTATCTTCATCAACTACAATCCCACATTCATTCGCCACTTTAGCCATGTCTTCCACCCTTCGCTGCCCTGTTCCTCCAGGTTTGAGGAGACTCTTGATTTTGGAGCGAAGAATTTCGACAAACTCGGCATCGTTGTTTCCCTTCCTTCCTAGCAGCTGTTTTGGCAGTACATTCAGCGATTTTAAAAAGTCGCTGGCTTGTTGTTGGTAGGTTTTTTGCTCCTTTTTGTTGGAGTTTATTATCAGGAAGAATCGAGTGGGTGCTTGTGCGAGAGATGTCAAAAACTTTCTTTCTTCTTCGCCGATAACATCAACGAAAACAAAGAGAGCCTTGGAGACACTGGCGAGGAACCGAGCCTGTTTCTGGTGATCTTTAGCATCACCACGAAGGTTAATGAAAGAACAGGCTTCCGGCAACACATCCAGATTCGGTTTTCCACCAGGTAAATACCAGCAGATCTCTGCCAGCCCATCAGAAATTTCCCGTGGCAGGTTACCATATTTCATCTCCGAATGTAGAAAGAAATTCTGCTGGTGTTCAGTGTGGCTCAAAGTGACATTCAATATTTTGGATTTGGAGAAAGAGCAGCGGCCCAGTCTGATAAAGGAGAAGGTTGGCATCTCTACTGTCACAATATTCTCCTCTACAAACCCAATGCTGCCCACTAGAGACTGTGGCCGCCACTGTTTAACAATGGAGCGCATGGCCCAGAGGAGGAAGGTGACAGTATCCCTCTCTGGCAGCAGAATAGGCAACGCAAACTGGCACAGAGACATTTTCAGCATTAGTGCCTGCCTCAGGAAGTGATCTGCGCAGAGGATAACGGCAACTGTGACATCCAGTGGATTAACCCCGGTTAGTTCACTGTCCTCAACCAAATCATCATTGGAATCCTCAAGGTCTTCTAGCTCTGAGTTGAGGGGCCATTCTAGATTTCTTGCTGTTGAGTTAGGCATGAGGACGCTATAGAGAAAGTGCCAGGGGATTCCTTCAGCTCCAGTGGGTTTTCTGTCATTCAGTTTGTCACAACTGATCTCTTGCATCTGCGTCAGAGACAGCTTCCTTGGATAATAATTGTTCAAACCCAGATAAGAGAGTATACTTCGTGGAAGCACACATTCAGATGATTCGGATGGGACAGACTGGATGTTGCTGAGCTCACAAGGAAGTGCCATATTCTTCAATTGAGTTATATCTTCACTGGAACTCTGTGATGTTAATAACAACGAGTCGCTCAGCTGTAGTCGCGTATTTTCTTTGTTTAACACATCTTTTGATGGCTCTTTCAAATCTTTCACATCTGCAAAAATAGTTCCACAGCTTCTCATTAACACCTTACCAGTCTACTGGATCTACTCACCTCCCATACAAGCATCATTTTCCCACAGTTCCCAACTCATCACTGGCGTCGCTGCTTCTCCATATTCCTCATCTCCATTTCTGACCAAACATCCCCAGATGCGTTCCCTCCACACAGCCTTCACCACGCGTGCAGACAGCTACTCTACACGGAAGTCAAATAACCACAGACCTTACCTAGCCAGAGCCCTCACCACGCGAACAGCCAGCATCTCCCCCAGAGCCCTCACATGCCCCACAGCTCCCCCAACCCCCATCGATCTCACATAACCACAGCCATTTCCTCCCACAAAACACTCCAACTCATCCACAGCCTACAATGTCCCCAAAATCCACACTTCCCCCAGAGCCGTCACCTCCCAAAACATCCACAGACCCTCAGCTCCAATATAAGCATCGCCAAACCACAGGCGTAACCTTAAACTCCGCCGTCAAATACCCCAGACTTCTCACCTCTCCAACATACAAACCTTTCACAGAGCCCTGCCCTACAGTCCTTACCCCCCCCCCCCCCATAGGCCTCACCGCTCCCACATGCCCAAACGCAACCACATGCCCATCTTATAGATTCATAGATTCATAGAATTTTGCGGCACAAAAGGAGGCCATTCGGCCCATCTAGTCTGTGCCGGCTCTTTGAAAAGAGCGATTCAATCCCACTGCCCTGCCCGCTCCCCATAGCCTAATAGACCTGTTCTCCCTGAATAAAGATCTAATTCCCTTTTAAAAGTTGTTATGGAATCAGCCTCCACCACCTTTTCAGGCAATGCATTCCAGATTCGAACAACTCGCTGAGTAAAAAAAATTCTCCTCAGCTCCCCTCTACTTCGCCTTGAAACTATTTTAAATCTGTGACCACGAGTCACAGATTCACCCACGAGTGGAAATAGTTTTTCTCTATTTGCCCTGTCGAAACCCCTCATGATCTTATAAACCTCTATTAGGTCTCCCCTCAATCTTCTCTGCTCCAGAGAGAATAACCCTAGCCTATCTAGCCTCTCCTCATAGCTGAAGTCACTCAATCCTGGCACCATCCTAGTAAATCTTCTTTGTACCCTATCCAATGTCTTCACATCCTTTCTGTAGTGTGGTGACCAGAATTGAACACAGTATTCCAGCTGAGGCCTCACCAAAGTCTTATAGAGGTTAGTCAGCACTTCCTGACTTTTGTACTCTATACCCGTATTTATAAAGCCTAGTATCCCATATGCCTTCTTAACAGCCTTGTCTACCTGTCCTGCCACCTTCAACGAGTCACTAACACAAATCCCCAGGTCTCTCTGTTCCTTCACACCATTTAAAATTGTACTATCTAGCCTATATTGCCTCCCTTCATTTCTTCTCCCAAAATGCATCACCTCACACTGCTCTGCATTAAACTTCATCTGCCATGTGTCTGCCCACTTTATCAATTTGTCTATACCCTCTTGCAGATGGCTATCCTCCTCACTATTTACTATTCTCCCTAACTTAGTGTCATCTGCAAACTTGGAAACTGTACTCCGTACATCCAAGTCCAGATCATTGATGTAGATTACAAACAGCAATGGTCCCAAAACTGATCCCTCTCTCACTTCGCTCCAGTCTGAAAAACAGCCGCTCACTGCAACTCTCTGCTTTCTGTCTCGCAGCCAGTTGTGGATCCACGCTGCCACTGTCCCTTTTACGCCATGTGCCTTTAATTTCCTAATAAGTCTCTCATGTGGCACTTTGTCAAATGCCTTTTGAAAGTCCATGTAAACTACATCAACTGCGCTACCATTATCCACCCATTCCGTTACCTCATCAAAAAATTCTATCAGATTTGTAAGGCAAGATTTGCCTTTAACAAATCCATGTTGATTACTGTCTCCCCAAAATCTCTCCAGGCCCACACATCTCAACTGCCCCACAGACTTCAAATGACGCAAAAATCTCAGCTGTGCACAGCCCCCTCCTCCGCCACAGCCTTCTCCTCAACCACAGCCCGCACCTCTCCCAAAGCCCTCTCCTCCCCATAGCCCTAAGCAGCAGCACATTCCTCTCCCCGCCTACAATCCGTAGCTTCACAACCCACATCTCTGAATTCACCCACACCCCTCAGCTACCCACATAGCTTACATCACCCACAGCCCTCAACTCAAACGCAACCATCACTTCCCCAAACTCTTCATCTACTCCACTACACTCAACTACTTAAAGACCTCTTTGCCTCAACGTACACACTGCTATTAGAGGCCTCATCTGCCACAAAGCTCTCACCTCTACAACATCTCTCTCACTTTACAAAGCATGCACGTCCCACATAGCGTACATGTCCATCAGCATGCAGCAAGATTTACCTCGCACAGCCCTCACCTGCTCCAAACACCTCAAATTCCCCCAAACCCACACAACAACACAGCTCTCACCAACCCCATGAACTGATGACGTATGCCCAATATTATGTGGTAAAGCTCATCAAAATGTGATTCTGTTTTCCTTTGAATTCCAAGTGTTAAGGGCTGGTCTGGTGTATAATAATATTTCACTGTGTTGCTACACATCAACAGTTTTTTTCTGGTGAGGGAGTCCAGAACAATCATGCGTCGTGATGATTCATATCAAGGCAAATTAGGATTGAAAAGTCGAGGACTGTAAGCACTTTAAGTGCTCTGAGACGCCGTCGTGCAAGGCGCTATATAAATCTAAGTTGTTTTTGAGGGATTGTTTCAAGGGGGTAGTAGAAATTTCGGACTTTCTCGCCCAGAATGCATTATTTGTTTAAGCAGCTGAATGAGTTGGATACATATCAGTTACATAATGTAATCAATGGATATGAGACAATGGTGGGTACTATATTTGGATTTAAGGTGTACATCAGCCAATATGTAATGGAAAGTATGACAGGCTCAAGCAGTTCAGTGGTCTATTTCTGCCCTGATTTTGTGAATGAAATTCAACATTTACGTGGCATGAAATAACTGATAGATTGAAAAAAAACATCCAATCTGCGATTACCACCAGCGATATATGCATTATTCTCCACAGCAGGAATTACCTCAACTCGGGACAGAGCCAGGGGCAGTGGCAGGAAGGTGACCAAATGCGCGGTCGAAAAGAAAGGTCTTCAGCTGTGACCAGAAACTGGGAAGAGAGGGGGCGAGACAAATGTTGTGAGGAAGTGAGTTCCAGAGCCTCGGGCGTAGTGGCTGAAGGCACGGCTTCCGAGGGTGGAGCGAAGGATTCTGGGGGACATGGAGTAGGTCAGACCCAGAGTAGCGAAGGCAGCGGGTGTTGGGTTGGTGGGAGAGGAGACCAGTGTGTGCAGTGGAGTGGAGGGATTTGAAAACAAGGGTGAGGATCTTGAAGTCGATCCTCTCTGGAATAGGGAGCCAGTGAAGTCTGGCAAGGATTGGGGTAATGGGGGAGCGATGCGTAGTGCAGGTGAGTATGCGGGCGGCAGAGTTTTGGATTAGCTGGATTTTGTGGTTTGTGGTGGAGGGGAGACCGGAGAGGAGGGCTTTGCAATAGTCCAGCCGAGAGGTGACAAAGGCGTGGAATAAGGTTTCAGCGGATTTTGGGGTGAGGTATTGCCGGAGACAGGCGATCCGTCAGAGGTGGTAGAAGGCGGTCCTTATAATGGACCGGATGTGGGGAAGGAAGGACAGTTTGGGGTCGAACCTGACGCCTAGGTTGTGCACAGGTTCGGTGAGTTTTAGGGGCAGGCCGGGAAGGTGGAGGAGGTGTGAGCCGTGCGAATGGAGACGTTGACGAGAGCCAAGGAGTATGGCCTCCATCTTGTCGACATTCAGCTGCAAGAAATTCGCGCTGATACACCCCCGGATGTCCGAATGGCAGGCTGACAGAACATCGGTGGACTGGGGGTCAGGTCACAAAGTGAAGTGGAGAGATAGAGTTGGGTCTCATCCGCGTACATGTGGAAGTGTGCCCCAGGTCTGCGGATCACATCACCAAGAGGGAGCTTATAGATGAGGAAAAGGAGGGGGCCAAAAATGGATCCCTGGGGTACCCCGCAGGTAACTGGGTGAGGGCGGGAGGAAAACCTGTTTGTAGAGATGTACTGCTGGTGGTTTGTGAGGTAGGACTCGAACCAGGTGAGTGCGGTCCCACTGAGGTGGATGACGGAGGACAGACGGTGGAGGAAGATGGCGTGATCGACTGTGTCGAACGCAGCGGACAGGTCCAGGAGGATAAGGAGGCAGCGGGAGCCTTGGTCGCAGATAGAGAGAATGTTGTTTGTGATTCTGGCCTGCGTTATGTCCCCGACCACCCGCCCAACCATTGACGGGACAGCTTTCGGTCACTCTGCTCCCCAACCTTTGGACGTCCATTCCGAAGTCCCTCTGCCTCGCATCCTTACTGGCCTCCTTCAACTCTGGCCTCAAGACTTTCCTCTACGGCTGTCCCATCGGTGATTCCTCGCCGCTCTACCACCTTTCTTAGCTCGTGTCTGAAGCATTAACCTGTCGGTTGCCTTTGGATGTCATGTTGACGTGAAAGGCGCAATGCAAATGTAATTTTGTTATTGTTGATTCTCACGTGGTATGTTGGCTCCCTGGTACTAGGGTTGAAGAAGTCACATAATTAGTATAACATATGATGCTTTGGGAAGGGGAACATCCACAATTTGTGGTTGCTTGTTGGTTTCCACGTCATAGGGATAAAATGGCTGAGATCCTAATGGTAGAGTATCACTATTTGGGGACAAATCTAAAATGTAGGAGCTCAAATGTGCTGAT
Organism: Hydrolagus colliei; assembly: GCA_035084275.1. Lineage (NCBI taxonomy): Eukaryota > Metazoa > Chordata > Chondrichthyes > Chimaeriformes > Chimaeridae > Hydrolagus > Hydrolagus colliei. Next base: position 2,534,809 of record CM068769.1, read on the forward strand.
ATCTGTATTACACCTAGGTGCTTCGAGTAAGTGGTTGTTAAAACAACCTGACCAAACACACAATAGAATGGCTGGAAAAATGTTGCTGAAACTTCGGCTTCTGGTTCCGAGATCAACGTGAATATTTATTTTGTACTTGGGACCTGTGCAAGAATGATAGGTTACGATTGAACTGTGCTTGGAATAATGTCCTCACAGGGCGATTAACTTGTATTTTCGTATAACCTAAACTGGATAAAAGAATCAAAATGTAGCTTCAGAGGGGAACAACAAGTTACACAGTGGACTGGAATACACAAATAGCAATATAATACAAATAGTATATGCAGAAATGCAAGGAGCGTGCCACACAAAATTGTCCAACTGGATTCTTAAGGTGCTGGATGTGATCATGATGTGTTGGCAATAATGGAGCACTGACACTTACAGGAAAAGCAAGAATGGGAGCTGAATCACCATGGCTGCAATATATCTAGGCGAGATAGCGATGTGGAAAAAGGTGTTTGGAAGTTTTGCAATATTGATTCAATAAACATTTATGGCCCTGCAAAGGAATTGTATGACACAGGGTACAAAATGAAAATCTATTTCGTTAGAGTTGAAGAACAGAAACAGAGATGTTAATAATCTCTTGGGTGTATGTATCGATCATCAAATAGTGGGAAGGAAATAAGCGAGCAAATCTGCTAGTGTATTTCAGAAAGTTGTAAAACTAATAGAGCAGCGATAATGGGCGACTTTAATTAACTTAACAGTTTCAACGACAAGAAGGGGGAAGGGTTCCCGAAATGTGCACAATAAATGTTTCTTGGAAATTCTCAAGGTAGACTGTCGGAATTGGATTCCCACTATTACTGGAGGAACAAATCGTGGACCAGTTAACTCACACTGTATGCCTGGTAATAATCTCTCAAGAAAAATGAGGCAAAAAATTCTCGTTTCAATTCACGACTGTTTGTGAGACACTGCTATTCTCAATTGGCTGCCCAGTTTCATGCCGATAGTTATGCTCAACTCACTTGACAGTATATTCTATGAAGTGCATTGGGATCTTTAGAAGACATGAAAATCACTACATCAAATGCAGTAATTTGACTCCCTAGTACCATCCTCTGGCACGGGTTCTTTTCTCGTATATCTAGAAGACCCCGAATATACTTTCCGATTTGCACGCTTCAATCTGGGACGTGACATATGTCCAGTTGCCCATCAGTCAATAAGACCTTGGTGAGCCATTCTCTCATACACCAACCAATGTAAATAAGTCTGAATCCACCCACTTCGGCTCCTACCAATGACTCCTTTCCTTAGCATTGACCGCTTCTTTCTCCTTGGACACTCTCTCAATGTTTTTGGTTGTGCACACACAGCATCTGGTTCATTCCAAGCTTTCCTTCCTCCCGTACACCAGTTCCCTTAATAACTGCACGTTCTTTCACCTCTGCCACATCAGTTGTCCCAACTTCACTCACAAACACATGACACTCACACACAATATCAAATGCAAGTATTATTATTATCATTGGCTAACAAGGCACACCCAATCCTATTTTCACCACATGCCTGTTGATATAGAATGACACTTCCAATCTTTTCCTCACTATTTCAAGTACAATACACAGGATGAAACGAAATATGATTTTTTATGGGTTCTGAAAATTCTGTGTTACCTTGAACTTGTTTCATTCGGTTTCTGCAGAAGAAAATCAATACACCAGCAGCTCCCAGCAAAAGAGTGAACATCACACAGGAAACCACCTGCCAATGTGTGTCTATGTAGAAAGCTTCCACTGCGAAATAAAGAACAATTATAATAATACTGTAATTATGTCGTTTATACTGTAATTTACCATACTTTCATCATGCTTCAAAGCGTTTCTCATAAATTACTGTGCTATCTAGAGACTCTTTCCTTTGATTTGAAAGTGGCAGCCAGTTTGAGCTGAAGAATGTCAAACAAACAGCTAAGGAGCGAGAGACCAAATATATTTTGGGGACTGTTGGCTAGGACAGCGGGAGAAACTTCCCTTGACTTTCCAAAAGTGTGATGGGATCTTTAACAACCACCTGAAAAGGTAGATGGGAGCTCGGTTTAAATTGCCAAAGAAGAATTCAAAGGGATATAGAGAGGCTAGTTGTGTGGGCAAGAAAGTGGCAGATGGTGTTTAATGTGGGGAAGTGTAATGTTATTCACATAGACAGTAAAATTACAACAAGGGATTATTATCTAGAGATTGACACTAAACTAATCGTGTGAGTCAACAAACAGCAGTCACACAGGAGGCTGGGGTTAATAAAAGTGTTACTTCATTAATGGCCAGACTGGGACTTTGTCCCGACGTGAAACGCAATCTACAAATGTCATTTTTTTGTTGTATGGTGGTAACTATAGATTATGGAGACTGTGGAGCTCCTTTAGATCAGTGTATACTGCAATCGTTTTACAAGCGTGCGACCTGTATTCGAGTCTAGGCAGATCAGAGCGAAACCTTGGGCAAGTTTCCTTACTCCACACACCTAATATTAATCCATCCAAAAAAACACAATAATAAAAATTGGTAATTCAATCCATGATTGTTTGTGGGACGCTGCTGTGTGCAATTGGCTGCCGTCTTTCGCCGACAAATATACAGTCACTACATTTTACAGTATACACTGAGAAGAGCTTTGAGCCGTCGATAAACTGTGAAAAGCACTATATCAAATGCAAGGATTATTATCATTATTATTATGCATAGTTAATGCTCGGCGTGGAAGAGATTGAGATGCTGTGTGTAACATCTCTAATAGACTGGATGAATGAGCGTCACACATGAAGGATTAAACCATATCATACTGTTCAGAAGTGTCGACAGCTGCCACAATCGTTAAAGCTCTAGTCTGACCACAACTGGAATAATAAATAGATAATCCAAGCACACGCAACCTATCTTGGTATATTTATTCCTTCCTTCCAGGTGATGATCAACAAAACTACAACAGCTCCCCACCCCTACTCCCACCCCCACCGTCCAAGCCTTGTATATCCTTTCTGAGATCAGGAGACGGTGGAAAGTCCGGAATTCCTTTTACAAAAATATAAACATAACAAATTATCACACCTTGATTAAACATGTAGATTGCAGAGGCATTCAATGCACCCAGGACCAGGACAATAATGAAAAGCTGAAAGCTTTTCTTCTCTTCAAGACATATTCCAATACTCTCTTGTAGGCTCTTCTTGATCCTGGCAATGTTTTTTCGAATGCTTGCTGACTTCTTCTCTTTTTCCCGCTGATCAAATAACCAGTCTTCATTCTCCATTACTTTATCAACTTTGGCTGAAAGAAGAAACAGCACAAGTAATACGAGAGAGCACAGACACTGAGTACAAATGGACCACAAACGGAGTAATGTCACTCGCTATTATTATTTGTTTTTATTTATTTCCTGTTTCGGTGAACAAAAATCAATAAATAACATTAATAATCATTTATTTTGATATGGCGACTTATCACGTCTTCTAAACATCTCAAATTGCTTCACACAATGTACAGTAAATTGAATTGATTGTATATTTGTAGGCAAACCACGACGCAAATCTGCACAGCAGCGTCCCACAATTAGTCGTGATTTGCGTGATCAACTTACTGCGTGTGAACTGTCGAATGTGCTTAGACAAAATCAAAATTAACAGTCCACCAGCAAATTTGGCTGGACCACACTTAGGCCTGCCTCTCCGCCCAAGCCACTGTCATGTCCTGCTATTAATTCAAATTAATCTTGCAAGCCAAGGTTAAGCCCAGGCTCCATTTGTCCACAGTACACCGCCTCAACCGTCAAACCTACCACGCCTCATCCTATCCCCCAACTCCAACTGCGAAGAGACGGCGGAATTCCTCAAATCAAAAATCGGCAATCCGTTCAGTCAACGCTACTCTGTCCAACACTACTTCTCCATTATTTATCGGCCAGGATCTAAATCCTTCCTGCCCACAAATACACACCTTTGACCCTTTCTCTATCCCGCCACTCTGCTCTCATCCGAGAAGTGAAACACACCTCCAGCACCTGTGACCTCATCCGACACATCTGCTCATCTCCCAGCTCCATCTGTTAATACCCTCCTAATTAACAGCATACACCCCTCCCTATCCACCAGCACAGTTGCCACCCTTCTAAAAACTGCTGTCGTCAACCCCATCTTGAAAAATCTTTCACTGGATGTATCCTTACTATCCAGCTAATCCATCTCTTCAAACTTCCATTCTTCTCTACAGTCCTGGTATGTGCCATTTCTTCCCAACTTCGCTCCTTTTCTCTTCCTATTCCCTCTTCGAACCCCTGAAACCTAGCTTCCGCGCTTCACATACTACGCAGAGAGCCCTGGTCAGAATCTCAAATGACATACTGGTACTCAAAATCTGCGAACAGGTCTTCCTCTGCACCAAGTCCTCCTCGATCTCTCTGTTGCCTTCGACATGGTCGACCACTCCATCCTCCTACACTGCCTCTCCTCCCAAGTTAATTTCCAAGAACCTGCGCTCGCCCGATTCGACTTCTATTTTTCTCATCTTATTCACTTTGTCACCACCCACGGCTTAAGTTTGATTCCCCACACTGTCACTTGTGGCGTGCCCATGGCACTATTCTTAGCCCCCTACTTTTAAACATTGTCATGCTCCCACATTCAATATAAACAAGCATAGGCCGTCCTGATTGGTTTGAGCCTTCACAAATCAGGTGCTGGCAGCATCAACCCCAACAATCCAGTCAGGAAACTATTTCTCTTGTTCCTTCCTCAACTGTCTTTCCTCAACTGCATACAAGCAACGGCTCACTCTGCTTTTCCTCCACAATATTGTCTGAGACGGCCATTACCCTATCCCCAATGCTGCTGAAACCCTCATTGTTGGCTTCCTCACATCCCGGCGATGAAAACCCACAACTTGTCGGCCTCCCAAATGCCTCCCAACACAGGTTGCAGATTATCCAGAACTCTGTGGCTTGTGTCCTCTAACGATCCAAGCTTAGTAAGCACATCACCTTCATACTGCACGACACCACTGACTCCCTATCAGTCGGAGGATCCAATTCAAGATACTGGTCCACGTAATTGAAAGTAATCAATGATCTTGCCTCACCCTATATCCGTGACCTACTGTCCACCCCTTCCACTCAGCAATCTACGGCCCGATCGATGTCTCACAACGCACCCGCACCACCAATGGCGGGCAAAATTTTAGCTACTCTGCCAACAATCTCTGGAACTCCATCCGGCAGTTACTCCTCTTGCACCTCCCTGGCCTCCTTCGAGGCCTGCCTCAAGATCCTCCTCTTCGATAGCGCTGAAATAACGACTGTCCAGCACTTTCAGAAGTCCTACTGACGCGAAAGGCAGAATGCAAATATGGTTTTGTTATTGTTGTTGCAAATGAAAGTGGAAAGTTAATAAGGGATTCAGACAAATAAAAAGAGTGTGCTAAACATTGGCAGATGGATCTGAATATAGGGATGTGTGAAGTCAATCTTTGCGATCGTAAAAAAGACACAGGGGAATATTTTGAATGGGGAGTAAATAAGAGCTATGGAAGAGCAACGATGTTGCATGTCCGTGTACACAAACCAGTAAAAACTAGTTCGCAAGTATAAAATAGTATACTGTTTATAGTATACTAGTATACTATTTACATCAATGATCTAGATGAGAACATTGAATGTAATGGATCTAAATTCGCGGATGACACTAATCTAGGTAGCAGAGTGAGCTCTGAAGATGATGCAAAAAGATTGCAACAAGATATGGATAGATTAAGGAAGTGGGCAAGTAGGTGGCAGATGGAAATCAAAGTTAGCATGTGTGAAATTATTCACCTAGGTAGCAAGGATAAAAGAATAGATTATTTTCTAGAGGGGGAGAAGTTAGACAATGTTAGTATTCAAAGGGATTTGGGTGTCGTTGTACACCAGTCCCAAAACGTTAGTTTGCAGGTGCAGAAAGCAACTAAGAAGGCGAACGGTATGCTAGCGTTCATTTCAAATGGATTAGAATATAAGAGTAGGGAAGTCTTGCTGCAACTGTATATGCCATTGGTGAGACCGCACCTAGAGTATTGTGTGCAGTCTTGTTCTCCTTATTTAAAAAAGGACATATTTGCCTTAGAGGGGGTGCAGCGTAGATTCACTAGGTTAGTTACTGGGATGAGGGGACTGACCTATGGGGATAGGTTGAATAAACTAGGGCTGTATTCTCTAGAGTACAGAAGAATTAGTGGTTATCTTATTGAAACATATAAGATTCTTAAAGGGCTAGATAAAGTAGGCACTGAGGGACTGTTTCCCCGGATAGGAGAATCTATAACCAGGGTTCACTGTCTTAAAATTAAGGGTCAGCCTTTTAGAACATAGCTGAGGAAACATTTCTTCACTCAGAGGGTAATGAATTTATGGAATGCGCTACCCCCAGAAGGCTGTAGATGCTCAGTCCTTGAACATTTTCAAGGCTGAGACTGATAGATTCTTGAAAAAATAGAGGGATTGGGGGATATGGGGATAGGGCAGGTAATCAAAGTTAGGTGAGATCAGCGATGATCTTATTGAATTGCAGAGCAGGCTCGAAGGGCCGAATGGCCTACTCCTGCTCCTAATTCTTATGTTCTTCAAAAGCAACCAAAATTATTAAGAACCAATCCTATGAGTCTTGCTATTTGTGGAGACAGTCGAAACAGAAAAGGCAATTTGCTTCAAGAATAGATTAGATAGATTTCTGATCCAAATTAATTTCTCAGAACTTACCAATACAGTTGTAATCCTTGCACCTTGTTAAAACGCTGTTCACATCTGCGAGACGTCTCAATGAGCTTCACAGAATATACTGTAAAGTGAATATATTGTGTATTCGTGGGCAAAACGATGCAGTCATTTGTGCATAGCAGTGTCCCACAAATGTGGCCGTGGATTCAAATGACCATTTTTTTTAAGAGAGATTAAAGGCCCATGGCGTAAAAGGGACAGTGGCAGCGTGGATCCACAACTGGCTGCGAGACAGAAAGCAGAGAGTTGCAGTGAGCGGCTGTTTTTCAGATTGGAGGGAAGTGAGCAGTGGTGTGCCACAGGGATCGGTTTTGGGACCATTGCTGTTTGTAATCTACATCAATGATCTGGACTTGGGTGTACGGAGTACAGTTTCCAAGTTTGCAGATGACACTAAGTTAGGGAGAATAGTAAACAGTGAGGAGGATAGTAGCCATCTGCAAGAGGATATAGACAAATTGGTAAAGTGGGCAGACACATGGCAGATGAAGTTTAATGCAGAGAAGTGTGAGGTGATGCATTTTGGGAGAAGAAATGAAGGGAGGCAATATAGTCTAGATAGTACAATTTTAAATGGTGTGAAGGAACAGAGAGACCTGGCGATTTGTGTTAGTGACTCGTTGAAGGTGGCAGGACAGGTAGACAAGGCTGTTAAGAAGGCATATGGGATACTAGGCTTTATAAATAGGGGTATAGTGTACAAAAGTCAGGAAGTGCTGACTAACCTCTATAGGACTTTGGTGAGGCCTCAGCTGGAATACTGTGTTCAATTCTGGTCACCACACTACAGAAAGGATGTGAAGGCATTGGAAAGGGTACAACGAAGATTTACTAGGATGGTGCCAGGATTGAGGGACTTCAGCTATGAGGAGAGGCTAGATAGGCTAGGGTTATTCTCTCTGGAGCAGAGAAGATTGAGGGGAGACCTCATAGAGGTTTATAAGATCATGAGGGGTTTCGACAGGGCAAATAGAGAAAAACTATTTCCACTCGTGAGTGAATCTGTGACTCGTGGTCACAGATTTAAAATAGTTTCAAGGCGCAGTAGAGGGGAGCTGAGGAGAATTTTTTTCACTCAGCGAGTTGTTCGAATCTGGAATGCATTGCCTGAAAAGGTGGTGGAGGCTGATTCGATAACAACTTTTAAAAGGGAATTAGATCTTTATTTAGGGAGAACGGGTCTATTAGGCTATGGGGAGCGGGCAGGGCAGTGGGATTGAATCGCTCTTTTCAAAGAGCCGGCACAGACTAGATGGGACGAATGGCCTCCTTTTGTGCCGTAAAATTCTATGATTCTATGATTCTATGATGAGACGGCGTTCGGAGCTGAGGGACAGGGAGGAGAGGAGTGTGGAGATATCAGAGATGAAAGATCCAGGGGGTTTAGGAGTACGATAAAGAAGGAGGATTGTAAGCAAAGGGAGGGATGGTGGAGCGTGAGGTGCTCGAAAGTGGGGAAACAGCCAGACGAGTAGGGCGAGAGACCAAGGGAGGCATTTGAGATGATGGCCACACCGCCGCCAAGGTGGTTGGGGCGGGGGGTGTGGTGGAAGGTGTAGCCAGGAGGAGAGGCCTCGACTGGAGGCATGGGCTCGTTGGGGGAGAGCCAGGTTTCCATAAGCCCAAGAATATCAATGTTCTCATCCAGCATGAGATCATAGATAGTGAAGGCTTTGTTGGAAAGGGAACGGACGTTCTGGAGAGCAGTGCGGATGGGTTTACTGTAGTGGGGAGATGGAGGAGAGGTTGGTGCGGAGATGATCTGAGGGTGTGAATGAGAGGTGGGTGTGGGGAGAGTGGAGGGGGGGGGGGATGTGGTGAGGGTGTGTAAAGCAGAGGGGGAAGTGTTGTTTGCCTTGAAGGGGCGGTTTGGGCGGAGAGAGTGGATGATTGGACAGTTGGTCCACAGGCATGGATTAAACCTCCACATGTATGCGGATGGCATCCATCTCTAATTGTTCAACACAAATTGCGACTGCTATTCTCCTGTTGTTCTGTCAGCCTGTTTATCAGACATCAAGAGCTGGATGAGCGCAAATTTGATGCAGTTAAATGTAAATGTAAAGAATCAAATGACGGCAACCAACCTATTTGGCTCTCGCCGACATCTTCAGTCCAACGATTCTCAACACTTCCACCTACCCGATCTGGCTCGAATCTCCCCCCACATCCGGTCCCTCACAAGCAATGTATTGCGCTGCTCATATTCTCACTCGAACCAAACTTTGTTCCCCGATTACCGCTGTCCTTGCAGAACTTCACTGGCTCCCTTTCTCAGAGCGGATCAACTTTAAGATCCCCACTATTGTGTTCAAATTCGTCTACTCCTGTGCACCTCCTACCTCTCTGACCTCCTCCCGCGACATGTGCCTTTGGTCACTTTTGTACCCCTGCCCTGGCTCAGTTCCAGGATCCGTTATTGTGAAGCGCTCTGAGATGCCGTCCGGCGTGGAGGACGCTATGCAAATCAAAGTCGTTGTTGTTGTTACAACTGTACCAGTTGTCTCCGATTTACTAAGTCTGGCCTCCCCCTTGAACCCCCAAACACTACATTAGATTGTCAGCGGCCGTGCCTACGGCCACTACGCCCCGAAGCTGTGGAACATCGCCCCACGGCTTCTCCTCCTTCCTTCCCATTTTCAGGTCACAACTAAAGAAATTTCTGTTTCACCTTTCCCCCCTCCCCCTGTCGAGAACCCTGGCTCCGGTTTGTGACGTGCTCTGAGATGCTGTCTAACGTGGAGAGCACTATTTAAATACAGGTTGTTGTTGTTATTATTATCATTTGCAATATGCATCGAGTTGACCTTCCGCCTATCTTGCATGCACACTATCCCATGAGAGCCTGTACCAATATATATATGTTTTGTTCCTAAAATAAATTCTCTAATCTTTGTATGAATTAATATTTAATATTAATATTAATTAATATTTGCTGCTTCATCCATCTCACAAGGGAGCCTGTTCCACACGATTACTAATTGCTCATTGAAATAGTGTGTTTGTAGATTAGGTGGTTTGGGACGTCCTCCTGACATAAAATGTAATAGTGTAGTTTTTTTTGTTCTTGCGGAACCCACGCCCGCTTGAATTGGCAGCCAATCATGTATGTACACGTGGTACACCAGAGGAAGCATGTAGATGTTGTAGAAGAGGTCACCATGGACAGTGCCTCGAGCAACGCTGCGCGAAACAGTTTGTCGGATACAAGAGAATCTATTTCAGGAGGGGAAGCACCTGGATTGAAAACCATCTGTCTGTACTCACTTGTTTCTGTAGGTATACTGGTTGCATACATTGTTCTAGTTGCTGACTGGTTGTCATCAACTGTAGCCGTTTCTACTTGTTGGTTACCCTCATATTTAGTGGAGTCGGTTTGCTTGTTACCATCAACTGTTGTTGTATCTGTTGGCTGGTTAGTAAAAGCTGTAGTTGCCTCTGTTGGCTGGTCACTACCATCTGTAGGCATCTGTGTAGTTTGGTTACTGTCACCTGTAGCTGTGTCTTGTGTGTGGTTGCCATGAATTCTTATTGTGTCTGTTACATGGTTACCATCACTTGTGGCTGTCTCTGTTGGGTAGTTACCGTCGATGCTAGCTGCATCTGTTGGCTGCTTAGCATCATCGGTAGCCACCTGTGATGTCTGGCTGCCACCAACTGTAGCTATCTGTGTTGGCTGCTTATCATCAGCTGTAGCTGCCTTTAATAGGTTGTGTTCTTGGCCTGTATCCGTTTCTGTTGTTTGGGCATCACCAACTGTATCTGAGTCTGTTCGCTTGTTACCATGACCTGTTGCTGTCTGTGGTATTTGATTACCATCGTATATAGAGGTCATTGATGGCTGTTTACCATCAACTGCAGCTGACTCTGATGCCTGGTTGTCATCACTTCCGGATGACTTGGTTAACTGGTTACCATAACCTGTAAGTGACTCTTTGGGCTTGCTACCATCACATGTAGCTGTCGCTGTTGTTTGGTTCCCATCAACTGTGGCTGTCTCTGGTGGACGGTTTCCACCTCCTGCAGCTGTTTTTGAAGGCCTGTTATCATCACCTGCAGCCGGATGATTTGGCTGCTTTCTGTCGCATGTAGCTCTCTCTGTTGTTTTGCTACCATCATATTTAGCTACTTCTAGTGTTTGGTTAACGTCAGCTGTTGCTCTCTGTGCTGCTTGGTTAGCATCGGCTATAGCTGAATCTGTTGACTTGCTACCATCGTATGTAGCTTTCTGTATTGTTTCGTTATCATCACATGTAGCTGTCCCTGTTGGCTGGTTACCAACACCTGCAGCTGACTGTGCAGGCTTGTTGCCTTTGCCTACAGCTGCCTCTTTTCCTTGGATACCATCAGCTGTAGCTTTCTCTGCTGGATTCTCACCATCAGCAGTTGCTGTCTCTGTTATTTGCTTACCAGCACATGGCTCTGTTCGTTGGATATGATCACCTATATTTGTCTCTTTTTGTTCGTTACCATCACCTGAAGCCGATTGACTTGGCTTGCTACCAACGAATGTAGCCGTCGCTGATAGTTGGTTACCATCACCTGTAGCTGCGTCATTTGACTGTTTACGTTCAGGTGCTGTGTTTGTTGGCCTGTTACTATCAGCTGATTCTGTCTCTGTTTGCTGGCTACCGTCACCTCCACCTGGAGTATAAGAGAATGGAGAAGGATTGGAACGGGGGGCAGATATAGAGGCAACTGTGATACGTGATGTACAATTGTTGAGTACTAATGGACAATAATTAGAGGACAAATTCCTTCAACGAATTAATCGATGCGTTTGACAATTGGTTGGACAGATGTCAATTAGCAGATTCTTGTTTGTGAATGGCCATTTTTAAATGAATAAATCTGGTTATTTCCCATCTGTAAAATGGTAAGAAAATTGGATGCTTTGAGAGTTAAAGTCACAATAATTTCAACAATCGACAAGGCATACATATTTCAAGAAGAAAAGAGAACTAGCAGAATAGTTCGTAGTCAGGCTGAGCAGGAGGAAAGTACAGAGCGGGTCAGCGAGATAACTGTCAGAAGAGGGTAGGACTTATTGTTTGGGAAAAGTGTGGTCAGCCGACACCAAAAATCAGACGATCAAAACAATTTGCTGCTTAGCGAGTCCAGCTGTTGTATGTTTAGCCGGTAACTTAACATTGAATTGACAAAAGTGTGTCAGAGAGAGAGAGAGAGAAAGAAGCTAAGATTCACAGTGACACAGACTATCAATCTAACCAAACAACCCAAAATACAGCCTCGCAAGAGAGGGTTAGAGAAAGAGGAGTACTGAAGTTGAGTAACAGGCAAGCTGGGCAGAGCAAAGAATCAAGGAAATCTATCAACAGAGAAAAGCTGCACCTTGAGGCGGTGCTTCTTAACAGACACCCAGAAACCGATAGTGTATTCACACTCTCATGCATGCATACACTGCGCGGTGGGAGCAGTATGCGTGCATGAAATAGCTAAATCAGTCAGTAATCTGTAAATATAAGTTTGTTTATTTTGATTCAATTTGTTCATGTCCTTATTTAGATTTCCAATAAATAACCTTTTGTCAGGAAGTGCTGACTAACCTCTATAGGACTTTGGTGAGGCCTCAGCTGGAATACTGTGTTCAATTCTGGTCACCACACTACAGAAAGGATGTGAAGGCATTGGAAAGGGTACAACGAAGATTTACTAGGATGGTGCCAGGATTGAGGGACTTCAGCTATGAGGAGAGGCTAGATAGGCTAGGGTTATTCTCTCTGGAGCAGAGAAGATTGAGGGGAGACCTCATAGAGGTTTATAAGATCATGAGGGGTTTCGACAGGGCAAATAGAGAAAAACTATTTCCACTCGTGAGTGAATCTGTGACTCGTGGTCACAGATTTAAAATAGTTTCAAGGCGCAGTAGAGGGGAGCTGAGGAGAATTTTTTTCACTCAGCGAGTTGTTCGAATCTGGAATGCATTGCCTGAAAAGGTGGTGGAGGCTGATTCGATAACAACTTTTAAAAGGGAATTAGATCTTTATTTAGGGAGAACGGGTCTATTAGGCTATGGGGAGCGGGCAGGGCAGTGGGATTGAATCGCTCTTTTCAAAGAGCCGGCACAGACTAGATGGGACGAATGGCCTCCTTTTGTGCCGTAAAATTCTATGATTCTATGATTCTATGATGAGACGGCGTTCGGAGCTGAGGGACAGGGAGGAGAGGAGTGTGGAGATATCAGAGATGAAAGATCCAGGGGGTTTAGGAGTACGATAAAGAAGGAGGATTGTAAGCAAAGGGAGGGATGGTGGAGCGTGAGGTGCTCGAAAGTGGGGAAACAGCCAGACGAGTAGGGCGAGAGACCAAGGGAGGCATTTGAGATGATGGCCACACCGCCGCCAAGGTGGTTGGGGCGGGGGGTGTGGTGGAAGGTGTAGCCAGGAGGAGAGGCCTCGACTGGAGGCATGGGCTCGTTGGGGGAGAGCCAGGTTTCCATAAGCCCAAGAATATCAATGTTCTCATCCAGCATGAGATCATAGATAGTGAAGGCTTTGTTGGAAAGGGAACGGACGTTCTGGAGAGCAGTGCGGATGGGTTTACTGTAGTGGGGAGATGGAGGAGAGGTTGGTGCGGAGATGATCTGAGGGTGTGAATGAGAGGTGGGTGTGGGGAGAGTGGAGGGGGGGGGGGGATGTGGTGAGGGTGTGTAAAGCAGAGGGGGAAGTGTTGTTTGCCTTGAAGGGGCGGTTTGGGCGGAGAGAGTGGATGATTGGACAGTTGGTCCACAGGCATGGATTAAACCTCCACATGTATGCGGATGGCATCCATCTCTAATTGTTCAACACAAATTGCGACTGCTATTCTCCTGTTGTTCTGTCAGCCTGTTTATCAGACATCAAGAGCTGGATGAGCGCAAATTTGATGCAGTTAAATGTAAATGTAAAGAATCAAATGACGGCAACCAACCTATTTGGCTCTCGCCGACATCTTCAGTCCAACGATTCTCAACACTTCCACCTACCCGATCTGGCTCGAATCTCCCCCCACATCCGGTCCCTCACAAGCAATGTATTGCGCTGCTCATATTCTCACTCGAACCAAACTTTGTTCCCCGATTACCGCTGTCCTTGCAGAACTTCACTGGCTCCCTTTCTCAGAGCGGATCAACTTTAAGATCCCCACTATTGTGTTCAAATTTGTCTACTCCTGTGCACCTCCTACCTCTCTGACCTCCTCCCGCGACATGTGCCTTTGGTCACTTTTGTACCCCTGCCCTGGCTCAGTTCCAGGATCCGTTATTGTGAAGCGCTCTGAGATGCCGTCCGGCGTGGAGGACGCCATGCAAATCAAAGTCGTTGTTGTTGTTACAACTGTACCAGTTGTCTCCGATTTACTAAGTCTGGCCTCCCCCTTGAACCCCCAAACACTACATTAGATTGTCAGCGGCCGTGCCTACGGCCACTACGCCCCGAAGCTGTGGAACATCGCCCCACGGCTTCTCCTCCTTCCTTCCCATTTTCAGGTCACAACTAAAGAAATTTCTGTTTCACCTTTCCCCCCTCCCCCTGTCGAGAACCCTGGCTCCGGTTTGTGACGTGCTCTGAGATGCTGTCTAACGTGGAGAGCACTATTTAAATACAGGTTGTTGTTGTTATTATTATCATTTGCAATATGCATCGAGTTGACCTTCCGCCTATCTTGCATGCACACTATCCCATGAGAGCCTGTACCAAAATATATATGTTTTGTTCCTAAAATAAATTCTCTAATCTTTGTATGAATTAATATTTAATATTAATATTAATTAATATTTGCTGCTTCATCCATCTCACAAGGGAGCCTGTTCCACACGATTACTAATTGCTCATTGAAATAGTGTGTTTGTAGATTAGGTGGTTTGGGACGTCCTCCTGACATAAAATGTAATAGTGTAGTTTTTTTTGTTCTTGCGGAACCCACGCCCGCTTGAATTGGCAGCCAATCATGTATGTACACGTGGTACACCAGAGGAAGCATGTAGATGTTGTAGAAGAGGTCACCATGGACAGTGCCTCGAGCAACGCTGCGCGAAACAGTTTGTCGGTTACAAGAGAATCTATTTCAGGAGGGGAAGCACCTGGATTGAAAACCATCTGTCTGTACTCACTTGTTTCTGTAGGTATACTGGTTGCATACATTGTTCTAGTTGCTGACTGGTTGTCATCAACTGTAGCCGTTTCTACTTGTTGGTTACCCTCATATTTAGTGGAGTCGGTTTGCTTGTTACCATCAACTGTTGTTGTATCTGTTGGCTGGTTAGTAAAAGCTGTAGTTGCCTCTGTTGGCTGATCACTACCATCTGTTGGCATCTGTGTAGTTTGGTTACTGTCACCTGTAGCTGTGTCTTGTGTGTGGTTGCCATGAATTCTTATTGTGTCTGTTACATGGTTACCATCACTTGTGGCTGTCTCTGTTGGGTAGTTACCGTCGATGCTAGCTGCATCTGTTGGCTGCTTAGCATCATCGGTAGCCACCTGTGATGTCTGGCTGCCACCAACTGTAGCTATCTGTGTTGGCTGCTTATCATCAGCTGTAGCTGCCTTTAATAGGTTGTGTTCTTGGCCTGTATCCGTTTCTGTTGTTTGGGCATCACCAACTGTATCTGAGTCTGTTCGCTTGTTACCATGACCTGTTGCTGTCTGTGGTGTTTGATTACCATCGTATATAGAGGTCATTGATGGCTGTTTACCATCAACTGCAGCTGACTCTGATGCCTGGTTGTCATCACTTCCGGATGACTTGGTTAACTGGTTACCATAACCTGTAAGTGACTCTTTGGGCTTGCTATCATCACGTGTAGCTGTCGCTGTTGTTTGGTTCCCATCAACTGTGGCTGTCTCTGGTGGACGGTTTCCACCTCCTGCAGCTGTTTTTGAAGGCCTGTTATCATCACCTGCAGCCGGATGATTTGGCTGCTTTCTGTCGCATGTAGCTCTCTCTGTTGTTTTGCTACCATCATATTTAGCTACTTCTAGTGTTTGGTTAACGTCAGCTGTTGCTCTCTGTGCTGCTTGGTTAGCATCGGCTATAGCTGAATCTGTTGACTTGCTACCATCGTATGTAGCTTTCTGTATTGTTTGGTTATCATCACATGTAGCTGTCCCTGTTGGCTGGTTACCAACACCTGCAGCTGACTGTGCAGGCTTGTTGCCTTTGCCTACAGCTGCCTCTTTTCCTTGGATACCATCAGCTGTAGCTTTCTCTGCTGGATTCTCACCAACAGCAGTTGCTGTCTCTATCATTTGGTTACCAGCACGTGGCTCTGTTTGTTGGATTTCATCACCTATATTTGTCTCTGTTGGTTCGTTACCATCACCTGAAGCTGATTGACTTGGCTTGCTACCAACGAATGTAGCCGTCGCTGATAGTTGGTTACCATCACCTGTAGCTGCGTCATTTGACTGTTTACGTTTAGGTGCTGTGTTTGTTGGCCTGTTACTATCAGCTGATTCTGTCTCTGTTTGCTGGCTACCGTCACCTCCACCTGGAGTATAAGAGAATGGAGAAGGATTGGAATGGAGGGCAGATATAGAGGCAACTGTGATACGTGACGTACAATTGTTGAGCACTAATGGACAATAATTAGAGGACAAATTCCTTCAATGAATTAATCGGTGCGTTAGACAATTGGTTGGACAGATGTCAATTAGCAGATTCTTGTTTGTGAATGGCCATTTTTAAATGAATAAATCTGGTTATTTCCCATCTGTAAAATGGTAAGAAAATTGGATGCTTTGAGAGGTAAAGTCACAATAATTTCAACAATCGACAAGGCATACATATTTCAAGAAGAAAAGAGAACTAGCAGAATAGTTCGTAGTCAGGCTGAGCAGGAGGAAAGTACAGAGCGGGTCAGCGAGATAACTGTCAGAAGAGGATAGGACTTATTGTTTGGGAAAAGTGTGGTCAGCCGACACCAAAAATCAGACTATCAAAACAATTTGCTGCTGAGCGAGTCCAGCTGTTGTATATTTAGCCGGTAACTTAACATTGAATTGACAAAAGTGTGTCAGAGAGAGAGAGAGAGAAAGAAGCTAAGATTCACCGTGACACAGACTATCAATCTAACCAAACAACCCAAAATACAGCCTCGCAAGAGAGGGTTAGAGAAAGAGGCGTACTGAAGTTGAGTAACAGGCAAGCTGGGCAGAGCAAAGAATCAAGGAAATCTATCAACAGAGAAAAGCTGCACCTTGAGGCGGTGCTTCTTAACAGACACCCAGAAACCGATAGTATATTCACACTCTCATGCATGCATACACTGCGCGGTTGGGAGCAGTATGCGTGCATGCAGTAGCTAAATCAGTCAGTAATCTGTAAATATAAGTTTGTTTATCTTGATTCAATTTGTTTATGTCCTTATTTAGATTTCCAATGAATAACCTTTTGTTAGATAACTTTTAATGGTAGCTGCTCATTACTGATAATAACGAGTAGCACATAATACACGTTATTGATAATATTGATCTCATGCCTAATAATAATCCATCCCCAAATCCCCGAACAATAATCAAATTCGTCATTTCCACCCACGACATTTTGTTGCACGCTGCTATGCGCAATTGCCTGCTGCACTTCAGACACAAGGATGCAGTAAATTAATTTTACAGTATATTCTGTGAAGCGCTTTGGAATCACGATAAGATGTCAAAAGTGCTATATCAAATGCAATGATTGTTATTATTGTTATCACTGAATATTATGCCAAAATATCACAGGACTCTGCGAGTGGTGTGCATGATGGATGTTTGCATGAAGTTTGTGTGTTGGAGGAGTGTGTGTGAGGGGGAAGTTTCTGGGACGGGTATGTGTGAGATGGGTGTGCGTATGTAAAGGTGGTGCGCGGATGTGTGTGGGAGGGGTATGTGTTAGACAGGTGCGCATGACAAGTGTGCTTGTATGAGATGGGTGTATGTGAGTAAGTAGTAAGTGTTAGTGAGAGGTATTTGAGTTAGGGGTGTTTGTGAAGGGGAATGAGTGTTTGTTTATGATGGGGGTTGTGCATCAGTGGATAGAATGAGGGCTGTGTGTGAAGGATGTGTACGCGGGGTCGGTGCGAGTGTTGTATGGGGGTGGGTGAGTCTGAGGGTGTGGGTTAGGGAGAAAATGTGTGAGGGTTGTGGGTGAGGCAGGAGTGGCTTGTGTGAGTTGGGCGAGTTGTATGTGGGGGGTGGGGAGTGGAGTGTGACGGGTATGTGAGAGGGTTGGGTGGGTGAGGGTTACTTTTTTGAATGGTATCACACGTGTGGAAAACCGTTACGAAGCTCAGCAATTTCCAAATCAAAACCATAGTTATTCCACCTACATATGGAAATTCCTAAGACAGAGTGTTGGAATTGAGATACTACTCTTCCTGGTGAGTGAAACTTGGACAAGTTGCATTGTGCCTACCAGTCATCGCTTAAGAAAAAGCAAGAATAAATATGTTATTTCAATTCACGATTGTATGTGAGACACCTGTGTTCTCAATTGGCTGCCGTGTTTCAAGCACATGTAGACAGTTCACTTTACAGTATATGCCTTGAAGTTCTGATCCACGCATTGATTACACCTAAGCTCGTTTATGGGAACTCTCCCCTCATCGGCCTTCCCAGCTTTTCCCTTCACAGGCTGCAGATCATTCAGAACTCTGCAGCTCATGTACTCTCACGCACGAGGCTTCGTGACCACATCATGCTCACCCTCACCCGTCTCCGGTTGATCCTCTGGGGAATGACTCCCCATCCCCCAGAGGATCAACTTCAAGATCCTCGTCCTCACCTTCAAGGCCATTCACAGCCTTGCCCCGCCTATCTTTCTGACCTACTCTCTCCCTATCCCCTCCATTCAGCAGACTCAGGCCTGCTCCACGTCCACTGCCCTAACCGCAAAACCATCGGCGGCCAGGCTTTCAGCCTCTCTGCTCCCACACTGTGGAACTCCATCCCGCAACCCCTTTGTTGCACTTCCTCCAGTCCTCCTTCAAGGCCGCTCTTAAGACCTTCCTCTTCTACCGTGCCTTCTACTTCCCTCTTAACTTTGCCCTCTAACCTACTCTTCTTCCGCCCTGCTCTGACCACCACACTCCGACACTCAGCCCACTGAACTGGTTGTTTAGCTCCTTGGGACTTATGTCCCAACGTGAAAGTCGCTCTATAAATGTAATTTTATTGTTGCTGTCGCTTTCAGATGTCTAGAAAATGTCTAGAAGACGTGAAATGCACTATTTCAAATGCAAGAATTATTATTGTTATGCATTCTGTTTCCATAATACCAATAATTATTAAGCCCAGGTTGGTAAGGGCCAGGACTTCAGGCAGTGGTAGCTTGCGGTAACTGCTGGAATCTGATATCTGATATTTGGGCGGTACTTTTGCTGCGAGATTTGGGCACCGATTAACAAGCGAGCGACAACAACTTGTTTTGCAATGATGGAGCCGCAAGCTGATCTTTGGGGAAAGGGAATTTGACCATAAGTCGGTCGAAGAGAAAGATCTTCAGGTGCAGCACGAAGACAGGAAAGGAGGGGCCGAGATGTAGGAGTGGAAGGAAGGAGTTCCCAATTTTCGGGGCATAGTTCCTGAACACATGGCAGCCAATAAAGGAGTGGAGCATTAACGCACACGGAGGAGGCCAGACTTAGAATAGTCCAGCTGAGAGGCGACAAAGGCTTGGATCTGATTTTCGGTAGTTGTTAGTGTGAGGGATTGGTGCAAATGGGCAACACGGCAAGAAAACGATGCTGCTGTGGGATCGGATGTTTGGGGAAACAGAAAAGTAAATCCAACCTTTCACCTAATTTGCGCACGGATTTGATTCTGGTCAGCGTGAAACCCTGGAGAACTTCCCTTATTCCGTATGGCCGATAATAATCCCTAATGAATAAAAAAGCACTAAGTTTGTCATTTTTAAATTCAGGACCATTTGTGAGGCACTGCTGTGTACAAGTGGCTGCGCCCGCTGACAAAATATGTAGTCAATTCTGGAAGATGCGAAAACCGCAATATATAAAATGCAATTATTATTATGGTTGGCTAACACGACATCCCACTGCATATCCATCCAATTGGGACGAACTGATCAGTTCCGTTTTCGTATTCTGTTTCATTTGTACCGGTGTAACTGTGTTGGTGGATTTCAAAGGAAAGAAAACAATCAGTAAAGCTAGAGGTCAGCTGATTAGTACTACGCACCGGGGCAGTGAGTCAATGGTCAGAATAGGATAGGGATAGCTGCTTGGGGATCGTGCATTCAGGGACAACTAGAACAAGACTTGGCTTCCCAGAGAATCAGCTGGTACTGTAGACTGGATAATGGCATTGATGTGGGAAAAGACAGCGGAAAAAAGAGAGAAGCCGAAATTATTCGTCAAGCATTATATCACTCGAACCAGGAAATCCAATGCAAAGCCTTGCTGGAAATGAGCGTGGGTGAATAAAAGACAGAGAGATAAAGAAAGTTGGTTAGAATTCAAGTAGGGCAGAGCAAAGAGTCAGGAAAATCTACCTGCAGAGCAACTAGCAACTGCCAGTACATTGACACACACACTCATCCATATACTGCTGGTGGCAGCGATAATTGTTTGCGGAGTAGACAAGTTGGTTAATAATTTTAGAGAATAAGTTTGTTTATCTTAATACAGGTTGTTTGCGTCCTTATTTAGTTTACTGTCGGAATGTCATATTAACTGCTATGTGACTATGTTATCAATCAGTATTCGTTTGTTATTTACCTTTTAATGTGTATCATTCATTGCTGAATATTGAACCAGATTTAACACCCTTCACAGGTCTCACAGCATACATACCTCAATCTGCACAGCGATTTCACAAACCCACAGCACACACAACGCCCCTCACTTTCCTCAACACCCAGAGGTCTCAACCACGCATATCCCTCGCACCCCACAGCTCTCACCAATCACCATCTCCTCAGCCATCACCCATCGAAGTCCTCACACCTCCCACAGCAACCACGGACCTACTGCTTTCCTTCCCCACCCCCACCCACTACCATCGCCTTCACATTCCACAGACGTCACCCCACATGGCATTCATTTACCAGACAGACCTCACCCCCACCATATTCCTCAACACCCTCCAAAACTCAGGAAACTACACAACTCTCCGTAGAACACATAAACATCAATAAGCATTCAACCCATCCACAACCGTCACCCACCATAGCCCTCAAACTCGACAGCCTTCATACCCAAGAGTTTGACCCCTCATTCCCCAGATGCCTCAACAATCCCCAAACCCCACAACCCACCGCCAAAGTGCTCACTGCCTCATATTTGTTCAACAAGTGATTGATTAGACTAACAATCGGATGCCTACTCACTGCGGAATCAACAGAGTTGTGTAGAGTAAGGAAACGTAGTCATCATTTAGCATTATAGGGATTCGAAACTATTTCGCAAGCAAGGACACTGCTCTAACAACTGAGCTACGGGGCTGCACAATGCTTGCTGGTTCAGGATATTAAGCAATGCCCGGCACGGACGTGTAACAGCTTGAAGAATAATTCAGAACTGATTTTCTGATGTGGCAGAAATGGCTTTAGAAGCTGCTCCTGACTCTGTGGTGTGTCTCTTCACCTTCTGTCTTGGGACCAGAATCATAGAATCTCATGGCGCAAAATAAGGCCTTTCGGCCCATCGATTCAGTGCCAGCTCCTTAAAAAGAGCAATTTAATCCCACTCCCCAGATATCTCCTCATAACCTTGCAAACTCGTCCTCCCCAAATAAGTGTCTACTCTCTTTTAAAAGTTTTATCGAATCGGACTCCAATACCCTTTCAGGGGATGCATTCCAGATTCGAACAACTCGCTAGGTGAAAAAAACTTCTCATCTCCCCTCTGCTTCTTTTTGAACTACCGAAAATACCCGTGTATAAGGCGCACTCGCGTATAAGGCGCACCCCTCACTTTTGACCTTTTCTTGTTGAAAACAAACGCAAGCATTTTCGATGATATTGCTGGAAGAAGGGAGGGAGGCAGGAGAGACAGCTATGGAGGGAGAGTGGGATGCAGGCACACAGAGTGGGCAGGCAGGAAGGGAGGCAGGCAGGCAGTGAGGGAGAGAGTGAGTGAGGCAGGCAGGGAGGGAGGGCGGGAGCGCAGCAGGGAGGGAGGGAGGGAGTGCAACACGCAGGGAGGGAGAGTGGTTGGGAGGCAGGCA
The DNA here is from genome assembly GCA_035084275.1 of Hydrolagus colliei. Classification (NCBI taxonomy): domain Eukaryota; kingdom Metazoa; phylum Chordata; class Chondrichthyes; order Chimaeriformes; family Chimaeridae; genus Hydrolagus; species Hydrolagus colliei. The sequence continues at coordinate 2,556,765 of CM068769.1, forward strand.
GGCAGGGATGGAGGGAGGCAGGGAGGGAGGGAGGGGGGGAGGCAGGCAGGAAGACAGTGAGGGAGAGAGAGGGAGGGAGGGCAGCCAGGCAGGCAGTGAGGGAGAGAGAGGGAGGGAGGCAGGGAGGCGGTGAGAGAAAGCGGGAGGCAGGCAGGGAGAGAGAGGGAGGCAGTAAGGGAGAAAGGGAGGCAGGCAGGCAGCCAGGGAGGGAGAGAGAGAGAGAGAGAGGGGGAGAGATACAGGCAGGCAGAGAGGCAGGCAGGGAGGGAGAGACGGAAGCAGGCAGGCAGGCAGGCAGGCAGGGAGGGAGGGAGGGAGGAAGGGAGGGAAGGAGGGAGGGAGGGAAGGAGGGAGGGAGGGAGGGAAGGAGAGAGAGAGTGAGAAGAGAGAGAGTGAGAGAGGCAGGCAGGGAGGGAGGGAGGGTGGGAGGGAGGCAGGCAGGGGAGGGAGGCAGGGAGGGGGCGAGGCATGCAGAATGGGTTTGGCAGAAGGCAGGCAGCAGGCACAGCACTGAAGTCCGCTGCTGCTGCCGCTGTCCAGGCGGCCGAGGCCGAAGCTCTATCACCCGCTCCCCCCAAACCCCGCCGGACACACTGACCAAAGATCGGCTGACAGCGCGCCTGCCGCCATTCCTGTTTACCGTATTTCCGATGCTCAAAATTTCTTGTACCTGCGTATAGAGCGCACCCTCAACTTTCGAGATCTTCCGACGTGAAAAAAAGTGCACCGTGGGTATTTACGGTATTTTAAATCTGTGACCACTGGTCACTGATATGCCCAACGCTGAAAACAGTTTTTCAATGTTTACCCTGTTGAATCCCCTCCTGATATTGAAAACCTCGATTAGGTCTCATTGTAACCTTACCTATTCCAATGAGAATAAATCTAACCTCTCTAGCCTCACAGCTGATATCCCGGTAGCATCCTAGTAAATCTCCTCTGCACCCTTTCCAATGACTTACTGTGTTCAATTCTGCTCACCATGCTTTAGGACAGATATGTTCTAAAGTGTGGTAAGCAGAATTGAACACAGTAGTCTAGCTGAGCCCTAACCAAAGTTTTATATTTTGATGCCTGATAGGCCTCAACTCCACCACAAGCCTCACCTTTAACCTGCTGCTCCATCTCTGCAGTCTTCACCTGGAAATCTTGCCCGAGTGAATGTTTCTGCTCCTGCAGTTGATGTTGCTCCTCTGTGTTGTCAGGCACCAACTGCTTTGCTTTGCTCAAGCCTGTGTTCGGAGAAAGCAGAAAAAAACATAGGGTGGGTCCATGTACAAATATTGCATCATGTATAAATATTGATTGAGTTGATTTAAGACAACAACAACATAATTGCATTCAGAGAGCGCCTTCGAAGTGGGGAAGACAAACCAAGCTGCTGAGTAGTCACGTCGGGATCCGAGGAAGGCTGGTGGGGTGGGGAGGGGTGGGCGCCGCAGGCAATACAGATCTAAGGGAAAACAGATCTGGAACTGCATTAGTTTCATGTTAAACTTTGTAGGTTCAGGTCCCGCAGTCGGATTGAAACCACAGACGTGTGATATGGTGAAGAAAGCGTTAACATTGAAACAGGCTGTCACATGTTGTACTTTGCCCGTGGAGTACAGATATTGATGATCTTCTTTACAGATCGCTGCTATTAAGTAAACAACAATTCACTTGAGGGTTCCACTTACAATCAGCAAATTGTACCATGCTACGCTGCAAGCGCACTGCGATACAGCACTTTGTGATGGGTGATACTTCAATGCATTTGTTGTTGTAACTACTTCTCGTCCCCAATCACTGGGCTTTCCGTCCATCATCAAAGTAACACCAGTGTGACATTTGCACCTCCCACTGCAACCTTCCTCTTCATGTATTCCAATTCAACTCAAAAAGTGTGTCTACTGCTCTAATCCATTATTTGTGCACTTTCAATCTCAGTTATGAATAACCAATTAAATGTTATCAAGGCCAATGTAGAATGGAGCTATTTAGCGCTATTTTCCAGTAATTTCCAGACTTGGGACATCTAAGTTTGAGCATGTTTTGTTAAGATGCTTAACATTTAATAAGATAAGAACCAGCTAAACAACGTCTTTTCCACCTGTGCGTAAAGGGAAAGGAAATAATGGCATTTGTACTGTCAGACTAAGATTTAGTATTAAATCTGATATCTCATTGATTGACAGTTGATAGAATACTTTCAGAAATGTCCAATTTCCTCCACACAATTTCTAGATTCGCACTAGACTGAAACCCTCCGTTACAAAGATTAAGAAAAAATCAGCGTTATATTATCTTTCAGACACAAAAAGAGACATCTCAGAAAAGCCAACAAAACATTAACAACAAAAGCAATATAGTGCCCTTCACAGAGTACAAATATTCGAAGAAATTAATCAGCTGTGTAGCTCATCATCTTTTATTTTATTGTCTGACACATGAGAAATCCCATCATCTCCTGAAAAATCTCCAAACCAAGATTTCCACAGCGTAAACCTATACATTGAAACTCCAGAGATAAATTTTTGGCATAGTTTGCTGGCTCTCTCCCTGATGGTTCTCTCCCGTACTGCTCACTTAATCCTGCAGAATATGAGGCATAGGTTTGCCAAGAGCCAAGGCATGTAAGAACATAAAAACATAAGAATAAGGAGCAGAAGTAGGTTATTCAGTCCCTCGAGCCTTGTTTCCACCCTCTCTCCCTCAACAATCTGGAATTCCAACAAACAGTCCCTTCACCTCGCTTTCTTCCTTGGCCGGTCTCATGATCCTCCTCTTAAATCGTGCCTCCTGCTGCCCTATCAACTCTCTCCCTCCGCTCCCAACTCTCTCCATCCATTCCCAACTTTTCTGCAGCTCGCCTTCTTCGGGTCCTGAACTGACTGTTTAACACCTTGGAAAGTCCTCCCGGCGAGATATGCGATCTATAAACGTAATTATTGGGTTATTCTTTTATACCCACTTCTGCTCCCATTATTATTTTCTTCGTATCTCTGTTTTGCATTCTGTAATTCTGCTCATCCTCTATACTATGACTTTTTCCGTCATTTGCAAAAGCCTTTTTGGTTTACTCGAAAATTGTAAGCAATAGTTTTGGAATAGTACACATGTTTAATGAAATAACTCTTAATAACTGGTATATGGTACAGAAATATGGCTACATTAAATCTTCCTCTGTTTAGACTATACATACACTAATCAAGGAATCAAGAAAGGAGTCCTTGGGAACTCATCCCAGATGAAATCTAGAGCTTGTCTGATCAGGCAACTCTGACTCCGAGCAAAAACAACAACAGCAAATTAAATTTGCATACATTCTCCCTTCATATCAGAAACGCATCCGATATGCATCTTGTCACGAGCTAGGATTTTAAGTCAATAAGGGTGGAAGTGAGGTGGGCAGTCGAAGGCATGGTGAAAAACTAAGAAAATCAGAGCGGTAGGCGTGATTCAATCCTTTGAAAGGATTTGAATGGGAAGGTAACTTGTTCTGGAAAACATCAAGCCATATTATAAATGGATTAATGAAAGCAGATTGTTGTAAAACAAAGTTCCACGTACCTTTGTTGATCGTTGTTCAGCTCGATCAATAACTGCATAAAAGTGCAAGTCGTTATGAGATCCACTGACCAGATCTCAGCTTTATCAATGTACATACATATTACCATGACTTTCACTCTGAGTTGGTAACCATAAATTTTCTTGACATTCCCATATATGGTTAATTTACAACTCAAAGCAGTCATGTGATTTCTGGTTAAAGGCTTGATTTACAATCAAGCAGGAAAAGAAACTAAAAAAAATCCAGGAGTGTAAGTGCAACAATGTTGTTTGCAAAAAGTTGCCAAGGTTCACTCGCAAAACACACAATCACTCTAATTGACACTATGTCTCTGAAGTGCTTTGATAGGTCTCGAGAAAGTGAAAGGATGCTATATCAATGACATGAATATTTATTATTATTAAATATCGATACAAAAAGTGTATTGGCCTGCACACTGGGAGTCGCTGAGTTGTCTTAACTGACCTATTAAGTTGGCTACTTTTGGGAATAATAGAGCTGAGAGCTTCCAAATTTGCCAAAGTGTTAGTGAGAGAATGTCGCTAATCTACGGGTGTGATTCTATCCCATCACCTGACGCTATTCCTGGCGGATAACATATTTCCATAAAAGATGGATACAAATACATTTAAACTCAGATGCTGTCCACAGTGGCAGAGCATAGAGCACTGAGTACTCTGTAACACGACTGTGGGAAGGCCTATAACACAGGATGGGGGTATGACTGTGGGAAATATCAATCGTTAATGGCAACCAGATACGACTAGAACTAAGAGCCGGGATCTCATTCAGGTGTAGTGAATGCGAGTATTGTTTGTGAATCGTGGAAGCTTATTTCGCAGAAAACCTTTGTATTCTGGTTGAGTTCCAGTTATGGATCAGGATTTTGAATTGGTACTATGTACGATAGAAAGACATTAGAGTTTGGCGAGGATGAAGTTCATAGGGTCACAATGTTAAGACACGGGCTGCAGAGGTCTTGATGATCTGCAACTTATGGAGCGTGGAGTTGGGGAGATGAACAAGAACGTTGCTTGCATATTCGATCACTTACGATCACTTAGTCGCCACTTGCAGACAAGGACATCGACAACAAAAACAAACGGTTTTCTGCCACCTGCGCTCGAGCAGCCGGGTTTGCCATTTGAGCGTGCGGAGATGAGAGTTGTAGCAGGGGGAGTGGTGGAGTTGGAAATGAACCTGGATTTCAGGGGGATGAGAGAGTTGTAGGTGGAGGAGAGGTGGTCATGGAGCAGCTGGACAGCTGCTTCAGGATCGCTGTGGATGGAAGGCCAGAGGGGTAGGAGGTCAGAGGATGTGAGGGCATCTCCGAGGGTCTCAGCAGGGAGGCTTTTCCATGGACGGAAAAGTATGGTTGAGGGCTTGGTGGAGGGGAGAGTAATGGAAGAGGAGAAGAAGACAAGAAGATGGTCCGAGATGGCCTTTTCCGAGATGCTGAGGTCGGAAATGTCAAGGCAGTGGGTGATAATGAGGTCGAGGTCGTGGCCACGGTTGTGGGTCGGAGAGTCAATGTGGAGGGTGAGGTTTAGGGAGGAGAGGATGGCAGTGAAGTCAGAAGAGGTGGCACAGGGGGAGTTTAGGTGGAGGTTGAAGTCGCCCATGATGAGACGGCGTTTGGAGCTGAGGGACAGGGAGTAGAGGAGTGTGGAGATATCAGAGATGAAAGATCCAGGGGGTTTAGGAGTACGATAAAGAAGGAGGATTTTTAAGCAAAGGGAGGGATGGTGGAGCGTGAGGTGCTCGAAAGTGGGGAAACAGCCAGACGAGTAGGGCGAGAGACCAAGGGAGGCATTTGAGATGATGGCCACACCGCCGCCAAGTTGGTTCGGGCGGGGGGTGTGGTGGAAGGTGTAGCCAGGAGGAGAGGCCTCGACTGGAGGCATGGGGTCATTGGGGGAGAGCCAGGTTTCCATAAGCCAAAGAATATCAATGTTCTCATCCAGCATGAGATCATAGATAGTGAAGGCTGTGTTGGAAAGGGAACGGACGTTCTGGAGAGCAGTGCGGATGGGTTTACTGTAGTGGGGAGATGGAGGAGAGGTTGGTGCGGAGATGATCTGAGGGTGTGAATGAGAGGTGGGTGTGGGGAGAGTGGAGTGGGGGGGGATGTGGTGAGGGTGTGTAAAGCAGAGGGGGAAGTGTTGTTTGCCTTGAAGGGGCGGTTTGGGCGGAGAGAGTGGATGATTGGACAGTTGGTCCACAGGCATGGATTAAACCTCCACATGTATGCGGATGGCATCCATCTCTAATTGTTCAACACAAATTGCGACTGCTATTCTCCTGTTGTTCTGTCAGCCTGTTTATCAGACATCAAGAGCTGGATGAGCGCAAATTTGATGCAGTTAAATGTAAATGTAAAGAATCAAATGACGGCAACCAACCTATTTGGCTCTCGCCGACATCTTCAGTCCAACGATTCTCAACACTTCCACCTACCCGATCTGGCTCGAATCTCCCCCCACATCCGGTCCCTCACAAGCAATGTATTGCGCTGCTCATATTCTCACTCGAACCAAACTTTGTTCCCCGATTACCGCTGTCCTTGCAGAACTTCACTGGCTCCCTTTCTCAGAGCGGATCAACTTTAAGATCCCCACTATTGTGTTCAAATTCGTCTACTCCTGTGCACCTCCTACCTCTCTGACCTCCTCCCGCGACATGTGCCTTTGGTCACTTTTGTACCCCTGCCCTGGCTCAGTTCCGGGATCCGTTATTGTGAAGCGCTCTGAGATGCCGTCCGGCATGGAGGACGCTATGCAAATCAAAGTCGTTGTTGTTGTTACAACTGTACCAGTTGTCTCCGATTTACTAAGTCTGGCCTCCCCCTTGAACCCCCAAACACTACATTAGATTGTCAGCGGCCGTGCCTACGGCCACTATGCCCCGAAGCTGTGGAACATCGCCCCACGGCTTCTCCTCCTTCCTTCCCATTTTCAGGTCACAACTAAAGAAATTTCTGTTTCACCTTTCCCCCCTCCCCCTGTCGAGAACCCTGGCTCCGGTTTGTGACGTGCTCTGAGATGCTGTCTAACGTGGAGAGCACTATTTAAATACAGGTTGTTGTTGTTATTATTATCATTTGCAATATGCATCGAGTTGACCTTCCGCCTATCTTGCATGCACACTATCCCATGAGAGCCTGTACGAAAATATATATGTTTGGTTCCTAAAATAAATTCTCTAATATTTGTATGAATTAATATTTAATATTAATATTAATTAATATTTGCTGCTTCATCCATCTCACAAGGGAGCCTGTTCCACACGATTACTAATTGCTCATTGAAATAGTGTGTTTGTAGATTAGGTGGTTTGGGACGTCCTCCTGACATAAAATGTAATAGTGTAGTTTTTTTTGTTCTTGCGGAACCCACGCCCGCTTGAATTGGCAGCCAATCATGTATGTACACGTGGTACACCAGAGGAAGCATGTAGATGTTGTAGAAGAGGTCACCATGGACAGTGCCTCGAGCAACGCTGCGCGAAACAGTTTGTCGGATACAAGAGAATCTATTTCAGGAGGGGAAGCACCTGGATTGAAAACCATCTGTCTGTACTCACTTGTTTCTGTAGGTATACTGGTTGCATACATTGTTCTAGTTGCTGACTGGTTGTCATCAACTGTAGCCGTTTCTACTTGTTGGTTACCCTCATATTTAGTGGAGTCGGTTTGCTTGTTACCATCAACTGTTGTTGTATCTGTTGGCTGGTTAGTAAAAGCTGTAGTTGCCTCTGTTGGCTGGTCACTACCATCTGTAGGCATCTGTGTAGTTTGGTTACTGTCACCTGTAGCTGTGTCTTGTGTGTGGTTGCCATGAATTCTTATTGTGTCTGTTACATGGTTACCATCACTTGTGGCTGTCTCTGTTGGGTAGTTACCGTCGATGCTAGCTGCATCTGTTGGCTGCTTAGCATCATCGGTAGCCACCTGTGATGTCTGGCTGCCACCAACTGTAGCTATCTGTGTTGGCTGCTTATCATCAGCTGTAGCTGCCTTTAATAGGTTGTGTTCTTGGCCTGTATCCGTTTCTGTTGTTTGGGCATCACCAACTGTATCTGAGTCTGTTCGCTTGTTACCATGACCTGTTGCTGTCTGTGGTGTTTGATTACCATCGTATATAGAGGTAATTGATGGCTGTTTACCATCAACTGCAGCTGACTCTGATGCCTGGTTGTCATCACTTCCGGATGACTTGGTTAACTGGTTACCATAACCTGTAAGTGACTCTTTGGGCTTGCTACCATCACATGTAGCTGTCGCTGTTGTTTGGTTCCCATCAACTGTGGCTGTCTCTGGTGGACGGTTTCCACCTCCTGCAGCTGTTTTTGAAGGCCTGTTATCATCACCTGCAGCCGGATGATTTGGCTGCTTTCTGTCGCATGTAGCTCTCTCTGTTGTTTTGCTACCATCATATTTAGCTACTTCTAGTGTTTGGTTAACGTCAGCTGTTGCTCTCTGTGCTGCTTGGTTAGCATCGGCTATAGCTGAATCTGTTGACTTGCTACCATCGTATGTAGCTTTCTGTATTGTTTCGTTATCATCACATGTAGCTGTCCCTGTTGGCTGGTTACCAACACCTGCAGCTGACTGTGCAGGCTTGTTGCCTTTGCCTACAGCTGCCTCTTTTCCTTGGATACCATCAGCTGTAGCTTTCTCTGCTGGATTCTCACCATCAGCAGTTGCTGTCTCTGTTATTTGCTTACCAGCACATGGCTCTGTTCGTTGGATATGATCACCTATATTTGTCTCTTTTTGTTCGTTACCATCACCTGAAGCCGATTGACTTGGCTTGCTACCAACGAATGTAGCCGTCGCTGATAGTTGGTTACCATCACCTGTAGCTGCGTCATTTGACTGTTTACGTTCAGGTGCTGTGTTTGTTGGCCTGTTACTATCAGCTGATTCTGTCTCTGTTTGCTGGCTACCGTCACCTCCACCTGGAGTATAAGAGAATGGAGAAGGATTGGAACGGAGGGCAGATATACAGGCAACTGTGATACGTGATGTACAATTGTTGAGTACTAATGGACAATAATTAGAGGACAAATTCCTTCAACGAATTAATCGATGCGTTTGACAATTGGTTGGACAGATGTCAATTAGCAGATTCTTGTTTGTGAATGGCCATTTTTAAATGAATAAATCTGGTTATTTCCCATCTGTAAAATGGTAAGAAAATTGGATGCTTTGAGAGTTAAAGTCACAATAATTTCAACAATCGACAAGGCATACATATTTCAAGAAGAAAAGAGAACTAGCAGAATAGTTCGTAGTCAGGCTGAGCAGGAGGAAAGTACAGAGCGGGTCAGCGAGATAACTGTCAGAAGAGGGTAGGACTTATTGTTTGGGAAAAGTGTGGTCAGCCGACACCAAAAATCAGACGATCAAAACAATTTGCTGCTTAGCGAGTCCAGCTGTTGTATGTTTAGCCGGTAACTTAACATTGAATTGACAAAAGTGTGTCAGAGAGAGAGAGAGAGAGAAAGAAGCTAAGATTCACAGTGACACAGACTATCAATCTAACCAAACAACCCAAAATACAGCCTCGCAAGAGAGGGTTAGAGAAAGAGGAGTACTGAAGTTGAGTAACAGGCAAGCTGGGCAGAGCAAAGAATCAAGGAAATCTATCAACAGAGAAAAGCTGCACCTTGAGGCGGTGCTTCTTAACAGACACCCAGAAACCGATAGTGTATTCACACTCTCATGCATGCATACACTGCGCGGTGGGAGCAGTATGCGTGCATGAAATAGCTAAATCAGTCAGTAATCTGTAAATATAAGTTTGTTTATTTTGATTCAATTTGTTTATGTCCTTATTTAGATTTCCAATAAATAACCTTTTGTCAGGAAGTGCTGACTAACCTCTATAGGACTTTGGTGAGGCCTCAGCTGGAATACTGTGTTCAATTCTGGTCACCACACTACAGAAAGGATGTGAAGGCATTGGAAAGGGTACAACGAAGATTTACTAGGATGGTGCCAGGATTGAGGGACTTCAGCTATGAGGAGAGGCTAGATAGGCTAGGGTTATTCTCTCTGGAGCAGAGAAGATTGAGGGGAGACCTCATAGAGGTTTATAAGATCATGAGGGGTTTCGACAGGGCAAATAGAGAAAAACTATTTCCACTCGTGAGTGAATCTGTGACTCGTGGTCACAGATTTAAAATAGTTTCAAGGCGCAGTAGAGGGGAGCTGAGGAGAATTTTTTTCACTCAGCGAGTTGTTCGAATCTGGAATGCATTGCCTGAAAAGGTGGTGGAGGCTGATTCGATAACAACTTTTAAAAGGGAATTAGATCTTTATTTAGGGAGAACGGGTCTATTAGGCTATGGGGAGAGGGCAGGGAAGTGGGATTGAATCGCTCTTTTCAAAGAGCCGGCACAGACTAGATGGGACGAATGGCCTCCTTTTGTGCCGTAAAATTCTATGATTCTATGATTCTATGATGAGACGGCGTTCGGAGCTGAGGGACAGGGAGGAGAGGAGTGTGGAGATATCAGAGATGAAAGATCCAGGGGGTTTAGGAGTACGATAAAGAAGGAGGATTGTAAGCAAAGGGAGGGATGGTGGAGCGTGAGGTGCTCGAAAGTGGGGAAACAGCCAGACGAGTAGGGCGAGAGACCAAGGGAGGCATTTGAGATGATGGCCACACCGCCGCCAAGGTGGTTGGGGCGGGGGGTGTGGTGGAAGGTGTAGCCAGGAGGAGAGGCCTCGACTGGAGGCATGGGGTCATTGGGGGAGAGCCAGGTTTCCATAAGCCCAAGAATATCAATGTTCTCATCCAGCATGAGATCATAGATAGTGAAGGCTTTGTTGGAAAGGGAACGGACGTTCTGGAGAGCAGTGCGGATGGGTTTACTGTAGTGGGGAGATGGAGGAGAGGTTGGTGCGGAGATGATCTGACGGTGTGAATGAGAGGTGGGTGTGGGGAGAGTGGAGGGGGGGGGGGGGGATGTGGTGAGGGTGTGTAAAGCAGAGGGGGAAGTGTTGTTTGCCTTGAAGGGGCGGTTTGGGCGGAGAGAGTGGATGATTGGACAGTTGGTCCACAGGCATGGATTAAACCTCCACATGTATGCGGATGGCATCCATCTCTAATTGTTCAACACAAATTGCGACTGCTATTCTCCTGTTGTTCTGTCAGCCTGTTTATCAGACATCAAGAGCTGGATGAGCGCAAATTTGATGCAGTTAAATGTAAATGTATATAATCAAATGACGGCAACCAACCTATTTGGTACTGAAGTTCAGTAACAGGCAAGCTGGGCAGAGCAAAGAATCAAGAAAATCTATCAACAGAGAAAAGCTGCACCTTGAGGCGGTGCTTCTTAACAGACACCCAGAAACCGATAGTATATTCACACTCTCATGCATGCATACACTGCGCGGGGGAGCAGTATGCGTGCATGAAATAGCTAAATCAGTCAGTAATCTGTAAATATAAGTTTGTTTATCTTGATTCAATTTGTTTATGTCCTTATTTAGATTTCCAATGAATAACCTTGTGTTAGATAACTTTTAATGGTAGCTGCACATTACTGATAATAACGAGTAGAACATAATACAAGTTATTGATAATAATAATCTCATGCCTAATAATAATCCGTCCCCAAATCCCCAAACAACAATCAAATTTGTCATTTCCACCCACAACATTTTGTTGCACGCTGCTATGCGCAATTGGCTGCTGCATTTCATACACAAGGATGCAGTAAATTAATTTTACAGTATATTCTGTGAAGCGCTTTGGAATCACGATAAGATGTCAAAAGCGCTAAATCAAATGCAATGATTGGTAGTATTGTCATTACTGACTATTGTGCCAAAATATCACAGGAATCTGCGAGTGGTGTGCATGACGGATGTTTGCATGAAGTTTGTGTGTTGGAGGAGTGTGTGTGAGGGGGAAGTTTCTGGGACGGGTATGTGTGAGATGGGTGTGCGTATGTAAAGGTGGTGCGCGGATGTGTGTGGCAGGGGTATGTGTTAGACAGGTGCGCATGAAAAGAGTGCTTGTATGAGATGGGTGTATGTGATTAAGTGGTAAGTGTTAGTGAGAGGTACTTGAGTTAGGGGTGTTTGTGAAGGGGAATGAGTGTTTGTTTATGATGGGGGTTGTGCATCAGTGGATAGTATGAGGGCTGTGTGTGAAGGATGTGTACGCGGTGTCGGTGCGAGTGTTGTATGGGGGTGGGTGAGTCTGAGGGTGTGGGTTTGGGAGAAAATGTGTGAGGGTTGTGGGTGAGGCAGGAGTGGCTTGTGTGAGTTGGGCGAGGTGTATGTGGGGGGTGGGGAGTGGAGTTTGACGGGTATGTGAGAGGGTTGGGTGAGTGAGGGTTAGTTTTTTGTGTGGTATCACACGTGTGGAAAACCGTTACGAGGCTCAGCAATTTCCAAATCAAAACTTAAATTCAAGACCATTTGTGAGGCACTGCTGTGTACTGCACCCACTGACAAAATATGTAGTCAATTCTGGAAGATGCGAGAACCGCAATATATAAAATGCAATTATTATTATGGTTGGCTAACAAGACATCCCACTGCATACCCATCCAATTGGGACGAATATTTCAGTTCCGGTTTCGTATTCTGTTTGATTTTTACAGGTGTAACTGTGTTGGTGGGTTTCAAAGGAAAGAAAACAATCAGTAAAGCTGGAGGTCAGCTGATTAGTACTACGCACCGGGGCAGTGAGTCAACGGTCAGAATAGGATAGGGATAGCTGCTTGGGGATCGTGCATTCAGGGACAACTAGAACAAGACTTGGCGTCCCAGAGAATCAGCTGGTACTGTAGACTGGATAATGGCATTGATGTGGGAAAAGACAGCAGAAAAAAGAGAGAAGCCGAAATTATTCGTCAAGCATTATATCACTCGAACCAGCAAACCCACTACAAAGCCTTGCTGGAAATGAGCGTGGGTGAATAAAAGACAGAGAGATAAAGAAAGTTGGTTAGAATTCAAGCACGGCAGAGCAAAGAGTCAGGAAAACCTACCTGCAGAGCAACTAGCAACTGCCAGTATATTGACACACACACTCATCCATACACTGCTGGTGACAGCGATAATTGTTTGCGGAGTAGACAAGTTGGTTAATAATTTTAGAGAATAAGTTTGTTTATCTTAATACAGGTTGTTTGCGTCCTTATTTAGTTTACTGTCGGAATGTCATATTAACTGCTATGTGACTATGTTATCAATTAGTATTCGTTTGTTATTTACCTTTTAATGTGCATCATTCATTGCTGAATATTGAACCAGATTTAACACCCTTCACAGGTCTCACAGCATACATACCTCAATCTGCACAGCGATTTCACAAACCCACAGCACACACAACGCCCCTCACTTTCCTCAACACCCAGAGGTCTCAACCACGCATATCCCTCGCACCCCACAGCTCTCACCAATCACCATCTCCTCAGCCATCACCCATCGAAGTCCTCACACCTCCCACAGCAACCACGGACCTACTGCTTTCCTTCCCCACCCCCAACCACTACCATCGCCTTCACATTCCACAGACGTCACCCCACATGGCATTCATTTACCAGACAGACCTCACCCCCACCACATTCCTCAACTCTCTCCAAAACTCAGGATACTAAACAACTCTCCATGGAACACATAAACATCAATAAGCATTCAACCCATCCACAACCGTCACCCACCATAGCCCTCAAACTCAACAGCCTTCATACCCAAGAGTTTGACCACTCATTCCGCAGATGCCTCAACAACCCCCATTCCCCAGATGCCTCAACAACCCCCAAACCCCACAGCCCACCGCCAAAGTGCTCACTGCCCATTATTTGTTCAACAAGTGATCCATTAGACTAACAATCGGATTCCTACTCACTGCGGAATCGACAGAGTTGTGTAGAGTAAGGAAACGTACCCATCATTTAGCATTACAGGGATTCGAAACTATTTCGCAAGCAAGGACAGTGCTCTAACAACTGAGCTGCGGGGCTCCACAATGCTTGCTGGTTCAGGATGTTAAGCAATGCCCAGCACAGACGTGTAACAGCTTGAAGAATAATTCAGAACTGATCTTCTGATGTGGCAGAAATGGCTTTAGAAGCTGCTCCTGACTCTGTGGTGTGTCTCTTCACCTTCTGTCTTGGGACCAGAATCATAGAATTTCATGGCGCAAAATAAGGCCTTTCGGCCCATCGAGTCTGTGCCAGCTCCTTAAAAAGAGCAATTTAATCCCACTCCCCAGATGTCTCCCCATAACCTTGCAAACTCGTCCTCCCTAAATAAGTATCTACCTCTCTTTTAAAAGTTTTATCGAATCGGACTCCAACAACCTTTCAGGGGATGCATTCCAGATTCGAACAACTCGCTAGGTGAAAAAAACTTCTCATCTCCCCTCTGCTTCTTTTTGAACTACCGAAAATACCCATGTATAAGGCGCACTCGCGTATAAGGCGCACCCCTCACTTTTGACCTTTTCTTGTTGAAAAAAAACGCAAGCATTTTCGATGATATTGCTGGAAGAAGGGAGGGAGGCAGGAGAGACAGCTAGGGAGGGAGAGAGGGATGCAGGCACACAGGATGGGCAGGCAGGAAGGGAGGCAGGCAGGCAGGCAGTGAGGGAGAGAGGGAGTGAGGCAGGCAGGGAGGGAGGGCGGGAGGGCAACACGCAGGGAGGGAGGCAGGCAGGCAGGGAGGGAGGCAGGCAAGAAGGCAGTGAGGGAGAGAGTGGGAGGGTGGCAGGCAGGCAGGGAGGGAAAGCGGGAGGCAGGCAGGGAGAGAGAGTGAGGCAGTTAGGGGAAAGGGAGGCAGGCAGGCAGCCAGGGAGGGAGGGAGAGAGAGAGAGAGGGATAGATACAGGCAGGCAGAGAGGGTGGGAGAGAGGGAAGCAGGCAGGCAGGCAGGCAGGCAGGGAGGGAGGGAGGGAGGGAAGGAGGGAGGGAGGGAAGGAGAGAGAGAGTGAGAGAGGCAGGCAGGGAGTGAGGATGGGAGGGAGGCAGGCAGGAGAGGGAGGGAGGCAGCGAGGGGGCGAGGCAGGCAGACTGGGTTTGGCAGAAGGCAGGCAGCAGGCACAGCACTGAAGTCCGCTGCTGCTGCCGCTGTCCGGGCGGCCGAGGCCGAAGCTCTATCACCCGCTCCCCCAAACCCCGCCGGAAACACTGACCAAAGACCGGCTGACAGCGCGCCTGCCGCCATTCCTGTTTACCGTATTTCCGATGCTCAAAATTTATTGTACCTGCGTATAGAGCGCACACTCAACTTTCGAGATCTTCCGACGTGAAAAAAGTGCACCTTATACGTGGGTATTTACGGTATTTTAAATCTGTGACCACTGGTCACTGATATGCCCAACGGTGAAACAGTTTTTCAATGTTTACCCTGTTGAATCCCCTCCTGATATTGAAAACTTTGATTAGGTCTCATTGTAACCTTACCTATTCCAATGAGAATAAATCTAACCTCTCTAGCCTCACAGCTGATGTCCCGGTAGCATCCTAGTAAATCTCCTCTGCACCCTTTCCAATGCCTTACTGTGTTCAATTCTGCTCACCACGCTTTAGGACAGATATGTTCTAAAGTGTGGTGAGCAGAATTGAACACAGTAGTCTAGCTGAGCCCTAACCAAAGTTTTATATTTTGATGCCTGATAGGCCTCAACTCCACCACAAGCCTCACCTTTAACCTGCTGCTCCATCTCTGCAGTCTTCACCTGGAAATCTTGCCTGAGTGAATGTTTCTGCTCCTGCAGTTGATGTTGCTCCTCTGTGTTGTCAGGCACCAACTGCTTTGCTTTGCTCAAGTCTGTGTTCGGAGAAAGCAGCAAAAAACATAGGGTGGGTCCATGTAGAAATACTGCATCATGTATAAAAATTGATTGAGTTGATTTAAGACAAAAACAACATAATTGCATTCAGAGAACGCCTTCGAAGTGGGGAAGACAAACCAAGCTGCTGAGTAGTCACGTCGGGATCCGAGGAGGGCTGGTGGGGTGGGGAGGGGCGGGCGCCGCAGGCAATACAGATCTAAGGGAAAACAGATCTGGAACTGCATTAGTTTCATGTTAAACTTTGTAGGTTCAGGTCCCGCAGTCGGATTGAAACCACAGACGTGTGATATGGTGAAGAAAGCACTAACATTGAAACAGGCTGTCACATGTTGTACTTTGCCCGTGGAGTACAGATATTGATGATCTTCTTTACTGATCGCTGCTATTAAGTAAACAACAATTCACTTGAGGGTTCCACTTGCAATCAGCAAATTGTACCATGCTGCTCTGCAAGCGCACTGCGATACAGCACTTTGTGATGGGTGATACTTCAATGCATTTCTTGTTGCAACTACCTCTCGTCCCCAATCACTGGGCTTTCCGTCCATCATCAGAGTAACACCAGTGTGCCATTCGCACCTCCGACTGCAACCTTCCTCTTGCTGTATTCCAATTTAACTCAAAAAGTGTGTCTACTGCTCAAATAGTGTGTCTACTGCTCTAATCCATTATTTGTGCACTTTCAATCTCAGTTATGAATAACCAATTAAATGTTATCAAGGCCAATGTAGAATGGAGCTAATTTCCAGACTCGGGACATCTAAGTTTGAGCGTGTTTTGTTAAGATGCTTAATATTTAATAACATAACAACCAGCTAAACAAACGTCGTTTCCACCTGTGCGTAAAGGGAAAGGAAATAATGGCATTTGTACTGTCAGACTAAGATTTAATATTAAATCTGATATCTCACTGATTGACAGTTGGTAGAATACTTTCAGAAATGTCCAATTTCCTCCACACAATTTCTAGATTTGCACTGGACTGAAACCCTCCGTTACATAGATTAAGAAAAAATCAGCGTTATATTATCTTTCAGACGCAAAAAGAGACATCTCAGAAAAGACAACAAAACATTAACAACAAAAGCAATATAGTGCCCTTCACAGAGTAAAAATACTCGAAGAAATTAATCAGCTGTGTAGCTCATCATCTTTTATTTTATTGTCTGACACATGAGAAATCCCATCATCTCCTGAAAAATCTCCAAACCAAGATTTCCACAGCGGAAACCTATACATGGAAACTCCAGAGATAAATTTTTGGCATAGTTTGCTGGCTCTCTCCCTGATGGTTCTCTCCCGTACTGCTCACCTAATCCTGCAGAATATGAGGCACAGTTTTGCCAAGAGCCAAGGCATGTAAGAACATAAAAACATAAGAATAAGGAGCAGAAGTAGGTTATTCAGTCCCTCGAACCTGGTTTCCACCCTCTTTCCCTCAACAATCTGGAATTCCAACAAACAGTCCCTTCGCCTCGCTTTCTTCCTTGGCCAGTGTCATGATCCTCCTCTTAAATCGTGCCTCCTGCTGCCCTATCAACTCTCTCCCTCCGCTCCCAACTCTCTCCATCCATTCCAAACTTTTCTGCAGCTCGCCTTCTTCGGGTCCTGAACTGACTGTTTAACACCTTGGAACGTCCTCCCGGCGAGATATGCGATCTATAAACGTAATTATTGTGTTGTTCTTTTATACCCACTTCTGCTCCCGTTATTATTTTCTTCGTATCTCTGTTTTGCATTCTGTAATTCTGCTCATCCTCTATACTATTAATTTTTCCATCATTTGCAAAAGCCTTTTTGGTTTACTCGAAAATTGCAAGCAATAGTTTTGGAATAGTACACATGTTTAATGAAATAACTCTTAATAACTGGTATATGGTACAGAAATATGGCTACAAATCTTCCTCTGCTTAGACTATATATACACTATTCAAGGAATCAAGAAAGGAGTCCTTGGGAACTCATCCCAGATGAAATCTAGAGCTTGTCTGATCAGGCAACTCTGACTCCGAGCAAAAACAACAACAGCAAATTAAATTTGCATACATTCTCCCTTCATATCAGAAACGCATCCGATATGTATGTACCTCTTGTCACGAGCTAGGATTTTAAGTCAATAAGGGTGGAAGTGAGGTGGGCAGTCGAAGGCATGGTGGAAAAACTAAGAAAATCGGAGTGGTAGGCGTGAGCCAATCCTTTCAAGGGATTTGAATGGGAAGGTAACATATTCTGCAAAACATCAAGCCATATTATAAACGGATTAATGAAAGCAGATTGTTGCAAAACAAAGCTCCACGTACCTTTGTTGATCGTTGTTCAGCTCGATCACTAACTGCGTAAAAGTGCAGGTCGTTATGAGATCCACTGACCAGATCTCAGCTTTATCAATGTACATACATATTACTATGACTTTCACTCTGAGTTGGTAAACATAAATTTTCTTGACATTCCCATATATGGTTAATTTGCAACTCAAAGCAGTCATGTGATTTCGGTTAAAGGCTTGATTTACAATCAAGCAGGAAAAGAAACTAAAAAAAATCCAGGAATGTATGTGCAACAATGTTGTTTGCAACTAGCTGCCAAGGTTCACTCGCAAAACACACAATCACTCTAATTGACACTATGTCTCTGAAGTGCTTTGATAGGTCTCGAGAAAGTGAAAGGATGCTATATCAATGACATGAATATTTATTATTATTAAATATCGATACAAAAAGTGTATTGGCCTGCACACTGGGAGTTGCTGAGTTGTCTTAACTGACCTATTAAGTTAGCTACGTTTGGAAATAATGGAGCTGAGAGCTTCCAAATTTGCCAAAGTGTTAGTGAGAGAATGTCGCTAATTTTCGGGTGTGATTCTATCCCATCACCTGACGCTATTCCTGGTGGATAACATATTTCCATAAAAGATGGATACAAATACATTTAAACTCAGATGCTGTCCACGGTGGCAGAGCATAGAGCACTGAGTACTCTGTAACACGACTGTGGGAAGGCCTATAACACAGGATGGGGGTATGACTGTGGGAAATATCAATCGTTAATGGCAACCAGATACGACTAGAACTAAGAGCCGGGATCTCATTCAGGTGTAGTGAATGTGAGTATTGTTTGTGAATCGTGGAAGCTTATTTTGCAGAAAACCTTTGTATTCTGGTTGAGTTCCAGTTATGGATCAGGATTTTGAATTGGTACTATGTACGATAGAAAGACATTAGAGTTTGGCGAGGATGAAGTTCATAGGGTCACAATGTTAAGACACGGGCTGCAGAGGTCTTGATGATCTGCAAATTATGGAGCGTGGAGTTGGGGAGATGAACAAGAACGTTGCTTGCATATTCGATCACTTACGATCACTTAGTCGCCACTTGCAGACAAGGACATCGACAACAAAAACAAAATTAAAAATATAGTGCGCCTTTCACATTGGAAATAGAACGTGTGAAAACTTTTATGGTTTCCTTTCCATAACTATCTATTAGCAGGCCTGCTCAGCAAAGAAATTTGCCCAAGGTTTTGCACCGCCGGTAATCAAAGCAATATATCTTCAGTGCAAACGGAGAGATCTAATCACTCAGCTACAGGTCTCCACATTTTCTGTTATTTTTCTACCAAACAGGCTCAAAATTCAGAAGGGAAAAAAGCAGAATATAGGAAGTGTAGGATAGAACTAAAAAAGGAAGTTAGAGGGGCAAAGAGACTGCATGAAAAACAATTAGCGAGTAAGATTAAGGGGAAACCTAAGGTTTTTTACCAACATATTAAGAGTAAAAGGTTGGTCAAGGATAGGGTGGGGCCAATTAGGGACCTAGGAGGAAATCTCATTGTGGAGGCAGAGGGCATGGCTGATGTACTGAATGAGTACTTCGCCTCTGTCTTCACAAAAGAAAATGATACAGCCAATGCCATGGTTTTAGAGGAGAGGGTAGGAGAAATGGATAGAATAATTATAACCAGAGAGGAAGTTCTAAAAAGGTTGACGTCGCTCAAGGTGGATAAGTCACCTGGTCCGGATGGGATGCACCCTAGGTTACTAAGTGAGGCACGGGAGCAAATAGCAGGGACTCTGGCCACGATCTTTCAATCTTCCTTGGACACAGGGGTCGTGCCAGAGGACTGGAGGATAGCTAATGTTACTCCCTTGTATAACAAGGGGCAGAAGGACAAGCCTGGTAACTACAGACCAGTCAGTCTAACGTCGGTGGTGGGCAAACTTCTGGAGTCCATAATCAGGGACAAGGTAGATCTTCACTTAGAAAGATATAGGCTAATAAAGGACAGTCAACATGGATTTGTTGAAGGCAAATCTTGCCTTACAAATCTGATAGAATTTTTTGATGAGGTAACGGAATGGGTGGATAATGGTAGCGCAGTTGATGTAGTTTACATGGACTTTCAAAAGGCATTTGACAAAGTGCCACATGAGAGACTTATTATGAAATTAAAGGCCCATGGCGTAAAAGGGACAGTGGCAGCGTGGATCCACAACTGGCTGCGAGACAGAAAGCAGAGAGTTGTAGTGAGCAGCTGTTTTTCAGATTGGAGGGAAGTGAGCAGTGGTGTGCCACAGGGATCAGTTTTGGGACCATTGCTGTTTGTAATCTACATCAATGATCTGGACTTGGGTGTACGGAGTACAGTTTCCAAGTTTGCAGATGACACTAAGTTAGGGAGAATAGTAAACAGTGAGGAGGATAGTAGCCATCTGCAAGAGGATATAGACAAATTGGTAAAGTGGGCAGACACATGGCAGATGAAGTTTAATGCAGAGAAGTGTGAGGTGATGCATTTTGGGAGAAGAAATGAAGGGAGACAATATAGGCTAGATATTCACAGAAAGGATGTGAAAGGATGTGAAGGCATTGGAAAGGGTACAACGAAGATTTACTAGGATGGTGCGAGGATTGAGGTACTTCAGCTATGAGGAGAGGCTAGAGTTATTCTCTCTGGAGCAGAGAAGATTGAGGGGAGACCTAATAGAGGTTTATAAGATCATGAGGGGTTTCGACAGGGCAAAAAGACAAAAACTATATCCACTCGTGGGCGAATCTGTGACTCGTGGTCACAGATTTAAAATAGTTTCAAGGCGAAGTAGAGGGGAGCTGAGGAGAAATGTTTTCACTCAGCGAGTTGTTCGAATCTGGAATGCATTGCCTGAAAAGGTGGTGGAGGCTGATTCGATAACAACTTTTAAAAGGGAATTCGATCTTTATTTAGGGAGAACGGGTCTATTAGGCTATGGGGAGCGGGCAGGGCAGTGGGATTGAATCGCTCTTTTCAAAGAGCCGGCACAGACTAGATGGGCCAAATGGCCTCCTTTTGTGCCGTAAAATTCTATGATTCTATGAAACACAGTGTACAATAGACCCACGTATCCGTTGGCTATTTCCTTCCTCTTAATCTATTTACAACAATTTTTACTATTGGTTTTAATACCTCTTGTATGTTTTGTTCCAAAATCACATTTATCTTCCACTCATTTTACTATTTTTATATTCCTTGTTGGTTTTGAATTTCTTCGATTCCTCTACCATTCTATTATTTCTTGCACTTGATCAGACTTATTTTATTTTCATACGGACTCTAACATTACTTGTTCATTGTTTTTCATTACCTACTCAACTGCACTATATCAATGTAACCGTATATGCTTGTATTCAATTGTGTCAAACAGATATATTTAAAATACTTTCCATTTTCCACCAGCATGTCTAACTGCTAACAATGTAATCCAGTTTACAGTTATCAACACATTTCTCAGCCCTTGGAAGATTAAAGGACTTAGATTGTTGTTTTAAAACTCTCCAATGTTCTTTTACTTCTCTGCTTCAACTATACATTGCAGTTCAATCCACTAGAAAGTTTCAGGGCATTGTAATATCATCGTAGTTAATTTTTAACTCAATGCACAATCACCTACCACAGTAAGGTGTAAATTCTCTGTAATATTGCCTCTCCCATGGTAGTAAATGTTATCAGATAACAATCAATGTACTGAGTTATTTGCGCTATGTTTCAGGATGGGATAAGCTGCAATGTGCCAACTTTCAGTTTTACAGGAATTCAACCATATTCACGTAACTTCTTATAACAACAACAACAACAAATTACACTTATAATGCGCCTTTCACATCGGGAGGAAGTCCCAAAGCGCTGCACAAGAGGCGTGTGACCCGAGCTCGGTGTGGAGTGTTCAGGAAGGGGTGAAACACGTAGGGGAGGTCGGGGAATTCGTGGTGGAACAAAAGGCATGGTCGAAGACGAAAGTCTTCAAACCGGCCTTGAAAGAGGAAACTGAAGAAACAAGACGGAGGGATTGGGGGATGGAATTCTATAGGGTGGGAGCAGAAAAACTGAATTCCGGGCCTCCAATGGTGGGGCGGTTTGGGTGGGGGTCTTGGAGCAGGCCAAGTCCTGCTGAATGGAGGGTCCGGGTTGGCTTGTAGGGGGAGAGTAAATTGGTTAAATAGGGCGGCGCAAGGCCATGTAAGGCCTTGAAAGTGAGGACGAGGATCTTGAACTCGGTCATCTGGAGGATGGGGAGCCAGTGGAGGGTGGGGGTTATGTGGTTGGGGAGACGAGTGCGGGATAATACACGGGCTGCACAGTTGTGAATGACCTGCAGCCTGTGAATGGAGGAACTGGGGAGGCCGGCGAGGAGAGAGTTTCCGTAGTCCAGCCTTGAGGTGATGTACGCGTGCACGAGTGTTTCGGCAGCGTGGGGGGGGGGGGGGGGGGGGAGATAGTTGCGGAGCCTGGCAATGTTGCGCAGGTGGAAATAAGCGGTGCTTGTCAAGGCACGGATGTGTGGGAGGAAGGAGAGTTTTTGGTCGAACGTGATGCAGAGGTTCCTGACTGGCTTTGTGAGGTGGAGAGTACACCCTTGGATGTTGAGGCTAGCAGCGCCCGATATGCGGAGGCGCTGGCGTGAGCCGATCAGTAGGGCCTCGGTCTTACTCACGTTCAATTGGAGGAAGTTGTCCCTCGTCCAGGACTCAATGTCGGACAGACATGCTGGCAGAATATTGATGGTCTGGGGGTTGAGGGATGAGGTAGAAAGGTACAACTGGGTGTCTTCCGCATACATGTGGAAATTTACCCCATATTTGCAGATGACGTCGCCCAGAGGGTGCGTATAAATGGTGAAAAGGAGGGGTCCGAGTACAGAGCCCTGAGGGACGCCATGAGAAACAGTGCGGGGCTTGAGGAGAAACCTCAAAGCCCCGCACTGAGGTTCGGTGGTTTGAGTGCAAACGGTGGGTCAGGTAGAAATGGAACCAGTCGAGGACTGTGCCTTGAAGGTTGAGGTGGGAGGAAAGACGTTGGAGGAGGATGGTGTGATCGACTGTGTCGAACGCAGCAGACAGGTCAAGGAGGACGAGGATTTAGCCCTAGTCACAGGCGGTTAGGATGTCATTAGTGACCTTGACCAGGGCAGTTTCCGTGCTGTGAGCAGGGCGGAAACCTGATTGGAGGGGTTCAGGGAGTGAGTGAGCGGAGAGGAAAGAGCGGAGCTGGGAGGCAACCACTCTTTCAACGACCTTCGATAAAAACGGGAGGTTGGAGATGGATCGGTAGCTTGATGGCTGCGACGCATCAAGTTAGGGTTTCTTCAGGATAGGTGTGATGGTGGCTGTTTTAAGGGAGGTAGCGACGGTGACTGAGGAGTGGGAAAGGAAGATCGTGTCAGAAATGAGCGGGGCCAAAAGTTGAAGCTGGGTGTGGAGAAGGGGGGTGGAGGTGGGTTCCAATGAGCACGTGGTTGGTTTCATGGGGGTGATTATTTTTGTTACTGAAGACGGGGATGTGGGGTTGAAATTATAAAAGTGGGGGTGGGTGGCGGTTGAAATAACGGATGGAGGGGGCGGAGGTGGAGGAGTGGTGGGGGGAGGAAACCGCAGAGCGGATTCTCTCTATTTTGGACTCGAGGAAATCCAACATCTCCTCGCAACGTTCGTTTGAGGAGAGGATCTGTGAAGCGAGGCGGGGGCGGAGGATCTGGTTGGTGGTGGCGAAGAGGAGGCGGTTGTTGTCCTTCGCATCCAGGATTATCCTGGAGTAAAAGGCTGATTTGGCGGTGGCTAATGCAGAGCGCTAATGTTTGATGTGGTCCAGCCAGATTTGTCCGTGAACCGTGAAGCCAGATTTGAGCCAGGTGCGTTCAGCTGCTCTCACTTGGCTTTTGAGAGAACGGAGGTGAGTTGTGTATTACGGTGATGATCGGGAGTGTGAGACGGTTCTGGAGGTGTGAGGCCAGAGTGTCGACGGTAGTGGAGAGGGTGTTATGGAAGGTGGTGGAGGCGGAGGATGGGTTGTTCCAGGAAGAATGCCACAGGTGGAGCAGGTCGGAGGTTTCGAGGGCAGAGGTGAAGGTTTGAGGGGCAATCTTCTTCCAGCGCCGGTAGAAGATGGTTGTGGGTTTGGGGTGGAGGGGGGAAGGATAGAGGTGTTGAAAGAAATGAAAAAATGGTCTGAAATGGCCTTGTCGGTGATGGTGACGCCAGAGACGTTGAGGCCTCGTGTGATCACCAGATCAAGCGGATGGCCGTTGGTGTGTGTGGCAGTGTGAACGTGAAGGGAAAATTTGAAAGACGAAAGCAAAGAGGAAAATTCAGAAAAGATGCGGCAGGAGGGGGTGAAATGGAGGTTGAAGTCGCCAATACTAATAATTCGACCAAGGACTCGGGTAATGGGGGAGCGAAGCTTAGAGCGGGTGGTTATGCGGATGGCAGAGTTTTGGATAAGCTGGACTGTGTGGATTGTGCTGGAGGGGAGACCGGAGAGGAGGGCGTTGCAATAGTCCAGCCTAGAGGTGACAAACGCATGGACCAAGTTTTCGGCGGCTTTTAAGGTGAGGTATTCGCGAAGACGGGCGACCCGTCGCAGGTGGTAGAAGGCAGTGCTGGGGACGGACCGGATGTGGGGGAGGAAGGACAGTTGGGGGTCGAACCTGTTGCCAAGAGTGTGCACAGGTTCGGTTAGATTTAGGGGCAGTTCGGGATGGTGGAGGTGGTGAGAGCCGTGCGAAAGGAGACGTCGACGAGAGCCAAGGAGTATGGCCTCCGTCTTGTTAATATTTAGTTGAAATAAATTTGTGCTCATCCAGCCCATGATGTCTGAAAGCAGGCTGACAGAACATCGGGGGACTGGGGGTCACAAAGTGAATTGGAGAAATAGAGTTGTATATCATCTGCGTACATGTGGAAGTGTGCCCCATGTCTGTGGATCACATCCCCAAGGGGAAGCGTGTAGATGACGAAAATGTGGGTGCCAAGAATGGATCCCTGGGGTGTCCCTGGGGTAAGTGCGGGAGTAAAAAACGTTTGTGGAGATGTACTGCTGGCGGTTTGTGAGTTAGGACTCGAAACCGGCGAGTGCGGTCCCACTGAGGTGGGACTCAACATCCAAGGCTGTACTCTCCACCTCACAAAGCCAGTCAGGAACCTCGGCATCACGTTCGACCATGAACTCTCCTTCCTCCCCCACACACGTGCCTTGACAGGCACCGCTTATTTCCACCTGCGCAACATTGCCAGGCTGCTCAACTACCTCACCCCCCACGCTGCCAAAACACTCAGCCACGCGTACATCAACGCCAGGCTGGACTACGGAAACTCTCTCCTCGTCGGGCTCCCCAGTTGCTACATTCACAGGCTGCAGGTCATCCAAAAATCTGCAGCCCGTGTACTATCCCGCGCTCGCCTCCGCGACCACATAACCCACACCCTCGCCCGTCTCCATTGGCTCCCCATCCTCTAGAGGATCGTGATCAAGATCCTCGTCCTCACCATCAAGGCCTTACACGGTCTTGCCCAACCCTACTTAACCGATTTACTTTCCCCCTTTCAGCCCACCCGGACCCTAAGTTCAGCAGGACTTGGCCTGCTCCAAGCCGCCCGCCCGAACCGCCCCACCATCGGAGGCCGGGCCTTCAGCTTCTCCGCTCCCACCCTGTGGAATTCCATCCCCCAATCCCTCCGCCTTTTTTCTTCCCCTTCCTCTTTCAAGTCCGGTTTCAAGACTTTCCTCTTCGACCGTGCTTTTTTTCTCCCCTGAATTTTTCGAACCCCCCTACGTGTTTCACCCCTTCCCGAACACTCCCCTCCCAGCTCGGGTCACATGCCTCCTGTGCAGCGCCTTGGGACGTCCTCCCGATGTGAAAGGCGCTCTATAAGTTTAAGTTGTTGTTGTCGAAGTGGATGACGGAGGACAGGCGGTGGAGGAAGATGGCGTGGTCGACTGTGTCAAAGGCAGCCGACAGGTCCAGGAGAATAAGGAGGCAGAGGGAACCCTGGACACAGATAGAGAGGACATTGTTTGTGACTTTCACAAGCGCAGTCTCTGTACTGTGGGCAGGGTGGAAACCGGACTGGAGGGGCTCGAAGAGGGAGTGGGAGGAGAGGTGGCCACGGAGTTGGTTTGCGACAACGCGTTCCGGTGCTTTTGAGAAGAAGGGCAGGTTTGTGATAGGGTGGTAGTGGCTGGGGTTTGAGGGATCTAGGGAGCTTTTTTTAAGGAGGGGGGTGATGACGGCAGCTTTGAGGGGGGCAGGGACTGATCCGGAGTAGAGGGACTGGTTGATGATATCAGCCAGACTGGGCAGAGGAGGGGGAGTTGGGTGAGCAGCAGGTTAGTGGGGATGGGATCGAGGCAGCAAGTTTTTGGCCTCATAGAGGTGAGAGTGCGTGAGAGTGAGGAAGGAGAGACAGGGGAGAAAGAGTGTAGGAAGGGGGTCGAGGTAGGAGCTGAAGGTGGGAGTGGGTGAGGTGGATGGGGTTGGAGGTGGTAGTGGGAGACGAGAGGCTGGAGGATGATGCTGCCTGTCGGATGTTGAGGATCTTGGAAGAAATGAAGTCCATGCCCTCCTCGCACTTCGCATTTGAAGTGAAGATTGAGGAGGCCTGAGGGGGTGCGCGGAGGAGGTGGTGGGTGGTGGAAAAGAGGACTTTGGGGTTATTATTTGCCTCTAGGATGATGTTGGAGTAGGTGACCCTTTTTGCTTGAAACAAGGAACGGCGGTAGCTGTGGAGTTGCTCAAGCCACAGTTGGTGGTGAACCGTGAGGCCGGTTTTCTGCCACCTGCGCTCGAGCAGCCGGGTTTGCCATTTCAGCGTGCGGAGATGAGAGTTGTAGCAGGGGGAGTGGTGGAGTTGGAAATGGACCTGGATTTCAGGGGGATGAGAGAGTTGTAGGTGGAGGAGAGGTGGTCATGGAGCAGCTGGACAGCTGCTTCAGGATCGCTGTGGATGGAAGGCCAGAGGGGTAGGAGGTCAGAGGATGTGAGGGTATCTCTGAGGGTCTCAGCAGGGAGGCTTTTCCATGGGTGGAAAAGCATGGTTGAGGGCTTGGTGGAGGGGAGAGTATTGGAAGAGGAGAAGAAGACAAGAAGATGGTCCGAGATGGCCTTTTCCGAGATGCTGAGGTCGGAAATGTCAAGGCCGTGGGTGATAATGAGGTCGAGGTCGTGGCCACGGTTGTGGGTCGCAGAGTCAATGTGGAGGGTGAGGTTTAGGGAGGAGAGGATGGCAGTGAAGTCAGAAGAGGTGGCACAGGGGGAGTTTAGGTGGAGGTTGAAGTCGCCCATGATGAGACGGCGTTCGGAGCTGAGGGACAGGGAGGAGAGGAGTGTGGAGATATCAGAGATGAAAGATCCAGGCGGTTTAGGAGGACGATAAAGAAGGAGGATTTTTAAGCAAAGGGAGGGATGGTGGAGCGTGAGGTGCTCGAAAGTGGGGAAACAGCCAGACGAGTAGGGCTAGAGACAAAGGGAGGCATTTGAGATGATGGCCACACCGCCGCCAAGTTGGTTGGGGCGGGGGGTGTGGTGGAAGGTGTAGCCAGGAGGAGAGGCCTCGACTGGAGGCATGGGCTCGTTGGGGGAGAGCCAGGTTTCCATAAGCCCAAAAATATCAATGTTCTCATCCAGCATGAGATCATAGATAGTGAGGGCTTTGTTGGAAAGGGAACGGACGTTCTGGAGAGCAGTGCGGATGGGTTTACTGTAGTGGGGAGAGGGAGGAGAGGTTGGTGCGGAGATGATCTGAGGGTGTGAATGAGAGGTGGGTGTGTGGAGAGTGGAAGGGGGGGGGGGAATGTGGTGAGGGTGTGTAAAGCAGAGGGGGAAGTGTTGTTTGCCTTGAAGGGGCGGTTTGGGCGGAGAGAGTGGATGATTGGACAGTTGGTCCACAGGCATGGATTAAACCTCCACATGTATGCGGATGGCATCCATCTCTAATTGTCCAACACAAATTGCGACTGCTATTCCCCTGTTGTTCTGTCAGCCTGTTTATCAGACATCAAGAGCTGGATGAGCGCAAATTTGATGCAGTTAAATGTAAATGTAAAGAATCAAATGACGGCAACCAAACTATTTGGCTCTCGCCTTCAGTCCAACGATTCTGAACACTTCCACCTACCCGATCTGGCTCGAATCTCCCCCCACATCCGGTCCCTCACAAGCAATGTATTGCGCTGCTCATATTCTCACTCGAACCAAACTTTGTTCCCCGATTACCGCTGTCCTTGCAGAACTTCACTGGCTCCCTATCTCAGAGCGGATCAACTTCAAGATCCCCACTATTGTGTTCAAATTCGTCTACTCCTGTGCACCTCCTACGTCTCTGACCTCCTCCCGCGACATGTGCGTTTGGTCACTTTTGTACCCCTGCCCTGGCTCAGTTCCGGGATCCGTTATTGTGAAGCGCTCTGAGATGCCGTCCGGCGTGGAGGACGCTATGTCAATCAAAGTCGTTGTTGTTGTCACAAATGTACCAGTTGTCTCCGATTTACTAAGTCTGTCCTCCCCCTTGAACCCTCAAACCCTCCATTAGACTGTCAGCGGCCGTGCCTACGGCCACTACGCCCCGAAGCTGTGGAACTTCGCCCCACGGCTTCTCCGCCTCCCTTCCCATTTACAGGTCACAACTAAAGAATTTTCTGGTTCACCTTTCCCCCCTCCCCCTGTCGAGAACCCTGGCTCCAGTTTGTGACGTGCTCTGAGATGCTGTCTAACGTGGAGAGCACTATTTAAATACAGGTTGTTGTTGTTATTATTATCATTTGCAATATGCATCGAGTTGACCTTCCGCCTATCTTGCATGCACACTATCCCATGAGGGCCTTTTCATTTTTTATATAATTTTTTTGTTCCTGAAACAAATTCTCTAATCTTTGTTTGAATTGATATTTAATATTAATATTAATTAATATTTGCTGCTTCATCCATCTCACAAGGGAGCCTGTTCCACACGTTTCCTAATTGCTCATTGAAATAGTGTTTTTGTCGATTAGGTGGTTTGGGCCGTCCTCCTGACGTAAAAGGTAGTATACAGTGTAATATTTTTTGTTCTTGCGGAATCCACGCCCGCTTGAATTGGCAGCCAATCATGTATGTACACGTGTCCCACAGACTGTCGTGGATTGAAGTAACCAATTCAAGTCATGTCACCAGAGGAAGCATGTAGATGTTGGAGAAGAGGCCAACATGGACAGTGCCTCGAGCAACGCTGCGCGAAACAGTTTGTGGGATACAAGAGAATCTATTTCAGGAGGGGAAGCACCTGGATTGAAAACTATCAGTCTGTACTCACTTGTTTCTGTGGGTATACTGGTTGCATACATTGTTCTAGTTGCTGACTGGTTGTCATCAACTGTAGCCTTTTCTACTTGTTGGTTACCCTCATATTTAGTGGAGTCGGTTTGCTTGTTACCATCAACTGTTGTTGTATCTGTTGGCTGGTTAGTAAAAACTGTAGGTGCCTCAGTTGGCTGGTCACTACCATCTGTAGGCATCTGTGTAGCTTGGTTACTGTCACCTGTAGCTGTGTCTTGTGTGTGGTTACTACGAATTCTTATTGACAGCGCCTTGAGAAATCCTCCCGACGTGAAAGGCGCTATATAAATGTCAATTATTGTTGTTGTTGTTGTCTCTGTTACATGGTTACCATTACTTGTGGCTGTCTCTGTTGGGTAGTTACCGTCGATGCTAGCTGCATCTGTTGGCTGCTTAGCATCATCGGTAGCCACCTGTGATGTCTGGCTGCCACCAACTGTAGCTATCTGTGTTGGCTGCTTATCATCAGCTGTAGCTGCCTTTAATAGGTTGTGTTCTTGGCCTGTATCCGTTTCTGTTGTTTGGGCATCACCAACTGTATCTGAGTCTGTTCGCTTGTTACCATGACCTGTTGCTGTCTGTGGTGTTTGATTACCATCGTATATAGAGGTCATTGATGGCTGTTTACCATCAACTGCAGCTGACTCTGATGCCTGGTTGTCATCACTTCTGGATGACTTAGTTAACTGGTTACCATAACCTGTAAGTGACTCTTTGGGCTTGCTACCATCACGTGTAGCTGTCACTGTTGTTTGGTTCCCATCAACTGTGGCTGTCTCTGGTGGACGGTTTCCACCTCCTGCAGCTGTCTTTGAAGGCCTGTTATCATCACCTGCAGCCGGATGATTTGGCTGGTTTCTGTCGCATGTAGCTCTCTCTGTTGTTTCGCTACCATCATATTTAGCTACCTCTAGTGTTTGGTTAACGTCACCTGTTCTCTGTGCTGCTTGGTTAGCATCGGCTATAGCTGAATCTGTTGACTTGCTACCATCGTATGTAGCTTTCTGTATTGTTTCGTTACCATCACATGTAGCTGTCCCTGTTGGCTGGTTAGCAACACCTGCAGCTGACTGTGCAGGCTTGTTGCCTTTGCCTACAGCTGCCTCTTTTCCTTGGATACCATCAGCTGTAGCTTTCTCTGCTGGATTCTCACCATCAGCAGTTGCTGTCTCTATCATTTGGTTACCAGCACGTGGCTCTGTTTGTTGGATTTCATCACCTATATTTGTCTCTTTTTGTTCGTTACCATCACCTGAAGCTGATTGACTTGGCTTGCTACCAACGAATGTAGCCGTCGCTGATAGTTGGTTACCATCACCTGTAGCTGCGTCATTTGACTGTTTACGTTTAGGTGCTGTGTTTGTTGGCCTGTTACTATCAGCTGATTCTGTCTCTGTTTGCTGGCTACCGTCACCTCCACCTGGAGTATAAGAGAATGGAGAAGGATTGGAACGGAGGGCAGATATAGAGGCAACTGTGATACGTGACGTACAATTGTTGAGTACTAATGGACAATAATTAGAGGACAAATTCCTTCAACGAATTAATCGGTGCGTTTGACAATTGGTTGGACAGATGTCAATTAGCAGATTCTTGTTTGTGAATGGCCATTTTTAAATGAATAAATCTGGTTATTTCCCATCTGTAAAATGGTAAGAAAATTGGATGCTTTGAGAGGTAAAGTCACAATAATTTCAACAATCGACAAGGCATACATATTTCAAGAAGAAAAGAGAACTAGCAGAATAGTTCGTAGTCAGGCTGAGCAGGAGGAAAGTACAGAGCGGGTCAGCGAGATAACTGTCAGAAGAGGATAGGACTTATTGTTTGGGAAAAGTGTGGTCAGCCGACACCAAAAATCAGACTATCAAAACAATTTGCTGCTGAGCGAGTCCAGCTGTTGTATGTTTAGCCGGTAACTTAACATTGAATTGACAAAAGTGTGTCAGAGAGAGAGAGAGAGAGAGAGAGAAAGAAGCTAAGATTCACCGTGACACAGACTATCAATCTAACCAAACAACCCAAAATACAGCCTCGCAAGAGAGGGTTAGAGAAAGAGGCGTACTGAAGTTGAGTAACAGGCAAGCTGGGCAGAGCAAAGAATCAAGGAAATCTATCAACAGAGAAAAGCTGCACCTTGAGGCGGTGCTTCTTAACAGACACCCAGAAACCGATAGTATATTCACACTCTCATGCATGCATACACTGCGCGGTTGGGAGCAGTATGCGTGCATGCAGTAGCTAAATCAGTCAGTAATCTGTAAATATAAGTTTGTTTATCTTGATTCAATTTGTTTATGTCCTTATTTAGATTTCCAATGAATAACCTTTTGTTAGATAACTTTTAATGGTAGCTGCTCATTACTGATAATAACGAGTAGCACATAATACAAGTTATTGATAATATTGATCTCATGCCTAATAGTAATCCATCCCCAAATCCCCGAACAATAATCAAATTCGTCATTTCCACCCACGACATTTTGTTGCACGCTGCTATGCGCAATTGGCTGCTGCATTTCAGACACAAGGATGCAGTAAATTAATTTTACAGTATATTCTGTGAAGCGCTTTGGAATCACGATAAGATGTCAAAAGTGCTATATCAAATGCAATGATTGTTATTATTGTTATCACTGAATATTATGCCAAAATATCACAGGACTCTGCGAGTGGTGTGCATGACGGATGTTTGCATGAAGTTTGTGTGTTGGAGGAGAGTGTGTGTGTGAGGGGGAAGTTTCTGGGACGGGTATGTGTGAGATGGGTGTGCGTATGTAAAGGTGGTGCGCGGATGTGTGTGGGAGGGGTATGTGTTAGACAGGTGCGCATGACAAGAGTGCTTGTATGAGATGGGTGTATGTGAGTAAGTGGTAAGTGTTAGTGAGAGGTACTTGAGTTAGGGGTGTTTGTGAAGGGGAATGAGTGTTTGTTTATGATGGGGGTTGTGCATCAGTGGATAGAATGAGGGCTGTGTGTGAAGGATGTGTACGTGGGGTCGGTGCGAGTGTTGTATGGGGGTGGGTGAGTCTGAGGGTGTGGGTTAGGGAGAAAATGTGTGAGGGTTGTGGGTGAGGCAGAAGTGGCTTGTGTGAGTTGGGCGAGTTGTATGTGGGGGGTGGGGAGTGGAGTGTGACGGGTATGTGAGAGGGTTGGGTGGGTGAGGGTTAGTTTTTTGAGTGGTATCACACGTGTGGAAAACCGTTACGAAGCTCAGCAATTTCCAAATCACAACCATAGTTATTCCACCTACATATGGAAATTCCTAAGACAGAGTGTTGGAATTGAGATACTACTCTTCCTGGTGAGTGAAACTTGGACAAGTTGCATTGCGCCTACCAGTCATCACTTAAGAAAAAGCAAGAATAAATATGTTATTTCAATTCACGATTGTATGTGAGACACCTGTGTTCTCAATTGGCTGCCGTGTTTCAAGCACATGTAGACAGTTCACTTTACAGTATATGCCTTGAAGTTCTGATCCACGCATTGATTACACCTAAGCTCGTTTATGGGAACTCTCCCCTCATCGGCCTTCCCAGCTTTTCCCTTCACAGGCTGCAGATCATTCAGAACTCTGCAGCTCATGTACTCTCACGCACGAGGCTTTGTGACCACATCATGCTCACCCTCACCCGTCTCCGCTGACTCCCCATTCCCCAGAGGATCAACTTCAAGATCCTCGTCCTCACCTTCAAGGCCATTCACAGCCTTGCCCCGCCTATCTTTCTGACCTACTCTCTCCCTATCCCCTCCATTCAGCAGACTCAGGCCTGCTCCACGTCCACTGCCCTAACCGCAAAACCATCGGCGGCCGGGCTTTCAGCCTCTCTGCTCCCACACTGTGGAACTCCATCCCGCAACCCCTTTGTTGCACTTCCTCCAGTCCTCCTTCAAGGCCGCTCTTAAGACCTTCCTCTTCTACCGTGCCTTCTACTTCCCTCTTAACTTTGCCCTCTAACCTACTCTTCTTCCGCCCTGCTCTGACCACCACACTCCGACACTCAGCCCACTGAACTGGTTGTTTAGCTCCTTGGGACTTATGTCCCAACGTGAAAGTCGCTCTATAAATGTAATTTTATCGTTGCTGTCGCTTTCAGATGTCTAGAAAATGTCTAGAAGACGTAAAATGCACTATTTCAAATGCAAGAATTATTATTGTAATGCATTCTGTTTCCATAATACCAATAAATATTAAGCCCACGTTAGCAAGGGCCAGGGCTTCGGGCAGTGGTAGCTTGCGGTAACTGCTGGAATCTGATATCTGATATTTGGGCGGTACTTTTGCTGCGAGATTTGGGCACCAATTAACAAGCGAGCGACAACAACTTGTTTTGCAATGATGGAGCCGCAAGCTGATCTTTGGGGAAAGGGAATTTGACCATAAGTCGGTCGAAGAGAAAGATCTTCAGGTGCAGCACGAAGACAGGAAAGGAGGGGCCGAGATGTAGGAGTGGAAGGAAGGAGTTCCCAATTTTCGGGGCATAGTTCCTGAACACATGGCAGCCAATAAAGGAGTGGAGCATTAACGCACACGGAGGAGGCCAGACTTAGAATAGTCCAGCTGAGAGGCGACAAAGGCTTGGATCTGATTTTCGGTAGTTGTTAGTGTGAGGGATTGGTGCAAATGGGCAACACGGCAAGAAAACGATGCTGCTGTGGGATCGGATATTTGGGGAAACAGAAAAGTAAATCCAACCTTTCACCTAATTTGCGCACGGATTTGATTCTGGTCAGCGTGAAACCCTGGAGAACTTCCCTTATTCCGTATGGCCGATAATAATCCCTAATGAATAAAAAAGCATTTTTAAATTCAGGACCATTTGTGAGGCACTGCTGTGTACAAGTGGCTGCGCCCGCTGACAAAATATGTAGTCAATTCTGGAAGATGCGAAAACCGCAATATATAAAATGCAATTATTATTATGGTTGGCTAACACGACATCCCACTGCATATCCATCCAATTGGGACAAACTGATCAGTTCCGGTTTTGTATTCTGTTTGATTTGTACCGGTGTAACTGTGTTGGTGGATTTCAAAGGCAAGAAAACAATCAGTAAAGCTAGAGGTCAGCTGATTAGTACTACGCACCGGGGCAGTGAGTCAACGGTCAGAATAGGATAGGGATAGCTGCTTGGGGATCGTGCATTCAGGGACAACTAGAACAAGACTTGGCTTCCCAGAGAATCAGCTGGTACTGTAGACTGGATAATGGCATTGATGTGGGAAAAGGCAGAGGAAAAAAGAGAGAAGCCGAAATTATTCGTCAAGCATTATATCACTCGAACCAGGAAACCCAATGCAAAGCCTTGCTGGAAATGAGCGTGGGTGAATAAAAGACAGAGAGATAAAGAAAGTTGGTTAGAATTCAAGTAGGGCAGAGCAAAGAGTCAGGAAAATCTACCTGCAGAGCAACTAGCAACTGCCAGTACATTGACACACACACTCATCCATACACTGCTGGTGGCAGCGATAATTGTTTGCGGAGTAGACAAGTTGGTTAATAATTTTAGAGAATAAGTTTGTTTATCTTAATACAGGTTGTTTGCGTCCTTATTTAGTTTACTGTCGGAATGTCATATTAACTGCTATATGACTATGTTATCAATTAGTATTCGTTTGTTATTTACCTTTTAATGTGTATCATTCATTGCTGAATATTGAACCAGATGTAACACCCTTCACAGGTCTCACAGCATACATACCTCAATCTGCACAGCGATTTCACAAACCCACAGCACACACAACGCCCCTCACTTTCCTCAACACCCAGAGGTCTCAACCACGCATATCCCTCGCACCCCACAGCTCTCACCAATCACCATCTCCTCAGCCATCACCCATCGAAGTCCTCACACCTCCCACAGCAACCACGGACCTACTGCTTTCCTTCCCCACCCCCAACCACTACCATCGCCTTCACATTCCACAGACGTCACCCCACATGGCATTCATTTACCAGACAGACCTCACCCCCACCATATTCCTCAACACCCTCCAAAACTCAGGAAACTACACAACTCTCCGTAGAACACCTAAACATCAATAAGCATTCAACCCATCCACAACCGTCACCCACCATAGCCCTCGAACTCGACAGCCTTCATACCCAAGAGTTTGACCCCTCATTCCCCAGATGCCTCAACAATCCCCAAACCCCACAACCCACCGCCAAAGTGCTCACTGCCTCATATTTGTTCAACAAGTGATTGATTAGACTAACAATCGGATGCCTACTCACTGCGGAATCAACAGAGTTGTGTAGAGTAAGGAAACGTACCCATCATTTAGCATTATAGGGATTCGAAACTATTTCGCAAGCAAGGACACTGCTCTAACAACTGAGCTACGGGGCTGCACAATGCTTGCTGGTTCAGGATATTAAGCAATGCCCGGCACGGACGTGTAACAGCTTGAAGAATAATTCAGAACTGATTTTCTGATGTGGCAGAAATGGCTTTAGAAGCTGCTCCTGACTCTGTGGTGTGTCTCTTCACCTTCTGTCTTGGGACCAGAATCATAGAATCTCATGGCGCAAAATAAGGCCTTTCGGCCCATCGATTCTGTGCCAGCTCCTTAAAAAGAGCAATTTAATCCCACTCCCCAGATATCTCCTCATAACCTTACAAACTCGTCCTCCCCAAATAAGTGTCTACCTCTCTTTTAAAAGTTTTATCGAATCGGACTCCAACACCCTTTCAGGGGATGCATTCCAGATTCGAACAACTCGCTAGGTGAAAAAAACTTATCATCTCCCCTCTGCTTCTTTTTGAACTACCGAAAATACCCGTGTATAAGGCGCACTCGCGTATAAGGCGCACCCCTCACTTTTGACCTTTTCTTGTTGAAAACAAACGCAAGCATTTTCGATGATATTGCTGGAAGAAGGGAGGGAGGCAGGAGAGACAGCTATGGAGGGAGAGAGGGATGCAGGCACACAGAGTGGGCAGGCAGGAAGGGAGGCAGGCAGGCAGTGAGGGAGAGAGTGAGTGAGGCAGGCAGGGAGGGAGGGCGCGAGCGCAGCAGGGAGGGAGGGAGGGAGGGCAACACGCAGGGAGGGAGAGTGGTTGGGAGGCAGGCAGGCAGGGATGGAGGGAGGCAGGGAGGGAGGGAGGGGGGGAGGCAGGCAGGAAGACAGTGAGGGAGAGAGAGGGAGGGAGGGCAGCCAGGCAGGCAGTGAGGGAGAGAGAGGGAGGGAGGCAGGCAGGCGGTGAGGGAAAGCGGGAGGCAGGCAGGGAGAGAGAGGGAGGCAGTAAGGGAGAAAGGGAGGCAGGCAGGCAGCCAGGGAGGGAGAGAGAGAGAGAGAGGGGGAGAGATACAGGCAGGCAGAGAGGCAGGCAGGGAGGGAGAGACGGAAGCAGGCAGGCAGGCAGGCCGGCAGGGAGGGAGGGAGGGAGGAAGGGAGGGAAGGAGGGAGGGAGGGAAGGAGGGAGGGAAGGAGAGAGAGAGTGAGAAGAGAGAGAGTGAGAGAGGCAGGCAGAGAGGGAGGGTGGGAGGGAGGCAGGCAGGGGAGGGAGGCAGGGAGGGGGCGAGGCAGGCAGAATGGGTTTGGCAGAAGGCAAGCAGCAGGCACAGCACTGAAGTCCGCTGCTGCTGCCGCTGTCCAGGCGGCCGAGGCCGAAGCTCTATCACCCGCTCCCCCCAAACCCCGCCGGACACACTGACCAAAGAACGGCTGACAGCGCGCCTGCCGCCATTCCTGTTTACCGTATTTCCGATGCTCAAAATTTCTTGTACCTGCGTATCGAGCGCACCCTCAACTTTCGAGATCTTCCGACGTGAAAAAAAGTGCACCGTGGGTATTTACGGTATTTTAAATCTGTGACCACTGGTCACTGATATGCCCAACGGTGAAAACAGTTTTTCAATCTTTACCCTGTTGAATCCCCTCCTGATATTGAAAACCTCGATTAGGTCTCATTGTAACCTTACCTATTTCAATGAGAATAAATCTAACCTCTCTAGCCTCACAGCTGATATCCCGGTAGCATCCTAGTAAATCTCCTCTGCACCCTTTCCAATGACTTACTGTGTTCAATTTTGCTCACCATGCTTTAGGACAGATATTTTCTAAAGTGTGGTGAGCAGAATTGAACACAGTAGTCTAGCTGAGCCCTAACCAAAGTATTATATTTTGATGCCTGATAGGCCTCAACTCCACCACAAGCCTCACCTTTAACCTGCTGCTCCATCTCTGCAGTCTTCACCTGGAAATCTTGCCTGAGTGAATGTTTCTGCTCCTGCAGTTGATGTTGCTCCTCTGTGTTGTCATGCACCAACTGCTTTTCTTTGCTCAAGTCTGTGTTCGGAGAAAGCAGAAAAAAACATAGGGTGGGTCCATGTACAAATATTGCATCATGTATAAATATTGATTTAGTTGATTTAAGACAACAACAACATAATTGCATTCAGAGAGCGCCTTCGAAGTGGGGAAGACAAACCAAGCTGCTGAGTAGTCACGTCGGGATCCGAGGAAGGCTGGTCGGGTGGGGAGGGGTGGGCGCCGCAGGCAATACAGATCTAAGGGAAAACAGATCTGGAACTGCATTAGTTTCATGTTAAACTTTGTAGGTTCACGTCCCGCAGTCGGATTGAAACCACAGACGTGTGATATGGTGAAGAAAGCGCTAACATTGAAACAGGCTGTCACATGTTGTACTTTGCCCGTGGAGTACAGATATTGATGATCTTCTTTACAGATCGCTGCTATTAAGTAAACAACAATTCACTTGAGGGTTCCACGTACAATCAGCAAATTGTACCATGCTACGCTGCAAGCGCACTGCGATTCAGCACTTTGTGATGGGTGATACTTCAATGCATTTGTGCCCTTCACAGAGTACAAATATTCGAAGAAATTAATCAGCTGTGTAGCTCATTATCTTTTATTTTATTGTCTGACACATGAGAAATCCCATCATCTCCTGAAAAATCTCCAAACCAAGATTTCCACAGCGTAAACCTATACATTGAAACTCCAGAGATAAATTTTTGGCATAGTTTGCTGGCTCTCTCCCTGGTGGTTCTCTCCCATACTGCTCACCTAATCCTGCAGAATATGAGGCACAGGTTTGCCAAGAGCCAAGGCATGTAAGAACATAAAAACATAAGAATAAGGAGCAGAAGTAGGTTATTCAGTCCCTCGAACCTGGTTTCCACCTTCTTTCCCTCAACAATCTGGAATTCCAACAAACAGTCCCTTCGCCTCGCTTTCTTCCTTGGCCGGTCTCATGATCCTCCTCTTAAATCGTGCCTCCTGCTGCCCTATCAACTCTCTCCCTCCGCTCCCAACTCTCTCCATCCATTCCAAACTTTTCTGCAGCTCGCCTTCTTCGGGTCCTGAACTGACTGCTTAACACCTTGGAACGTCCTCCCGGCGAGATATGCGATCTATAAACGTAATTATTGTGTTGTTCTTTTATACCCACTTCTGCTCCCGTTATTAGTTTCTTCGTATCTCTGTTTTGCATTCTGTAATTCTGCCATCCTCTATACTATGACTTTTTCCGTCAGTTGCAAAAGCCTTTTTGGTTTACTCGAAAATTGCAAGCAATAGATTCGGAATAATACACATGTTTAATGAAATAACTCTTAATAACTGGTATATGGTACAGAAATATGGCTACAAATCTTCCTCTGCTTAAGCTATATATACACTAATCAAGGAATCACGAAAGGTGTCCTTGGGAACTCATCCCAGATGAAATCTAGAGCTTGTCTGATCAGGCAACTCTGACTCCGAGCAAAAACAACAACAGCAAATTAAATTTGCATACATTCTCCCTTCATATCAGAAACACATCCGATATGCATGTACGTCTTGTCACGAGCTAGGATTTTAAGTCAATAAGGGTGGAAGTGAGGTGGGCAGTCGAAGGCATGGTGGAAAAACTAAGAAAATCGGAGTGGTAGGCGTGAGCCAATCCTTTCAAGGGATTTGAATGGGAAGGTAACTTGTTCTGGAAAACATCAAGCCATATTATAAACGGATTAATGAAAGCAGATTGTTGCAAAACAAAGCTCCACGTACCTTTGTTGATCGTTGTTCAGCTCGATCACTAACTGCGTAAAAGTGCAGGTCGTTATGAGATCCACTGACCAGATCTCAGCTTTATCAATGTACATACATATTACTATGACTTTCACTCTGAGTTGGTAAACATAAATTTTCTTGACATTCCCATATATGGTTAATTTACAACTCAAAGCAGTCATGTGATTTCGGTTAAAGGCTTGATTTACAATCAAGCAGGAAAAGAAACTAAAAAAAAACCAGGAATTTATGTGCAACAATGTTGTTTGCAAATAGCTGCCAAGGTTCACTCGCAAAACACACAATCACTCTAATTGACACTATGTCTCTGAAGTGCTTTGATAGGTCTCGAGAAAGTGAAAGGATGCTATATCAATGACATGAATATTTATTATTATTAAATATCGATACAAAAAGTGTATTGGCCTACACACTGGGAGTTGCTGAGTTGTCTTAACTGACCTATTAAGTTAGCTACGTTTGGAAATAATGGAGCTGAGAGCTTCCAAATTTGCCAAAGTGTTAGTGAGAGAATGTCGTTAATTTTCGGGTGTGATTCTATCCCATCACCTGACGCTATTCCTGGCGGATAACATATTTCCATAAAAGATGGATACAAATACATTTAAACTCAGATGCTGTCCACGGTGGCAGAGCAGAGAGCACTGAGTACTCTGCAACACAACTGTGGGAAGGCCTATAACACAGGATGCGGGTATGACTGTGGGAAATATCAATCGTTAATGGCAACCAGATACGACTAGAACTAAGAGCCGGGATCTCATTCAGGTGTAGTGAATGTGAGTATTGTTTGTGAATCGTGGAAGCTTATTTTGCAGAAAACCTTTGTATTCTGGTTGAGTTCCAGTTATGGATCAGGATTTTGAATTGGTACTATGTACGATAGAAAGACATTAGAGTTTGGCGAGGATGAAGTTCATAGGGTCACAATGTTAAGACACGGGCTGCAGAGGTCTTGATGATCTGCAACTTATGGAGCGTGGAGTTGGGGAGATGACCAAGAACGTTGCTTGCATATTCGATCACTTACGATCACTTAGTCGCCACTTGCAGACAAGGACATTGACAAGAAAAACAAAATAAAAAATATAGTGCGCCTTTCACATTGGAATAGAACGTGTGAAAACTTTTATGGTTTCCTTTCCATCACTATCTATTAGCAGGCCTTTTCAGCAAGGAAATTTGCCCAAGGTTTCGCACTGCCGGTAATCAAAGCCATATATCTTCAGTGCAAACGGAGAGATCTAATCACTCAGCTTCAGGTCTGCACATTTTCTGTTATTTTTCTACCAAACACAGTGTACAATAGACCCACATATCCATTGGCTATTTCCTTCCTCTTAATCTATTTACAACAATTTTTACTATTGGTTTTAATACCTCTTGGATGTTTTGTTCCAAAATCACATTTATCTTCCACTCATTTTACTATTTTTATATTCCTTGTTGGTTTTGAATTTCTTCGATTCCTCTACCATTCTATTATTTCTTGCACTTGATCAGACTTATTTTATTTTCATACGGACTCTAACATTAGTTGTTCATTGTTTTTCATTACCTGCTCAACTGCACTATATCAATGTAACCGTATATGCTTGTATTCAATTGTGTCAAACAGATATATTTAAAATACTTTCCATTTTCCACCAGCATGTCTAACTGCTAACAATGTAATCCAGCTTACAGTTATCAACACATTTCTCAGCCCTTGGAAGATTGAAGGACTTACATTGTTGTTTTAAAACTCTCCAATGTTCTTTTACTTCTCTGCTTCAACTATACATTGCAGTTCAATCCACTAGAAAGTTTCAGGGCATTGTAATATCATCGTAGTTAATTTTTAACTCAATGCACAATCACCTACCACAGTAAGGTGTAAATTCTCTGTAATATTGCCTCTCCCATGGTAGTAAATGTTATCAGATAACAATCAATGTACTGAGTTATTTGCGCTATGTTTCAGGATGGGATAAGCTGCAATGTGCCAACTTTCAGTTTTACAGGAACTCAACCATATTCACGTAACTTCTTATAACAACAACAACAACAAATTACACTTATAATGCGCCTTTCACATCGGGAGGACGTCCCAAAGCGCTGCACAAGAGGCGTGTGACCCGAGCTCGGTGTGGAGTGTTCAGGAAGGGGTGAAACACGTAGGGGAGGTCGGGGAATTTGTGGTGGAACAAAAGGCATGGTCGAAGACGAAAGTCTTCAAACCGGCCTTGAAAGAGGAAACTGAAGAAACAAGACGGAGGGATTGGGGGATGGAATTCTATAGGGTGGGAGCAGAAAAACTGAATTCCGGGCCTCCAATGGTGGGGCGGTTTGGGTGGGGGTCTTGGAGCAGGCCAAGTCCTGCTGAATGGAGGGTCCGGGTTGGCTTGTAGGGGGAGAGTAAATTGGTTAAATAGGGCGGCGCAAGGCCATGTAAGGCCTTGAAAGTGAGGACGAGGATCTTGAACTCGGTCATCTGGAGGATGGGGAGCCAGTGGAGGGTGGGGGTTATGTGGTTGGGGAGACGAGTGCGGGATAATACACGGGCTGCACAGTTGTGAATGACCTGCAGCCTGTGAATGGAGGAACTGGGGAGGCCGGCGAGGAGAGTTTCCGTAGTCCAGCCTTGAGGTGATGTACGCGTGCACGAGTGTTTCGGCAGCGTGGGGGGGGGGGGGGGAGATAGTTGCGGAGCCTGGCAATGTTGCGCAGGTGGAAATAAGCGGTGCTTGTCAAGGCACGGATGTGTGGGAGGAAGGAGAGTTTTTGGTCGAACGTGATGCAGAGGTTCCTGACTGGCTTTGTGAGGTGGAGAGTACACCCTTGGATGTTGAGGCTAGCAGCGCCCGATATGCGGAGGCACTGGCGTGAGCCGATCAGTAGGGCCTCGGTCTTACTCACGTTCAATTGGAGGAAGTTGTCCCTCGTCCAGGACTCAATGTCGGACAGACATGCTGGCAGAATATCGATGGTCTGGGGGTTGAGGGATGAGGCAGAAAGGTACAACTGGGTGTCTTCCGCATACATGTGGAAATTTACCCCATGTTTGCGGATGACATCGCCCAGAGAGTGCGTATAAATGGTGAAAAGGAGGGGTCCGAGTACAGAGCCCTGAGGGACGCCGAGAGAAACTGTGCGGGGTTTGAGGAGAAACCTTTGAGGAGAAACCTCAAACCCCCGCACTGAGGTTCGGTGGTTTGAGTGCAAACAGTGGGTCAGGTAGAAATGGAACCAGTCGAGGACTGTGCCTTGAAGGTTGAGGTGGGAGGAAAGACGTTGGAGGAGGATGGTGTGATCGACTGTGTTGAACGCAGCAGACAGGTCAAGGAGGACGAGGAGTTAGCCCTGGTCACAGGCGGTTAGGATGTCATTAGTGACCTTGACCAGGGAAGTTTCTGTGCTGTGAGCAGGGCGGAAATCTGATTGGAGGGGTTCAGGGAGTGAGTGAGCGGAGAGGAAAGAGCGTAGCTGGGAGGCAACCACTCTTTCAACGACCTTCGATAAAAACGGGAGGTTGGAGATGGGTCGGTAGCTTGATGGCTGCGACGCATCTAGTGAGGGTTTTTTCAGGATAGGGGTGATGGTGGCTGTTTTAAGGGAGGTAGGGACGGTGCCTGAGGAGTGAGAAAGATTGATGGTGTCAGAAATAAGCGGGGCCAAAAGGTGAAGCTGTGTGTGGAGAAGGACGGTGGTGGTGGGTTCCAATGAGCACGTGGTTGGTTTCATGGAGGTGATTATTTTTGTTACTGAAGACGGGGAGGTGGGGTTGAAATTATAAAAGTGGGGTGGGTGGCGGTTGAAATAACGGATGGAGGGGGCGGAGGTGGAGGAGTGGTGGGGGGAGGAAACCACAGAGCGGATTCTCTCTATTTTGGACTCGAGGAAATCCAACATCTCCTCGCAACGTTCGTTTGAGGAGAGGATCTGTGAAGCGAGGCGGGGGTGGGGGCGGAGGATCTGGTTGGTGGTGGCGAAGAGGAGGCGGTTGTTGTCCTTCGCATCCAGGATTATCCTGGAGTAGAAGGCTGATTTGGCGGTGGCTAATGCAGAGCGCTAATGTTTGATGTGGTCCAGCCAGATTTGTCGGTGGACCGTGAGGCCAGATTTGAGCCAGGTGCATTCAGCATTTCTCACTTGGCTTTTGAGAGAACGGAGGTGAGTTGTGTACCACGGTGATGATCGGGAGTGGGAGACGGTTCTGGAGGTGAGAGGCCAGAGTGTCGACGGTAGTGGAGAGGGTGTTATGGAAGGTGGTGGAGGCGGAGGATGGGTTGTTCCAGGAAGAATGCCACAGGTGGAGCAGGTCGGAGGTTTCGAGGGCAGAGGTGAAGGTTTGAGGGGGAATCTTCTTCCAGGGCAGGTGGAAGATGGTTGTGGGTTTGGGGTGGAGGGGGCAGGGATAGAGGTGTTGAAAGAAATGGAAAAATGGTCTGAAATGGCCTTGTCGGTGATGGTGACGCCAGAGACGTTGAGGCCTCATGTGATCACCAGATCAAGCGGATGGCCGTGGGTGTGTGTGGCAGTGTGAACGTGAAGTGAAAATTTGAAAGACGAAAGCAATGAGGAAAATTCAGAAAGATGCGGCAGGAGGGGGTGAAATGGAGGTTGAAGTCGCCAATACTAATAAATCGACCAAGGACTCGGGTAATGGGGGAGCGAAGCTTAGAGCGGGTGGTTATGCGGATGGCAGAGTTTGGGATAAGCTGGATTGTGTGGATTG
Organism: Hydrolagus colliei; assembly: GCA_035084275.1. Lineage (NCBI taxonomy): Eukaryota > Metazoa > Chordata > Chondrichthyes > Chimaeriformes > Chimaeridae > Hydrolagus > Hydrolagus colliei. The sequence goes on from CM068769.1 coordinate 2,600,530, forward strand.
TGCTGGAGCGGAGACCGGAGAGGAGGGCATTGCAATAGTCCAGCCTAGAGGTGACAAACGCGTGGACCAAGGTTTCGGCGGCTTTTAAGGTGAGGTATTGGCGAAGACGGGCGACCCGTCGCAGGTGGTAGAAGGCAGTGCTGGGGACGGACCGGATGTGGGGGAGGAAGGACAGTTGGGGGTCGAACCTGTTGCCAAGAGTGTGCACAGGTTCGGTTAGATTTAGGGGCAGTTCAGGATGGTGGAGGTGGTGAGAGCCGTGCGAAAGGAGACGTCGACGAGAGCCAAGGAGTATGGCCTCCGTCTTGTTAACATTTAGTTGAAAGAAATTTGTGCTCATCCAGCCCATGATGTCTGAAAGCAGGCTGACAGAACATCGGGGGACTGGGGGTCACAAAGTGAAGTGGAGAAATAGAGTTGTATATCATCTGCGTACATGTGGAAGTGTGCCCCATGTCTGTGGATCACATCCCCAAGGGGAAGCGTGTAGATGACGAAAATGTGGATGCCAAGAATGGATCCCTGGGGTGTCCCTGGGGTGAGTGCGGGAGTAAAAACCGTTTGTGGAGATGTACTGCTGGCGGTTTGTGAGTTAGGACTCGAACCCGGCGAGTGCAGTCCCACTGAGGTGGGACTCAACATCCAAGGCTGTACTCTCCACCTCACAAAGCCAGTCAGGAACCTCGGCATCACGTTCGACCATGAACTCTCCTTCCTCCCCCACACACGTGCCTTGACCGGCACCGCTTATTTCCACCTGCGCAACATTGCCAGGCTCCTCAATTACCTCACCCCCCACGCTGCCAAAACACTCGGCCACGCGTACATCACCGCCAGGCTGGACTACGGAAACTCTCTCCTCGTCGGGCTCCCCAGTTCCTCCATTCACAGGCTGCAGGTCATCCAAAAATCTGCAGCCCGTGTACTATACCGTGCTCGCCTCCGCGACCACATAACCCACACCCTCGCCCGTCTCCATTGGCTCCCCATCCTCTAGAGGATCGTGATCAAGATCCTCGTCCTCACCATCAAGGCCTTACACGGTCTTGCCCCACCCTACTTAACCGATTTACTTTGCCCCTATAAGCCCACCCGGACCCTAAGTTCAGCAGGACTTGGCCTTCTCCAAGCCGCCCGCCCGAACCACCCCACCATCGGAGGCCGGGCCTTCAGCTTCTCCGCTCCCACCGTGTGGAATTCCATCCCCCAATCCCTCCGCCTTGTTTCTTCCCCTTCCTCTTTCAATTCCGGTTTCAAGACTTTCCTCTTCGACCGTGCCTTTTTTTCCCCCACGAATTTTTCGAATACCTCTATGTGTTTCACCCCTTCCCGAACACTCCCTCCCCCAGCTCGGGTCACACGCCTCCTGTGCAGCGCCTTGGGACGTCCTCCCGATGTGAAAGGCGCTCTATAAGTTTAAGTTGTTGTTGTTGTTTTCGAGGTGGATGACGGAGGACAGGCGGTGGAGGAAGATGGCGTGGTCGACTGTGTCAAAGGCAGCCGACAGGTCCAGGAGAATAAGGAGGCAGAGGGAACCCTGGACACAGATAGAGAGGACATTGTTTGTGACTTTCACAAGCGCAGTCTCTGTACTGTGGGCAGGGCGGAAACCGGACTGAAGGGGTTCGAAGAGGGAGTGGGAGGAGAGGTGGCCACGGAGTTGGTTTGCGACAACGCGTTCCGGTGCTTTTGAGAGGAAGGGCAGGTTTGTGATAGAGTGGTAGTGGCTGGGGTTTGAGAGATCTAGGGAGCGTTTTTTAATGAGGGGAGTGATGACGGCAGTTTTGACGGGGGCAGGGACTGATCCGGAGGAGAGGGACTGGTTGATGATATCAGCCAGACTGGGCAGAGGAGGGGGAGTTGGGTGAGCAGCATGTCAGTGGGGATGGGATCGAGGCAGCAAGTTTTTGGCCTCATAGAGGTGAGAGTGCGTGAGAGTGAGGAAGGAGAGACAGGGGAGAAAGAGTGTAGGAAGGGGGTCGAGGTAGGAGCTGAAGGTGGGAGTGGGTGAGGTGGATGGGGTTGGGGGTGGTAGTGGGAGACGAGAGGCTGGAGGATGATGCTGCCTGTCGGATGTTGAGGATCTTGGAAGAAATGAAGTCCATGCCCTCCTCGCACTTCGCATTTGAAGTGAAGATTGAGGAGGCCTGAGGGGGTGCGCGGAGGAGGTGGAGGGTGGTGGAAAAGAGGACTTTGGGGTTATTATTTGCCTCTAGGATGATGTTGGAGTAGGTGGCCCTTTTTGCTTGAAACAAGGAACGGCGGTAGCTGTGGAGTTGCTCGAGCCACAGTTGGTGGTGAACCGTGAGGCCGGTTTTCTGCCACCTGCGCTCGAGCAGCCGGGTTTGCCATTTGAGCGTGCGGAGATGAGAGTTGTAGCAGGGGGAGTGGTGGAGTTGGAAATGAACCTGGATTTCAGGGGGATGAGAGAGCTGTAGGTGGAGGAGAGGTGGTCATGGAGCAGCTGGACAGCTGCTTCAGGATCGCTGTGGATGGAAGGCCAGAGGGGTAGGAGGTCAGAGGATGTGAGGGCATCTCTGAGGGTCTCAGCAGGGAGGCTTTTCCATGGACGGAAAAGTATGGTTGAGGGCTTGGTGGAGGGGAGAGTAATGGAAGAGGAGAAGAAGACAAGAAGATGGTCCGAGATGGCCTTTTCCGAGATGCTGAGGTCGGAAATGTCAAGGCAGTGGGTGATAATGAGGTCGAGGTCGTGGCCACGGTTGTGGGTCGGAGAGTCAATGTGGAGGGTGAGGTTTAGGGAGGAGAGGATGGCAGTGAAGTCAGAAGAGGTGGCACAGGGGGAGTTTAGGTGGAGGTTGAAGTCGCCCATGATGAGACGGCGTTCGGAGCTGAGGGACAGGGAGGAGAGGAGTGTGGAGATATCAGAGATGAAAGATCCAGGGGGTTTAGGAGTACGATAAAGAAGGAGGATTTTTAAGCAAAGGGAGGGATGGTGGAGCGTGAGGTGCTCGAAAGTGGGGAAACAGCCAGACGAGTAGGGCGAGAGACCAAGGGAGGCATTTGAGATGATGGCCACACCGCCGCCAAGTTGGTTGGGGCGGGGGGTGTGGTGGAAGGTGTAGCCAGGAGGAAAGGCCTCGACTGGAGGCATGGGGTCATTGGGGGAGAGCCAGGTTTCCATAAGCCAAAGAATATCAATGTTCTCATCCAGCATGAGATCATAGATAGTGAAGGCTTTGTTGGAAAGGGAACGGACGTTCTGGAGAGCAGTGCGGATGGGTTTACTGTAGTGGGGAGATGATGGAGAGGTTGGTGCGGAGATGATCTGAGGGTGTGAATGAGAGGTGGGTGTGGGGAGAGTGGAGTGGGGGGGGATGTGGTGAGGGTGTGTAAAGCAGAGGGGGAAGTGTTATTTGCCTTGAAGGGGCGGTTTGGGCGGAGAGAGTGGATGATTGGACAGTTGGTCCACAGGCATGGATTAAACCTCCACATGTATGCGGATGGCATCCATCTCTAATTGTTCAACACAAATTGCGACTGCTATTCTCCTGTTGTTCTGTCAGCCTGTTTATCAGACATCAAGAGCTGGATGAGCGCAAATTTGATGCAGTTAAATGTAAATGTAAAGAATCAAATGACGGCAACCAACCTATTTGGCTCTCGCCGACATCTTCAGTCCAACGATTCTCAACACTTCCACCTACCCGATCTGGCTCGAATCTCCCCCCACATCCGGTCCCTCACAAGCAATGTATTGCGCTGCTCATATTCTCACTCGAACCAAACTTTGTTCCCCGATTACCGCTGTCCTTGCAGAACTTCACTGGCTCCCTTTCTCAGAGCGGATCAACTTTAAGATCCCCACTATTGTGTTCAAATTCGTCTACTCCTGTGCACCTCCTACCTCTCTGACCTCCTCCCGCGACATGTGCCTTTGGTCACTTTTGTACCCCTGCCCTGGCTCAGTTCCGGGATCCGTTATTGTGAAGCGCTCTGAGATGCCGTCCGGCATGGAGGACGCTATGCAAATCAAAGTCGTTGTTGTTGTTACAACTGTACCAGTTGTCTCCGATTTACTAAGTCTGGCCTCCCCCTTGAACCCCCAAACACTACATTAGATTGTCAGCGGCCGTGCCTACGGCCACTACGCCCCGAAGCTGTGGAACATCGCCCCACGGCTTCTCCTCCTTCCTTCCCATTTTCAGGTCACAACTAAAGAAATTTCTGTTTCACCTTTCCCCCCTGCCCCTGTCGAGAACCCTGGCTCCGGTTTGTGACGTGCTCTGAGATGCTGTCTAACGTGGAGAGCACTATTTAAATACAGGTTGTTGTTGTTATTATTATCATTTGGAATATGCATCGAGTTGACCTTCCGCCTATCTTGCATGCACACTATCCCATGAGAGCCTGTACCAATATATATATGTTTTGTTCCTAAAATAAATTCTCTAATCTTTGTATGAATTAATATTTAATATTAATATTAATTAATATTTGCTGCTTCATCCATCTCACAAGGGAGCCTGTTCCACACGATTACTAATTGCTCATTGAAATAGTGTGTTTGTAGATTAGGTGGTTTGGGACGTCCTCCTGACATAAAATGTAATAGTGTAGTTTTTTTTGTTCTTGCGGAACCCACGCCCGCTTGAATTGGCAGCCAATCATGTATGTACACGTGGTACACCAGAGGAAGCATGTAGATGTTGTAGAAGAGGTCACCATGGACAGTGCCTCGAGCAACGCTGCGCGAAACAGTTTGTCGGATACAAGAGAATCTATTTCAGGAGGGGAAGCACCTGGATTGAAAACCATCTGTCTGTACTCACTTGTTTCTGTAGGTATACTGGTTGCATACATTGTTCTAGTTGCTGACTGGTTGTCATCAACTGTAGCCGTTTCTAATTGTTGGTTACCCTCATATTTAGTGGAGTCGGTTTGCTTGTTACCATCAACTGTTGTTGTATCTGTTGGCTGGTTAGTAAAAGCTGTAGTTGCCTCTGTTGGCTGGTCACTACCATCTGTAGGCATCTGTGTAGTTTGGTTACTGTCACCTGTAGCTGTGTCTTGTGTGTGGTTGCCATGAATTCTTATTGTGTCTGTTACATGGTTACCATCACTTGTGGCTGTCTCTGTTGGGTAGTTACCGTCGATGCTAGCTGCATCTGTTGGCTGCTTAGCATCATCGGTAGCCACCTGTGATGTCTGGCTGCCACCAACTGTAGCTATCTGTGTTGGCTGCTTATCATCAGCTGTAGCTGCCTTTAATAGGTTGTGTTCTTGGCCTGTATCCGTTTCTGTTGTTTCGGCATCACCAACTGTATCTGAGTCGGTTCGCTTGTTACCATGACCTGTTGCTGTCTGTGGTGTTTGATTACCATCGTATATAGAGGTCATTGATGGCTGTTTACCATCAACTGCAGCTGACTCTGATGCCTGGTTGTCATCACTTCCGGATGACTTGGTTAACTCGTTACCATAACCTGTAAGTGACTCTTTGGGCTTGCTATCAGCACGTGTAGCTGTCGCTATTGTTTGGTTCCCATCAACTGTGGCTGTCTCTGGTGGACGGTTTCCACCTCCTGCAGCTGTTTTTGAAGGCCTGTTATCATCACCTGCAGCCGGATGATTTGGCTGGTTTCTGTCGCATGTAGCTCTCTCTGTTGTTTCGTTACCATCATATTTAGCTACCTCAAGTGTTTGGTTAACGTCACCTGTTGCTCTCTGTGGTGCTTGGTTAGCATCGGCTATAGCTGAATCTGTTGACTTGCTACCATCGTATGTAGCTTTCTGTATTGTTTCGTTACCATCACATGTAGCTGTCCCTGTTGGCTGGTTAGCAACATCTGCAGCTGACTGTGCAGGCTTGTTGCCTTTGCCTACAGCTGCCTCTTTTCCTTGGATACCATCAGCTGTAGCTTTCTCTGCTGGATTCTCACCATCAGCAGTTGCTGTCTCTGTTATTTGCTTACCAGCACGTGGCTCTGTTGGTTGGATATGATCACCTATATTTGCCTCTGTTGGTTCGTTACCATCACCTGAAGCCGATTGACTTGGCTTGCTACCAACTAATGCAGCCGTCGCTGATAGTTGGTTACCATCACCTGTAGCTGCGTCATTTGACTGTTTACGTTTAGGTGCTGTGTTTGTTGGCCTGTTACTATCAGCTGATTCTGTCTCTGTTTGCTGGCTACCGTCACCTCCACCTGGAGTATAAGAGAATGGAGAAGGATTGGAACGGAGGGCAGATATAGAGGCAACTGTGATACGTGACGTACAATTGTTGAGTACTAATGGACAATAATTAGAGGACAAATTCCTTCAACGAATTAATCGGTGCGTTTGACAATTGGTTGGACAGATGTCAATTAGCAGATTCTTGTTTGTGAATGGCCATTTTTAAATGAATAAATCTGGTTATTTCCCATCTGTAAAATGGTAAGAAAATTGGATGCTTTGAGAGGTAAAGTCACAATAATTTCAACAATCGACAAGGCATACATATTTCAAGAAGAAAAGAGAACTAGCAGAATAGTTCGTAGTCAGGCTGAGCAGGAGGAAAGTACAGAGCGGGTCAGCGAGATAACTGTCAGAAGAGGATAGGACTTATTGTTTGGGAAAAGTGTGGTCAGCCGACACCAAAAATCAGACTATCAAAACAATTTGCTGCTGAGCGAGTCCAGCTGTTGTATGTTTAGCCGGTAACTTAACATTGAATTGACAAAAGTGTGTCAGAGAGAGAGAGAGAGAGAGAGAGAAAGAAGCTAAGATTCACCGTGACACAGACTATCAATCTAACCAAACAACCCAAAATACAGCCTCGCAAGAGAGGGTTAGAGAAAGAGGCGTACTGAAGTTGAGTAACAGGCAAGCTGGGCAGAGCAAAGAATCAAGGAAATCTATCAACAGAGAAAAGCTGCACCTTGAGGCGGTGCTTCTTAACAGACACCCAGAAACCGATAGTATATTCACACTCTCATGCATGCATACACTGCGCGGTTGGGAGCAGTATGCGTGCATGCAGTAGCTAAATCAGTCAGTAATCTGTAAATATAAGTTTGTTTATCTTGATTCAATTTGTTTATGTCCTTATTTAGATTTCCAATGAATAACCTTTTGTTAGATAACTTTTAATGGTAGCTGTTCATTACTGATAATAACGAGTAGAACATAATACAAGTTATTGATAATATTGATCTCATGCCTAATAATAATCCATCCCCAAATCCCCGAACAATAATCAAATTCGTCATTTCCACCCACGACATTTTGTTGCACGCTGCTATGCGCAATTGGCTGCTGCATTTCAGACACAAGGATGCAGTAAATTAATTTTACAGTATATTCTGTGAAGCGCTTTGGAATCACGATAAGATGTCAAAAGTGCTATATCAAATGCAATGATTGTTATTATTGTTATCACTGAATATTATGCCAAAATATCACAGGACTCTGCGAGTGGTGTGCATGACGGATGTTTGCATGAAGTTTGTGTGTTGGAGGAGAGTGTGTGTGTGAGGGGGAAGTTTCTGGGACGGGTATGTGTGAGATGGGTGTGCGTATGTAAAGGTGGTGCGCGGATGTGTGTGGGAGGGGTATGTGTTAGACAGGTGCGCATGACAAGAGTGCTTGTATGAGATGGGTGTATGTGAGTAAGTAGTAAGTGTTAGTGAGAGGTATTTGAGTTAGGGGTGTTTGTGAAGGGGAATGAGTGTTTGTTTATGATGGGGGTTGTGCATCAGTGGATAGAATGAGGGCTGTGTGTGAAGGATGTGTACGCGGGGTCGGTGCGAGTGTTGTATGGGGGTGGGTGAGTCTGAGGGTGTGGGTTAGGGAGAAAATGTGTGAGGGTTGTGGGTGAGGCAGAAGTGGCTTGTGTGAGTTGGGCGAGTTGTATGTGGGGGGTGGGGAGTGGAGTGTGACGGGTATGTGAGAGGGTTGGGTGGGTGAGGGTTAGTTTTTTGAGTGGTATCACACGTGTGGAAAACCGTTACGAAGCTCAGCAATTTCCAAATCAAAACCATAGTTATTCCACCTACATATGGAAATTCCTAAGACAGAGTGTTGGAATTGAGATACTACTCTTCCTGGTGAGTGAAACTTGGACAAGTTGCATTGCGCCTACCAGTCATCACTTAAGAAAAAGCAAGAATAAATATGTTATTTCAATTCACGATTGTATGTGAGACACCTGTGTTCTCAATTGGCTGCCGTGTTTCAAGCACATGTAGACAGTTCACTTTACAGTATATGCCTTGAAGTTCTGATCCACGCATTGATTACACCTAAGCTCGTTTATGGGAACTCTCCCCTCATCGGCCTTCCCAGCTTTTCCCTTCACAGGCTGCAGATCATTCAGAACTCTGCAGCTCATGTACTCTCACTCACGAGGCTTTGTGACCACATCATGCTCACCCTCACCCGTCTCCGCTGACTCCCCATTCCCCAGAGGATCAACTTCAAGATCCTCGTCCTCACCTTCAAGGCCATTCACAGCCTTGCCCCGCCTATCTTTCTGACCTACTCTCTCCCTATCCCCTCCATTCAGCAGACTCAGGCCTGCTCCACGTCCACTGCCCTAACCGCAAAACCATCGGCGGCCGGGCTTTCAGCCTCTCTGCTCCCACACTGTGGAACTCCATCCCGCAACCCCTTTGTTGCACTTCCTCCAGTCCTCCTTCAAGGCCGCTCTTAAGACCTTCCTCTTCTACCGTGCCTTCTACTTCCCTCTTAACTTTGCCCTCTAACCTACTCTTCTTCCGCCCTGCTCTGACCACCACACTCCGACACTCAGCCCACTGAACTGGTTGTTTAGCTCCTTGGGACTTATGTCCCAACGTGAAAGTCGCTCTATAAATGTAATTTTATTGTTGCTGTCGCTTTCAGATGTCTAGAAAATGTCTAGAAGACGTGAAATGCACTATTTCAAATGCAAGAATTATTATTGTTATGCATTCTGTTTCCATAATACCAATAATTATTAAGCCCAGGTTGGTAAGGGCCAGGGCTTCAGGCAGTGGTAGCTTGCGGTAACTGCTGGAATCTGATATCTGATATTTGGGCGGTACTTTTGCTGCGAGATTTGGGCACCGATTAACAAGCGAGCGACAACAACTTGTTTTGCAATGATGGAGCCGCAAGCTGATCTTTGGGGAAAGGGAATTTGACCATAAGTCGGTCGAAGAGAAAGATCTTCAGGTGCAGCACGAAGACAGGAAAGGAGGGGCCGAGATGTAGGAGTGGAAGGAAGGAGTTCCCAATTTTCGGGGCATAGTTCCTGAACACATGGCAGCCAATAAAGGAGTGGAGCATTAACGCACACGGAGGAGGCCAGACTTAGAGGCGACAAAGGCTTGGATCTGATTTTCGGTAGTTGTTAGTGTGAGGGATTGGTGCAAATGGGCAACACGGCAAGAAAACGATGCTGCTGTGGGATCGGATGTTTGGGGAAACAGAAAAGTAAATCCAACCTTTCACCTAATTTGCACACGGATTTGATTCTGGTCAGCGTGAAACCCTGGAGAACTTCCCTTATTCCGTATGGCCGATAATAATCCCTAATGAATAAAAAAGCACTAAGTTTGTCATTTTTAAATTCAGGACCATTTGTGAGGCACTGCTGTGTACAAGTGGCTGCGCCCGCTGACAAAATATGTAGTCAATTCTGGAAGATGCGAAAACCGCAATATATAAAATGCAATTATTATTATGGTTGGCTAACACGACATCCCACTGCATATCCATCCAATTGGGACGAACTGATCAGTTCCGGTTTCGTATTCTGTTTGATTTGTACCGGTGTAACTATGTTGGTGGATTTCAAAGGAAAGAAAACAATCAGTAAAGCTAGAGGTCAGCTGATTAGTACTACGCACCGGGGCAGTGAGTCAACGGTCAGAATAGGATAGGGATAGCTGCTTGGGGATCGTGCATTCAGGGACAACTAGAACAAGACTTGGCTTCCCAGAGAATCAGCTGGTACTGTAGACTGGATAATGGCATTGATGTGGGAAAAGGCAGCGGAAAAAAGAGAGAAGCCGAAATTATTCGTCAAGCATTATATCACTCGAACCAGGAAACCCAATGCAAAGCCTTGCTGGAAATGAGCGTGGGTGAATAAAAGACAGAGAGATAAAGAAAGTTGGTTAGAATTCAAGTAGGGCAGAGCAAAGATGCATTTTGGGAGAAGAAATGAAGGGAGGCAATATAGGCTAGATAGTACAATTGTAAATGGTGTGAAGGAACAGAGAGACCTGGGGATTTGTGTTAGTGACTCGTTGAAGGTGGCAGGACAGGTAGACAAGGCTGTTAAGAAGGCATATGGGATACTAGGCTTTATAAATAGGGGTATAGAGTACAAAAGTCAGGAAGTGCTGACTAACCTCTATAGGACTTTGGTGAGGCCTCAGCTGGAATACTGTGTTCAATTCTGGTCACCCCACTACAGAAAGGATGTGAAGGCATTGGAAAGGGTACAACGAAGATTTACTAGGGTGGTGCCAGGATTGAGGGACTTCAGCTATGAGGAGAGGCTAGATAGGCTAGGGTTATTCTCTCTGGAGCAGAGAAGATTGAGGGGAGACCTCATAGAGGTTTATAAGATCATGAGGGGTTTCGACAGGGCAAATAGAGAAAAACTATTTCCACTCGTGGGTGAATCTGTGACTCGTGGTCACAGATTTAAAATAGTTTCAAGGCGCAGTAGAGGGGAGCTGAGGAGAAATTTTTTCACTCAGCGAGTTGTTCGAATCTGGAATGCATTGCCTGAAAAGGTGGTGGAGGCTGATTCGATAACAACTTTTAAAAGGGAATTAGATCTTTATTTAGGGAGAACGGGTCTATTAGGCTATGGGGAGCGGGCAGGGCAATGGGATTGAATCGCTCTTTTCAAGGAGCCGGCACAGACTAGATGGGCCGAATGGCCTCCTTTTGTGCCGTAAAATTCTATGATTCTATGATTCTATGAAAGAGTCAGGAAAATCTACCTGCAGAGCAACTAGCAACTTCCAGTACATTGACACACACACTCATCCATACACTGCTGGTGGCAGCGATAATTGTTTGCGGAGTAGACAAGTTGGTTAATAATTTTAGAGAATAAGTTTGTTTATCTTAATACAGGTTGTTTGCGTCCTTATTTAGTTTACTGTCGGAATGTCATATTAACTGCTATGTGACTATGTTATCAATTAGTATTCGTTTGTTATTTACCTTTTAATGTGTATCATTCATTGCTGAATATTGAACCAGATTTAACACCCTTCACAGGTCTCACAGCATACATACCTCAATCTGCACAGCGATTTCACAAACCCACAGCACACACAACGCCCCTCACTTTCCTCAACACCCAGAGGTCTCAACCACGCATATCCCTCGCACCCCACAGTTCTCACCAATCACCATCTCCTCAGCCATCACCCATCGAAGTCCTCACACCTCCCACAGCAACCACGGACCTACTGCTTTCCTTCCCCACCCCCACCCACTACCATCGCCTTCACATTCCACAGACGTCACCCCACATGGCATTCATTTACCAGACAGACCTCACCCCCACCACATTCCTCAACTCTCTCCAAAACTCAGGATACTAAACAACTCTCCATGGAACACATAAACATCAATAAGCATTCAACCCATCCACAACCGTCACCCACCATAGCCCTCAAACTCGACAGCCTTCATACCCAAGAGTTTGACCACTCATTCCCCAGATGCCTCAACAATCCCCAAACCCCACAGCCCACCGCCAAAGTGCTCACTGCCTCATATTTGTTTAACAAGTGATCGATTAGACTAACAATCGGATTCCTACTCACTGCGGAATCGACAGAGTTGTGTAGAGTAAGGAAACGTACCCATCATTTAGCATTACAGGGATTCGAAACTATTTCGCAAGCAAGGACAGTGCTCTAACAACTGAGCTACGGGGCTCCACAATGCTTGCTGGTTCAGGATATTAACCAATGCCCAGCACGGACGTGTAACAGCCTGAAGAATAATTCAGAACTGATTTTCTGATGTGGCAGAAATGGCTTTAGAAGCTGCTCCTGACTCTGTGGTGTGTCTCTTCACCTTCTGTCTTGGGACCAGAATCATAGAATCTCATGGCGCAAAATAAGGCCTTTCGGCCCATCGAGTCTGTGCCAGCTCCTTAAAAAGAGCAATTTAATCCCACTCCCCAGATGTCTCCCCATAACCTTGCAAACTCGTCCTCCCCAAATAAGTATCTACCTCTCTTTTAAAAGTTTTATCAAATCGGACTCCAACAACCTTTCAGGGGATGCATTCCAGATTCGAACAACTCGCTAGGTGAAAAAAACTTCTCATCTCCCCTCTGCTTCTTTTTGAACTACCGAAAATACCCGTGTATAAGGCGCACTCGCGTATAAGGCGCACCCCTCACTTTTCACCTTTGCTTGTTGAAAAAAAACGCTGGCATTTTTGATGATATTGCTGGAAGAAGGGAGGGAGGCAGGAGAGACAGCTAGGGAGGGAGAGAGGGATGCAGGCACACAGGATGGGCAGGCAGGAAGGGAGGCAGGCAGTGAGGGAGAGAGGGAGTGAGCCAGGCAGGGAGGGCGGGAGGGCAGCAGGCAGGGAGGGAGGGAGGGAGGGAGGGAGGGAGGGAGGGAGGGAGGGCAACACGGAGGGAGGGAGGTTGGGAGGCAGGCAGGCAGGGATGCAGGGAGGCAGGGAGGGAGGGGGGGAGGCAGGCAGGAAGACAGTGAGGGAGAGAGAGGGAGGGAGGGCAGCAGGCAGGGAGGGAGGGAGACATGCAGGGACGGAGGGAGGGAGGGAGGCAGGCAAGAAGGCAGTGAGGCAGAGAGTGGGAGAGTGGCAGCCAGTGAGGGAGAGAGAGGGAGGGAGGCAGGCAGGCAGGCAGGGAGGGAAAGCGGGAGGCAGGCAGGGAGAGAGAGTGAGGCAGTAAGGGAGAAAGGGAGGCAGGCAGCCAGGGAGGGAGAGAGAGAGAGAGAGAGGGAGAGATACAGGCAGGCAGAGAGGCAGGCAGGGAGGGAGAGAGGGAAGCAGGCAGGCAGGGGGCGAGGCAGGCAGACTGGGTTTGGCAGAAGGCAGGCAGCAGGCACAGCACTGAAGTCCGCTGCTGCTGCCGCTGTCCGGGAGGCCGAGGCCGAAGCTCTATCACCCGCTCCCCCCAAACCCCGCCGGACACACTGACCAAAGAACGGCTGACAGCGCGCCTGCCGCCATTCCTGTTTACCGTATTTCCGATGCTCAAAATTTCTTGTACCTGCGTATAGACCGCACCCTCAACTTTCGAGATCTTCCGACGTGAAAAAGGTGCACCTTATACGTGGGTATTTACAGTATTTTAAATCTGTGACCACTAGTCAATGATATGCCCAACGGTGAAAACAGTTTTTCAATGTTTACCCTGTTGAATCCCCTCCTGATATTGAAAACCTCGATTAGGTCTCATTGTAACCTTACCTATTCCAATGAGAATAAATCTAACCTCTCTAGCCTCACAGCTGATGTCCCGGTAGCATCCTAGTAAATCTCCTCTGCACCCTTTCCAATGCCTTACTGTGTTCAATTCTGCTCACCATGCTTTAGGACAGATATTTTCTAAAGTGTGGTGAGCAGGATTGAACACAGTAGTCTAGCTGAGCCCTAACCAAAGTTTTATATTTTGATGCCTGATAGGCCTCAACTCCAGCACAAGCCTCACCTTTAACCTGCTGCTCCATCTCTGCAGTCTTCACCTGGAAATCTTGCCTGAGTGAATGTTTCTGCTCCTGCAGTTGATGTTGCTCCTCTGTGTTGTCAGGCACCAACTGCTTTTCTTTGCTCAAGTCTGTGTTCGGAGAAAGCAGCAAAAAACATAGGGTGGGTCCATGTACAAATATTGCATCATGTATAAAAATTGATTGAGTTGATTTAAGACAACAACAACATAATTGCATTCAGAGAACGCCTTCGAAGTGGGGAAGACAAACCAAGCTGCTGAGTAGTCACGTCGGGATCCGAGGAAGGCTGGTGGGGTGGGGAGGGGTGGGCGCCGCAGGCAATACAGATCTAAGGGAAAACAGATCTGGAACTGCATTAGTTTCATGTTAAACTTTGTAGGTTCAGGTCCCGCAGTCGGATTGAAACCACAGACGTGTGATATGGTGAAGAAAGCGCTAACATTGAAACAGGCTGTCACATGTTGTACTTTGCCCGTGGAGTACAGATATTGATGATCTTCTTTACAGATCGCTGCTATTAAGTAAACAACAATTCACTTGAGGGTTCCACTTACAATCAGCAAATTGTACCATGCTACGCTGCAAGCGCACTGCGATACAGCACTTTGTTATGGGTGATACTTCAATGCATTTCTTGTTGTAACTACCTCTCGTCCCCAATCACTGGGCTTTCCGTCCATCATCAGAGTAACACCAGTGTGACATTCGCACCTCCTACTGCAACCTTCCTCTTGCTGTATTCCAATTCAACTCAAAAAGTGTGTCTACTGCTCTAATCCATTATTTGTGCACTTTCAATCTCAGTTATGAATAACCAATTAAATGTTATCAAGGCCAATGTAGAATGGAGCTAATTTCCAGACTTGGGACATCTAAGTTTGAGCGTGTTTTGTTAACATGCTTAATATTTAATAACATAAGAACCAGCTAAACAAACGTTGTTTCCACCTGTGCGTAAAGGGAAAGGAAATAATGGCATTTGTACTGTCAGACTAAGATTTAGTATTAAATCTGATATCTCACTGATTGACAGTTGGTAGAATACTTTCAGAAATGTCCAATTTCCTCCACACAATTTGTAGATTGCACTGGACTGAAACCCTCCGTTACAAAGATTAAGAAAAAATCAGCGTTATATTATCTTTCAGACGCAAAAAGAGACATCTCAGAAAAGACAACAAAACATTAACAACAAAAGCAATATAGTGCCCTTCACAGAGTAAAAATACTCGAAGAAATTAATCAGCTGTGTAGCTCGTCATCTTTTATTTTATTGTCTGACACATGAGAAATCCCATCATCTCCTGAAAAATCTCCAAACCAAGATTTCCACAGCGGAAACCTATACATGGAAACTCCAGAGATAAATTTTTGGCATAGTTTGCTGGCTCTCTCCCTGATGGTTCTCTCCCGTACTGCTCACCTAATCCTGCAGAATATGAGGCACAGGTTTGCCAAGAGCCAAGGCATGTAAGGACATAAAAACATAAGAATAAGGAGCAGAAGTAGATTATTCAGTCCCTCGAGCCTGGTTTCCACCCTCTTTCCCTCAACAATCTGGAATTCCAACAAACAGTCCCTTCGCCTCGCTTTCTTCCTTGGCCGGTCTCATGATCCTCCTCTTAAATCGTGCCTCCTGCTGCCCTATCAACTCTCTCCCTCCGCTCCCAACTCTCTCCATTCATTCCCAACTTTTCTGCAGCTCGCCTTCTTCGGGTCCTGAACTGACTGTTTAACACCTTGGAACGTCCTCCCGGCGAGATATGCGATCTATAAACGTAATTATTGTGTTGTTCTTTTATACCCACTTCTGCTCCCGTTATTATTTTCTTCATATCTCTGTTTTGCATTCTGTAATTCTGCTCATCCTCTATACTATGACTTTTTCCGTCATTTGCAAAAGCCTTTTTGGTTTACTCGAAAATTGTAAGCAATAGTTTTGGAATAGTACACATGTTTAATGAAATAACTCTTAATAACTGGTATATGGTACAGAAATATGGCTACATTAAATCTTCCTCTGTTTAGACTATACATACACTAATCAAGGAATCAAGAAAGGAGTCCTTGGGAACTCATCCCAGATGAAATCTAGAGCTTGTCTGATTAGGCAACTCTCACTCCGAGCAAAAACAACAACAGCAAATTAAATTTGCATACATTCTCCCTTCATATCAGAAACGCATCCGATATGCATGTACCTCTTGTCACGAGCTAGGATTTTAAGTAAATCACGGTGGAAGTGAGGTGGGCAGTCGAAGGCATGGTGGAAAAACTAAGAAAATCGGAGTGGTAGGCGTGAGCCAATCCTTTGAAGGGATTTGAAGGGGAAGGTAACTTGTTCTGGAAAACATCAAGTCATATTATAAACGGATTAATGAAAGCAGATTGTTGTAAAACAAAGTTCCACGTACCTTTGTTGATCGTTGTTCAGCTCGATCACTAACTGCGTAAAAGTGCAGGTCGTTATGAGATCCACTGACCAGATCTCTGCTTTATCAATGTACATACATATTACTATCACTTTCACTCTGAGTTGGTAACCATAAATTTTCTTGACATTCCCATATATGGTTAATTTACAACTCAAAGCAGTCATGTGATTTCTATTTAAAGGCTTGATTTACAATCAAGCAGGAAAAGAAACTAAAACAAATCCAGGAATGTATGTGCAACAATGTTGTTTGCAAAAAGCTGCCAAGGTTCACTCGCAAAACACACAATCACTCTAATTGACACTATGTCTCTGAAGTGCTTTGATAGGTCTCGAGAAAGTGAAAGGATGCTATATCAATGACATGAATATTTATTATTATTAAATATCGATACAAAAAGTGTATTGGCCTGCACACTGGGAGTCGCTGAGTTGTCTTAACTGACCTATTAAGTTGGCTACGATAGAAAGCCATTGGAGTTTGGGCGAGGATGAAGTTAGTAGGGTCACAAAATTAAGACAGGGGCTGCAGAAGTCTTGATTAACTGCAACTTATGTAGGGTGGAGTTGGGGAGATGAAGAAGAACGTAGTTTTCATATTCGATCACTTACTATCACTTAGTCGCCACTTGCAGACAAGGACATCACCAACAAAAACAAAATTAAAAATTTAGTGCGACTTTCACGTTGGAAATAGAACGTGTGAAAACTTGTAT
Source organism: Hydrolagus colliei (assembly GCA_035084275.1). Classification (NCBI taxonomy): domain Eukaryota; kingdom Metazoa; phylum Chordata; class Chondrichthyes; order Chimaeriformes; family Chimaeridae; genus Hydrolagus; species Hydrolagus colliei. The sequence continues at coordinate 2,617,356 of CM068769.1, forward strand.
GGTTTCCTTTCCATAACTGACTATTAGCAGGCCTGTTCAGCAAGGAAATTTGCCCAAGGATTTGCACTGCCGGTAATCGAAGCAATATATCTTCAGTGCAAATAATTTATCTCCCATTTATTTTACTATCTTTGTATTCCTTGTTGGTTTTGAATTTCTCCAATTCCTCTACCAATCTATTATTTCTTGCACTTGATCAGACATATTTTATTTTCATATGGACTCTAACATCACTTGTTCATTATTTTTGATTACATACTCAATTGCAGAATATAAATGTAACCGTATGTGCTTGTATTCGATTGTGTCAAATAGATATACTTAAAATACTTTCCATTTTCCACCAGTGGGGTTAATGAGCTGGAACTGGAACGGCATACAGGTCATTGAGGTCAGGGAGGCTCCGCAACATATGTAAACCCAGCAAGTGTCAGCGCCAAAGGGAAAGCAGGACATCTGCCCAGACAGGGTTTCAATGGCAAGCTGTGTGGACCCAGCCGAGTAGCCTCTGATTAACCCAACAATCACTGCACGTCATTCGCTTTGGAATTAGGGAAGCAATGCGTGACTCCAGGGAGAAAAAGCGCATTCCCTTCGAAAAATTTATCTCTGCGATGTACATGTGTATGTGATACGCAAGGAGTCCTGTAGTTCAGTGGTTCATAAACACGCCTTACAACAACACCAGCAACACAATTACATCTATAAAGCGCCGTTCACGTCTGTAGGACGTGACGACAATGGGAAGGTGATATGGGATGGAATCCTTGGAGTTGCCGGAAGAGAGGGCGAAGGCCCAACCTCCGTTGGCGGTGTAGCCCGGGCGGAGTGAATGGAGCAAGCCGGAGCCTGCTGAGCAGAGACAGAACACAGGTTGACACGCAGTCCGCAGATTGGTGTGATAGGTTCCGGCGAGTCCATCGAGTTCTTTGAAAGTATGAGTGAAGGTTCTGAACTATCCTTTCAATGTTAGAGAACCAGTGGTGCCAGGCAAGGATGGGAATGGTGGGGTAAAGGAACCTTGTGTTGGACAGTGCACGACCAGTAGAGTTCTGAGTTTGAAATTAAGAGTAAGGAAGGCAGACAGGTGCCATATTCGATTCGGGCTTTTCATAGCCGAGAGAAGCTCAAGATAGCGACGGATTTGGGCGATGTTACAATGGTGGGAGAACGCATATCATGGCTTGGATATTGATGTTGAAGGACCGATGCTGATGGAAATAAATCCCTAGGTTCATGGCAGTTGATGTAGTTTACATGGACTTTCAAAAGGCATTTGACAAAGTGCCACATGAGAGACTTATTATGAAATTAAAGGCCCATGGCGTAAAAGGGACAGTGGCAGCGTGGATCCACAACTGGCTGCGAGACAGAAAGCAGAGAGTTGTAGTGAGCGGCTGTTTTTCAGATTGGAGGGAAGTGAGCAGTGGTGTGCCACAGGGATCGGTTTTGGGACCATTGCTGTTTGTAATCTACATCAATGATCTGGACTTGGGTGTACGGAGTACAGTTTCCAAGTTTGCAGATGACACTAAGTTAGGGAGAATAGTAAACAGTGAGGAGGATAGTAGCCATCTGCAAGAGGATATAGACAAATTGGTAAAGTGGGCAGACACATGGCAGATGAAGTTTAATGCAGAGAAGTGTGAGGTGATGCATTTTGGGAGAAGAAATGAAGGGAGGCAATATAGGCTAGATAGTACAATTTTAAATGGTGTAAAGGAACAGAGAGACCTGGGGATTTGTGTTAGTGACTCGTTGAAGGTGGCAGGACAGGTAGACAAGGCTGTTAAGAAGGCGTATGGGATACTAGGCTTTATAAATAGGGGTATAGAGTACAAAAGTCAGGAAGTGCTGACTAACCTCTATAGGACTTTGGTGAGGTCTCAGCTGGAATACTGTGTTCAATTCTGGTCACCACACTACAGAAAGGATGTGAAGGCATTGGAAAGGGTACAACGAAGATTTACTAGGATGGTGCCAGGATTGAAGGACTTCAGCTATGAGGAGAGGCTAGATAGGCTAGGTTTATTCTCTCTGGAGCAGAGAAGATTGAGGGGAGACCTAATAGAGGTTTATAAGATCATGAGGGGTTTCGACAGGGCAAATAGAGAAAAACTATTTCCACTCGTGGGTGAATCTGTGACTCGTGGTCACAGATTTAAAATAGTTTCAAGGCGCAGTAGAGGGGAGCTGAGGAGAAATTTTTTCACTCAGCAAGTTGTTCGAATCTGGAATGCATTGCCTGAAAAGGTGGTGGAGGCTGATTCGATAACAACTTTTAAAAGGGAATTAGATCTTTATTTAGGGAGAACGGGTCTATTAGGCTATGGGGAGCGGGCAGGGCAGTGGGATTGAATCGCTCTTTTCAAAGAGCCGGCACAGACTAGATGGGCCGAATGGCCTCCTTTTGTGCCGTAAAATTCTATGATTCTATGATTCTATGATTCTATGATTCTATGAATGTCTCTCTGAGGTGAACCTTGCATTTTGATGCTGCCAGTGCTTCAGTTACGGAGTTGCTGGCGAGAAGCAACCAGGGGAACGTCTATCTTGCTGATCTACAACAGAAAAAAAAATCCTTTCCTCCTGGTCTTTATGGCTTTAATATCTCGAACTCTCCCACACTCTCTCATCATTTAAGGCATGTCAAACACTCACAATTTGACCACGATTTCTAGCACATTTCACACCGCTCTCTGCTACTTGCTCAAGTTCAAATGCCCATTGAGCAGTCGATTGCTGTGGAATATATATGCCATTTCATAGACATAACATGGCTCTATGTCAACTGTAAACATCTTTGTTACTCTTATCCTTGAAGGAAATGATGGTGTGCAAAGTGTTACTTTGTTTGTGGCAACCAACCACAACAACCGGAAACATACTGCACTTATAGCGCCTTTCACGTCGTGAGCATATCTCAAGCCGTTGAAATTCCAGTGTTCAATAACCCGAGCATGTGGGCTCGGCAGGGTAGGGAGAGGAGAGGGAGACACAACGACAAAATATTTCTCATACAGCCTGCTGAATTGTCCTAACTAGAGCTTCTAGTTTCGGCAGAAAAATAATTACCTGTGAGTTCTTTCTTTAATTTTTTCTATCAAAGTACGAACTTTGCAATTTACTAAATTAAAATGAATTTGCCATTTGTCTGTTCATGCTGCTCTCCAGTTTATCTCTTCCAGCAATTGTCGGCAATTTCTCTTCCATTGCCAAGGTATACACTTAACTTATATTTTCCTTCAGTTTTCCAATGTTGCTCATCCTGCTAATTGAAATTATTCTACGCGGCCAATCATAAACGCAAGATCCTCTTCACAGCAACAAACAGTTTCCTCAGTTCGTTCCTCCTACGCCTCGCACATCCTGTAGGAAAATTCCAAATGTGAAAATTATGCAGGAATTCCTCGAATCTAACACTTGATTGATCGATTCAGCCTTCTCTAAAACGTCTACCACTACGCTCACCCCCCAACCCCGCGCCCACCTCCCACATTACCTTTCACTCAGGATCCAGCCCCCTCAAATCTCTTGCTATTTCACACATTTGAGCGCATCTGTATCTCTCGGCCCTCTCTGCTCTCTGTCAGAAAATGAAACCCACAATCTGCTCCCTGGACACAAAAGCACAGTCTATCCTCAGGTCCAATCTCCTTCTCCTCGCCCACCATGTGAACAACATCATCAACCTCTACTTACCAAAAGGGACGTTTCCCACCTCTAAATATTAAAAAGCTGTATCACTCCCATTCTGAATACATCTTCCAGTGACCCAACTTTACTCCCCAGCTACCACTCAAACTCCAACCTCCCATTCATAGCTATGGTCCTGGAACGTCTTGTGGTGTCCAAGCTTCACTACATTCTTTCTCTGCATTTCCCATATGAACCCTGACCATCTCAGCTGAACCAGCTCGTGCTGCTTGTGGCGACCCAAGGGGTTCTGTTCTTGGCACCCTCGTTTCATTGTCTTCATGCCCCCCTTGGTGACGTCATCCACAGACATGGTTTCAACTACCCATGTTTGCGGATGAGAGCCAACTTTATTACTCGGCCTCGATTCTCGATTCCATTCTCGATTCTGAATATCATCCTCTGTACAGAAAAATAAATACCTCAAAGAGTCCTTGCCAGTCTCTCGTGGTTACCCCAACTAGCCTCGCTCTGTTCCCAACCAGACGCAATCGTCCTCCTCCCTCTTTATTCAACTTGTCCCATTCCCCCGCGCGAAGGTTGGCAACCGGACGTCGAAGAGGAGGGACTTGTAATGCGCCTTCGAGAAGGCAAATGAGGGAACGAGGTGGGGGAATTCTGAGACCGAGCTCCAAAGGAAGGGAGAAGAAATTTAATTCAATATACGTTCCGCATTTTATTGATTGTCGGTAGATTGTTCCAAACCTCGACATTCCTGCCAGTAAATTAATCACGCAGTGACTTGCAAAACTGGTTGGATATGAATTTCTGCGAAGCGCCGCTCCCTGTGGTGAGAGCCACATTCCAGGAGTGTTTCGGATCATAAACAGCCTGAGACCTGCCGCTCGCCTGTCCAGCGGGAGGGAACCCACATGAAGGAATAGGCAACACAACAGCAGATCTGGGAAATAACTCAATAAAGTAGAAAACAGTAAATTAACCCTTTGGTTCTCTGACGAACAGCGGTGTGACTTACATCAGTGTGTGATTCCTGCGTAACCTGGAGACCAGCCGTTTGCTCCTGTGCCAAGTACAGGTCAACAGGTAAAACCTTAACACATCAACTTGGTGAAACGAGACAGGATTGCTTAATGGATTGTGAAGAAGGAGTTGGATATCCTGTCGCACAGACCTTTGCTTAAAGGCCGAGTTCATGTCAACAACTACATGAGCAAAATTAAACCAGTAAAGCCCCTTTCAGGAGGACTATCACAGTCATCGGACGCTGGACAGTGATTGTTTCAGACCCGAGCACGGGACAGTGAGTGTGTAGTGGTACCCAATTCATGCACGAATGTTTCCCCATGTCACCACAAGTTACTGATTATTGTTAATGTTTATTTCCTGGTGTATCTGCTTTTGCAGTCGGAACATTTCTGCTCCTAGCAAAGTATCCATGTAGGGACGCGTCACGTGGCTGCAGATGATTTTGTGAGAAGTGCTGCACCCTTTAGTGGGCGTCAGATGTTAGCAATGGATCAGATGAAACAGGCGGAGAGCTGCTGGAGAGATATGTGGAGATTGTATCTTCTTCCCGACTTTAGAAGCGCTCTTTTAAGTAAAAAAACAATTTACGCTTTTTTTGCCTCTGTTCCTCTCTGTTAGTGTGAGTGTTTGTTTGTGTGTATATATGGGGGGAGGGAGTGCGGGAGGCGGTGGGGGTGGGTGGGTAAATAGTATAGGTGAAACCTTCAGCAGGTTTCTTCATCGAAACTCACAGAAATGGTTTTCCCAACAATTGTTGGGATATGAAACATTCACCATGCACTGTGTTAAATTCAAGGAGTGTTGCTGTTGCAACTGAAAGGATAGATGGGATTTGAGACTGAGAACAAACAAATTCACTTCTCCTGCCCACAATCCGGTTTCTGCTCTTCTCTGGAGAGAATTTGTGCTGGATTTCCTTCACCAAACCCCAGTGACTATTAGACAATCACATCCTAACTGGCGATCGAGAAGCTCATTCTCTCAACAGCTCAGTGTCATTGTGTGGAGCTCCCGAGGAGTGATAAGGCAATGGATAATGTCCACTGCGTGGCCTATTCATCAGCCATGATTCCCACAGTAAATACCTCACAATAGAGCAATATGTGATACTAAAATGGGAGGGGCTGTTTGCAGTAACTGTAGGAGAAGGAAACTGGAAGCAGATACTGACACTTTAAAAAAATCGGCTGAAAACTGCACAGTGGAATTTAGTATGGGAAAGCACAGAGCTGATAGATGCCAAAATGACCAGAGTTCATATTGAAGTTTATAATGTAGGAATGGTGAATAGGTTAACCGTTTGCCAGTATGTACTTTGTTTCTTCATGTATTGCAGACAATTTAGAAATTCAAGTGTTAATAGATTGAAAAAATGTTGATAAAATGGGTAAATGTAAGAGTTGACAATTTAGTAAATCTACCACTATCAACGAGGCTCATCTGGTCCTTCTACTCTAAATGTCGGCAACATCAGCGTATCTTAAAAACTCAATTTTATTTCTCTCTATGCTTCCTGACAGACTATTCTAAAAGTGAACACCACAACTGGTAAATAAAACCCAGGGTTGCTCGGCAGACAGCTGGGAAATGAGTTTCTTACAACGGCAAATCCCTTTAGTGGAAGTTATATTTCAGGAAACTGTCAGATCCTAATCAGCATGAGATCTGTAGTTTGCGTGTCCAGCAGGAGGGTCCAAAAAACACAACATGGGAGTTACCTTAGAAACGGAGGAATCACAAGATAAAAAACTAACCCCAAATTTCTCTGTAGTGCTTTAGACTGCGGTAGTGAATTATTGTATCAGGACGTGAGGCCTGGATCGCCTGGATAGCAGGGGTTCGCTCATCATTAATGTCGTAACATGTTAACTTTATAAGATGATTTCGGATTTGGGGGTGGTGGGGGGGATTATATAGACGTAGAATCTAATCCAGTTGTCCAGCTGTTTGTCATGTGCCAAGCACAGATTACCAGGCTCCATGACCCCATGACATTCCACGCCCCCTCCCCGTCATCCCGTTGCTCAGTGGGTTGAGATAGAAATCCTCATTGTTCAGGCCCTCTGCTGCCATGGCCAATCATATATCTCTGACCTGCTAACCCGATGAACCTACTTGCAGGCTCTGAAATGTGGTCCGTGTGACCTGCCCAACAATTCCTACCAATGGTCGCTGGGATTTCAGCCTCTCTGCCCCCACACTTTGCAAATCCATCCAAAAATCTGTTCGCCTTGCTCGCTTTCTGGCCTCCTACAAGGCCCGACACAATACCTTCCCTTATGTCCACGACTTCAGCTGTGCTGCTAAACCCGTCGGCTCTGCTGATGCGAAAGGCATTTTAGGAACGTTATTTTGTTGGTGTTATCAACATGTAAATTGTTTGCAGTTCCATATTGCAATACATGATCATATCGCCAATCTTGATGGAATGTTTCTCAACTTTGTTGCTGACGCTATCTCATTGGAACTGAAGTTGTAAATACGCTATCAGCAAGTTAAATCTGTCGGGACTTGCAAGATGCTTGCAGTTGATTTTGTGAGCAGCGCCGCTCCTTATAGTGAGAGTCACATTTCAGTGATGGTTCAGATACCAAACTGCCTGAGAGCTCATACTGCCGATGAGGACATGGAATCTATCACTTCACCTTCAGAATGGAGTCTGGGGGAATAGGTTGGGGGCTAGAAGTGCTGCCGTCATTTCGGATCAGAACAAGCTTTAAGAGATATGGAGTATCACAACGCATTGCTAGCATGTGAAGTGGAATGGTGAGGTCAGTAACTGCGTGGCATTGTTCCAACAGTTGTGAGGACTATTTACACAGAAAACATAAAGACTTGCTTTTGTGCACTTCCATATCGTTTTGTTTTTCAACTTCCTGAAAACGTTTATCAGGATTTTACTGTGAGATATAGTAACAGTGCATTTGTCGTTGAGCAGCCTACAATAGTGACTATGTGTGTCATTAATGTAGTGGAAAAGAGAGAAATGCTGCTTTGTTTACAGAGAATGATAGTGAGAACAGGAACGAATTGTGCAGTTGTACTGAACAATGGAGCTGGTAAGAAATAATGTCTGTATCTGAGATCCAAGAAAGGTGGGGGTGGTTGTTGCTAAGGTAAAGGCAGATGGTCTGTCTGTCTGTCTGTATTAAGAATAAGAACAAAGTGTTTGATTTGCCGACTGTCCGTGTCTCAGGTGATCAAACCATCTGTGTATAAACAGACAAACTCTGTGTAAAATAATCACAATAATAAGAATCGTGAAGTTTGCGTTTGATTTGGCCGCGTTTTGTGGACGACACAAATACTGTGTAGACGAAGCTACAGTAACCAACACACAGGAACAAAAGTCCATTTACAGATCGCCTCTCACGTCAGAATCACTGTAACACTGAAGATCACATTTGATAATAAAGCTGACATGTCCCTGAGTCGCTCCCTGACTTTGGCGTCTGTCCGTCTGTCCCTCCGTCTGTCTGTCTGTCTGTGAGCTAGTGACGTCACGTGAGATGCACTCACACAGAGAGAGAAGGTGAGAGAGAGAATGAAGGTGAGAGAGCGAGTGAGAGAGAGAGAGTCCTGTCTCTAGCCTGAGATCCACTCACACAGAGAGAGAGGGAGAAGGAGAGAAAGAGAGACCTCTGCAGCGTGAGGTGCCCTCACAGAGAGAGAGAAGGTGGGAGAGAGAGATGTTATTACAGCCTGAGATTCACAGAGAGAGAGACAGAGAGATCTCCACAGTCTGAGATACAGAGAGAGAGAGAGAGATCTCCACAGTCTGAAATACAGAGAGAGAGAGAGAGAAAGGCGTGTGAGAGAGAAATGGACATATTCCTGCACCTTGAGATTCAGAGAGAGAGAGATCTGTCGCCAGCCTGAGATACACTCACACAGAGAGAGGGAGTAGGTGAGAGAGAGAAGGAGGGGGGGATATGCGAGAGGGATATATAGAGACCTGTCTACTGACTGTGATACACTCATATACAGAGAGAGCGAGAGAAGGTGAGAGACAGAAGGGAAGAGAGTTAGAGAGAGAGCTCTCTCTGCAGCCTCAGATACACACACAGATAGAGAGAAAGTGTGTGTGTGTGGGGGGGGGGGGGGGGGGGAATGTGACAGAGAGATACCCTCACAGTATGAGAGAGAGTCTGAGATATAAACACTGAGGGAGACACGTGCAGTGAGGGAGAGATACGTCTGTGTCTGACTCTGTGTCTCTGGGACACACAACCACACCCGAGAGAGTGAGACCCACACACACATACACACGCAGCCTCACATACAAAGAGAGCATCAGCTTCTCTGATGCTCTGATGGGGGATCAGCTAAATGTTCAGGCTGCCATCCTTCGGACTAGACATTAAGCCAAGGTTCTGTCTGCCTGGGTGTACAGGTGGACGATAGAGATCCCATGGCACTATCGGATATTGTTTCGCTCTCCACCACAACTCGCTGCCACCGCTCGTCACACAGAACCTCAGGCCCAGCGTTGCTGGCTGAGCACACAACAGCAACATTACATTACATTTATACAGCCATTTTCAGGTTGCGAATTCGTCCAAAGGCCTGTTTAGACAAAATGCCCCAAAGTTATGGATCGCTCACTCAATCGCTTCTCCTGCCCCTCTCTCCTCGTTCAACTGTGAGATAACGAGTGTGGGTTGGGAAGATGTTGTTTTTGAATGTGATAAGGCGCTTCTCTCCCGCTGAAAGCCGCTGAGTTGGGGGGTTCGTTAGCGTCTTGCATCTTGATTCTAACCGACAAATATTGTAACCGAATTGCCGCAAACTACATATACCAATATTTTGTCTTTAATCGATTTTTGGCCCAGAAAGCTTAGTCAATGCTCGTTACAGGATATTCTGTGAAGATATCTGACTGAAGAGTTAAGTCACAATGATTAGTTTTATTTACATTTTATTATTGTAATGATAGTGGTTGTTATGACTATAATGTTTATTTTATGGGAGAACAGAACTTCTGCCTTGTTTTAAACGTTTTAATTTGAATTTAAATTTTTGAAACAGTTTTCAAATTGCTCATCAAGTTTGAAAGTGAACACGATCGTTTTAGACTTAAATACTGTAAATAAATTACAGTTAACTCCACGTTTAGAAACGCGATCTCTGAATATCATCCTCTGTACAGAAAAATAAGTACCTCAAAGAGTCCTACTAAACGATGTTTACCCCCCAACTACTCCCCTTACTCGTGCCAGTCTCTCGTGGTTACTCCAACTAGCCTCGCTCTGTTCCCAACCAGACGCAATCCTCCTCCTCCCTCTTTATTCAACTTGTCCCATTCCCTCACGCGAAGGATGGCAACCGGACGTCGAAGAGGAGGGTCTTGTAATGCGCCTTCGAGAAGGCAAATGAGGGAACGAGGTGGGGGAACTCTGAGACCGAGCTGGAAAGGAAGGGAGAAGAAGTTTTATTCAATATACGTTCCGCATTTTATTGGTTGTCGGTAGATTGTTCCAAACCTCGACATTCCTGCCAGTAAATTAATCACGCAGTGACTTGCCAAACTGGTTGGATATGAATTTCTGCGAAGCGCCGCTCCCTATGGTGAGAGCCACATTCCAGGTAGGTTTCGGATCATAAACAGGCAGAGACCTGCCGCTCGCCTGTCCAGCGGGAGGGAACCCACATGAAGGAATAGGCAACACAACAGCAGATCTGGGAACTAACTCAATAAAGTAGAAAACAGTAAATTAACCCTTTGGTTCTCTGACGAACAGCGGTGTGACTTACATCAGTGTGTGAGTCCTGCTTAACCTGGAGACCAGCCGTTTGCTCCTGTGCCAAGTACAGGTCAACAGGTAAAACCTTAACACATCAACTTGGTGAAACGAGACAGGATTGCTTAATGGATTGTGAAGAAGGAGTTGGATATCCTGTCGCACAGACCTTTGCTTAAAGGCCGAGTTCATGTCAACAACTACATGAGCAAAATTAAACCAGTAAAACCCCTTTCAGGAGGACTATCACAGTCATCGGACGCTGGACAGTCATTGTTTCAGACCCGAGCACGGGACAGTGAGTGTGTAGTGGTACCCAATTCATGCACGAATGTTTCTCCATGTGACCACAATTTACTGATTATTGTTAATGTTTATTTCCTGGTGTATCTCGATGCTTTTGCAGTCGGAACATTGCTGCTCCCAGCAAATTATCCATGCAGGGACGTGTCACGTGGATGCAGGTGATTATGTGAGAAGTGCTGCACCCTTTAGTGGGCGACAGATTTTAGCAATGGATCAGATAAAACAGGCTGAGAGCTGCTGGAAAGATATGCGGAGATTGTATCTTCTTCCCGACTTTAGAAGCGCTCTTTTAAGTAAAACAAATGTTACGCTTTTTTTGCCTCTATTCCTCTCTGTTAGTGTGAGTGTTTGTTTGTGTGTATATATGGGGGGAGGGAGTGCGGGAGGCGGTGGGGGTGGGTGGGTAAATAGTATAGTTGAAACCTTCAGCAAGGTTTCTTCATCGAAACACACAGGAATGGTTTTCCCAACAATTGTTGGGATATGAAATATGCACCATGCACTGTGTTAAATTCAAGGAGCGTTGCTATTGCAACTGAAAGGAGAGATGGGATTTGAGACTGAGAACAAACGATTCACTTCTCCTGCCCACAAACCGGTTTCTGCTCTTCTCTGGAGAGAATTTGTGCTGGATTTCCTTCACCAAACCCCAGTGACTATTAGACAATTACATCCTAACTGGCGATCGAGAAGCTCCTTCTCTCAACAGCTCAGTTTCATTGTGTATGTCTGTCTGTCTGTCTGTCTGTCTGCCTGTATGTCTGTCTGTCTGTCTGTATTAAGAATAAGAACAAAGTGTTTGATTTGGCGACTGTCAGTGTCTCAGGTGATCAAACCATCTCTGTATAAACAGACAAACACTGTGTAGATTAATCACAATAAGAATCATGAAGTTTGCGTTTGATTTGGCCGCGTTTTACGGGCGACACAAATACTGTGTAAATGAAGCTACAGTAACCAACACACAGGAACAGAAGTCCATTTACAGATCGCCTCTCACGTCAGAATCACTGTAACACTGAAGATCACATTTGATAATAAAGCTGACATGGCCCTGAGTCGCTCCCTGACTTTGGCGTCTGTCCGTCTGTCCCTCCGTCTGTCTGTCTGTGAGCTAGTGACGTCACGTGAGGTGCCCTCACAGAGAGAGAGAAGGTGGGAGAGAGAGATGTTATTACAGCCTGGGATTCACAGAGAGAGAGAGAGAGAGATCTCCACAGTCTGAGATACAGAGAGAGAGAGTGAGATGTCCACAGTCTGAGATACAGACAGAGAGAGAGAGAGAAGGCGTGTGAGAGAGAAATGTACATATTCCTGCACCTTGAGAGACAGAGAGAGAGAGAGATCTGTCGCCAGCCTGAGCTACACTCACCCAGAGAGAGGGAGTAGGTGAGAGACAGAGAGAAGGGAAGAGAGTTAGAGAGAGCTCTCTCTGCAGCCTGAGATACACACACAGATAGAGAGAAAGTGTGTGTGGGGGGGGGGGGAGAGAATGTGACAGAGAGATACCCTCACAGTATGAGAGAGAGAGAGAGAGAGAGTCTGAGATATAAACACTGAGGGAGACACGTGCAGTGAGGGAGAGACACGTCTATGTCTGACTCTGTGTCTCTGGGACACACAACCACACCCGAGAGAGTGAGACACACACACATACACACGCAGCCTCACATACAAAGAGAGCATCAGCTTCTCTGATGCTCTGATGGGGGATCAGCTAAATGTTCAGGCTGCCATCCTTCGGACTAGAAATTAAGCCAAGGTTCTGTCTGCCTGGGTGTACAGGTGGACGATACAGATCCCATGGGACTATCGGATATTGTTTCCCTCTCCACCACAACTCGCTGCCACCGCTTGTCACACAGAACCTCAGTCCCAGCGTTGCTGGCTGAGCACACAACAGCAACATTACATTACATTTATACAGCCATTTTCAGGTTGCGAGTTCGTCCAAAGGCCTGTTTAGACAAAATGCCCCAAAGTTATGGATCGCTCACTCAATCGCTTCTACTGCCCCTCTCTCCTCGTTCGACTGTGAGATAACGAGTGTGGGTTGGGAAGATGTTGTTTTTGAATGTGATAAGGCGCTTCTCTCCCGCTGAAAGCCGCTGAGTTGGGGGGTTCGTTAGCGTCTTGCATCTTGATTCTAACCGACAAATATTGTAACCGAATTGCCGCAAACTACATATACCAATATTTTGTCTTTAATCGATTTTTGGCGCAGAAAGCTTAGTCAATGCTCGTTACAGGATATTCTGTGAAGATATCTGACTGAAGAGTTAAGTCACAATGATTAGTTTTATTTACATTTTATTATTGTAATGATAGTGGTTGTTATGACTATAATGTTTATTTTATGGGAGAACAGAACTTCTGCCTTGTTTTAAACGTTTTAATTTGAACTTAAATTTTTGAAACAGTTTTCAAATTGCTCATCAAGTTTGAAAGTGAACACGATCGTTTTAGACTTAAATACTGTAAATAAATTACAGTTAACTCCACGTTTAGAAACGCGATCTCTGAATATCATCCTCTGTACAGAAAAATAAGTACCTCAAAGAGTCCTACTAAACGATGTTTACCCCCCAACTACTCCCCTTACTCGTGCCAGTCTCTCGTGGTTACTCCAACTAGCCTCGCTCTGTTCCCAACCAGACGCAATCCTCCTCCTCCCTCTTTAATCAACTTGTCCCATTCCCTCACGCGAAGGATGGCAACCGGACGTCGAAGAGGAGGGTCTTGTAACGCGCCTTCGAGAAGGCAAATGAGGGAACGAGGTGGGGGAACTCTGAGACCGAGCTCCAAAGGAAGGGAGAAGAAGTTTTATTCAATATACGTTCCGCATTTTATTGGTTGTCGGTAGATTGTTCCAAACCTCGACATTCCTGCCAGTAAATTAATCATGCAGTGACTTGCCAAACTGGTTGGATATGAATTTCTGCGAAGCGCCGCTCCCTATGGTGAGAGCCACATTCCAGGTAGGTTTCGGATCATAAACAGGCTGAGACCTGCCGCTCGCCTGTCCAGCGGGAGGGAACCCACATGAAGGAATAGGCAACACAACAGCAGATCTGGGAACTAACTCAATAAAGTAGAAAACAGTAAATTAACCCTTTGGTTCTCTGACGAACAGCGGTGTGACTTACATCAGTGTGTGAGTCCTGCTTAACCTGGAGACCAGCCGTTTGCTCCTGTGCCAAGTACAGGTCAACAGGTAAAACCTTAACACATCAACTTGGTGAAACGAGACAGGATTGCTCAATGGATTGTGAAGAAGGAGTTGGATATCCTGTCGCACAGACCTTTGCTTAAAGGCCGAGTTCATGTCAACAACTACATGAGCAAAATTAAACCAGTAAAACCCCTTTCAGGAGGACTATCACAGTCATCGGACGCTGGACAGTCATTGTTTCAGACCCGAGCACGGGACAGTGAGTGTGTAGTGGTACCCAATTCATGCACGAATGTTTCTCCATGTGACCACAATTTACTGATTATTGTTAATGTTTATTTCCTGGTGTATCTCGATGCTTTTGCAGTCGGAACATTGCTGCTCCCAGCAAATTATCCATGCAGGGACGTGTCACGTGGATGCAAGTGATTATGTGAGAAGTGCTGCACCCTTTAGTGGGCGACAGATTTTAGCAATGGATCAGATAAAACAGGCTGAGAGCTGCTGGAAAGATATGCGGAGATTGTATCTTCTTCCCGACTTTAGAAGCGCTCTTTTAAGTAAAACAAATGTTACGCTTTTTTTGCCTCTATTCCTCTCTGTTAGTGTGAGTGTTTGTTTGTGTGTATATATGGGGGGAGGGAGTGCGGGAGGCGGTGGGGGTGGGTGGGTAAATAGTATAGTTGAAACCTTCAGCAAGGTTTCTTCATCGTAACACACAGGAATGGTTTTCCCAACAATTGTTGGGATATGAAATATGCACCATGCACTGTGTTAAATTCAAGGAGCGTTGCTATTGCAACTGAAAGGAGAGATGGGATTTGAGACTGAGAACAAACGATTCACTTCTCCTGCCCACAAACCGGTTTCTGCTCTTCTCTGGAGAGAATTTGTGCTGGGTTTCCTTCACCAAACCCCAGTGACTATTAGACAATTACAACCTAACTGGCGATCGAGAAGCTCCTTCTCTCAACAGCTCAGTTTCATTGTGTATGTCTGTCTGTCTGTCTGTCTGTCTGCCTGTATGTCTGTCTGTCTGTCTGTCTGTATTAAGAATAAGAACAAAGTGTTTGATTTGGCGACTGTCAGTGTCTCAGGTGATCAAACCATCTCTGTATAAACAGACAAACACTGTGTAGATTAATCACAATAATAAGAATCATGAAGTTTGCGTTTGATTTGGCCGCGTTTTACGGGCGACACAAATACTGTGTAAATGAAGCTACAGTAACCAACACACAGGAACAGAAGTCCATTTACAGATCGCCTCTCACGTCAGAATCACTGTAACACTGAAGATCACATTTGATAATAAAGCTGACATGGCCCTGAGTCGCTCCCTGACTTTGGCGTCTGTCCGTCTGTCCCTCCGTCTGTCTGTCTGTGAGCTAGTGACGTCACGTGAGGTGCCCTCACAGAGAGAGAGAAGGTGGGAGAGAGAGATGTTATTACAGCCTGGGATTCACAGAGAGAGAGAGAGAGAGATCTCCACAGTCTGAGATACAGAGAGAGAGAGTGAGATCTCCACAGTCTGAGATACAGACAGAGAGAGAGAGAGAAGGCGTGTGAGAGAGAAATGTACATATTCCTGCACCTTGAGATACAGAGAGAGAGAGAGAGATCTGTCGCCAGCCTGAGATACACTCACAGAGAGAGGGAGTAGGTGAGAGACAGAGAGAAGGGAAGAGAGTTAGAGAGAGAGCTCTCTCTGCAGCCTGAGATACACACACAGATAGAGAGAAAGTGTGTGTGTGGGGGGGGGGGGGGGAGAATGTAACAGAGAGATACCCTCACAGTATGAGAGAGAGAGAGAGAGTCTGAGATATAAACACTGAGGGAGACACGTGCAGTGAGGGAGAGATACGTCTGTGTCTGACTCTGTGTCTCTGGGACACACAACCACACCCGAGAGAGTGAGACCCACACACACATACACACGCAGCCACACATACAAAGAGAGCATCAGCTTCTCTGATGCTCTGATGAGGGATCAGCTAAATGTTCAGGCTGCCATCCTTCGGACTAGACATTAAGCCAAGGTTCTGTCTGCCTGGGTGTACAGGTGGACGATAGAGATCCCATGGCACTATCGGATATTGTTTCCCTCTCCACCACAACTCGCTGCCACCGCTTGTCACACAAAACCTCAGTCCCAGCGTTGCTGGCTGAGCACACAACAGCAACATTACATTACATTTATACAGCCATTTTCAGGTTGCGAGTTCGTCCAAAGGCCTGTTTAGACAAAATGCCCCAAAGTTATGGATCGCTCACTCAATCGCTTCTCCTGCCCCTCTCTCCTCGTTCGAATGTGAGATAACGAGTGTGGGTTGGGAAGATGTTGTTTTTGAATGTGATAAGGCGCTTCTCTCCCCCTGAAAGCCGCTGAGTTGGGGGGTTCATTAGCGTCTTGCATCTTGATTCTAACCGACAAATATTGTAACCGAATTGCCGCAAACTACATATACCAATATTTTGTCTTTAATCGATTTTTGGCCCAGAAAGCTTAGTCAATGCTCGTTACAGGATATTCTGTGAGGATATCTAACTGAAGAGTTAAGTCACAATGATTAGTTTTATTTACATTTTATTATTGTAATGATAGTGGTTGTTATGACTATAATGTTTATTTTATGGGAGAACAGAACTTCTGCCTTGTTTTAAACGTTTTAATTTGAATTAAAATTTTTGAAACAGTTTTCAAATTGCTCAAGTTTGAAAGTGAACACGATCGTTTTAGACTTAAATACTGTAAATAAATTACAGTTAACTCCACGTTTAGAAACGCGATCTCTGAATATTATCGTCTGTACAGAAAAATAAGTACCTCAAAGAGTTCTACTAACCGATGTTTACCCTCCAACTACTCCCCTTACTCGTGCCAGTCTCTCGTGGTTACCCCAACTAGCCTCGCTCTGTTCCCAACCAGACGCAATCCTCCTCCTCCCTCTTTATTCGACTTGTCCCATTCCCTCACGCGAAGGATGGCAACCGGACGTCGAAGAGGAGGGTCTTGTAATGCGCCTTTGAGATGGCAAATGAGGGAACGAGGTGGGGGAACTCTGAGACCGAGCTCCAAAGGAAGGGAGAAGAAGTTTTATTCAATATACGTTCCGCATTTTATTGGTTGTCGGTAGATTGTTCCAAACCTCGACATTCCTGCCAGTAAATTAATCACGCAGTGACTTGCCATAACTGGTTGGATATGAATTTCTGCGAAGCGCCGCTCCCTGTGGTGAGAGCCACATTCCAGGTAGGTTTCGGATCATAAACAGGCTGAGACCTGCCGCTCGCCTGTCCTTATTAAGAATAAGAACAAAGTGTTTGATTTGGCGACTGTCGGTGTCTCAGGTGATCAAACCCTCTGTGTATAAACAGACAAACTCTGTGTAGATTAATCGCAATAATGAGAATTGTGAAGTTTGCGTTTGGTTTGGCCGCGTTTTGTGGGCGACACAAATACTGTGTAGACGAAGCTACAGTAAC
Source organism: Hydrolagus colliei (assembly GCA_035084275.1). NCBI lineage: Eukaryota > Metazoa > Chordata > Chondrichthyes > Chimaeriformes > Chimaeridae > Hydrolagus > Hydrolagus colliei. The sequence continues at coordinate 2,634,744 of CM068769.1, forward strand.
CAACCCACAGGAACAACAGTCCATTTACAGATCGCCTCTCACGTCAGAATCACTGTAACACTGAAGATCACATTTGATAATAAAGCTGACATGGCCCTGAGTCGCTCCCTGACTTTGGCGTCTGTCCGTCTGTCCCTCCGTCTGTCTGTCTGTGAGCTAGTGACGTCACGTGAGGTGCCCTCACAGAGAGAGAGAAGGTGGGAGAGAGAGATGTTATTACAGCCTGGGATTCACAGAGAGAGAGAGAGAGAGATCTCCACAGTCTGAGATACAGAGAGAGAGAGTGAGATCTCCACAGTCTGAGATACAGACAGAGAGAGAGAGAGAAGGCGTGTGAGAGAGAAATGTACATATTCCTGCACCTTGAGATACAGAGAGAGAGAGAGAGATCTGTCGCCAGCCTGAGATACACTCACAGAGAGAGGGAGTAGGTGAGAGACAGAGAGAAGGGAAGAGAGTTAGAGAGAGAGCTCTCTCTGCAGCCTGAGATACACACACAGATAGAGAGAAAGTGTGTGTGTGGGGGGGGGGGGGGGGGGGGGGGAGAATGTAACAGAGAGATACCCTCACAGTATGAGAGAGAGAGAGAGAGTCTGAGATATAAACACTGAGGGAGACACGTGCAGTGAGGGAGAGATACGTCTGTGTCTGACTCTGTGTCTCTGGGACACACAACCACACCCGAGAGAGTGAGACCCACACACACATACACACGCAGCCACACATACAAAGAGAGCATCAGCTTCTCTGATGCTCTGATGAGGGATCAGCTAAATGTTCAGGCTGCCATCCTTCGGACTAGACATTAAGCCAAGGTTCTGTCTGCCTGGGTGTACAGGTGGACGATAGAGATCCCATGGCACTATCGGATATTGTTTCCCTCTCCACCACAACTCGCTGCCACCGCTTGTCACACAAAACCTCAGTCCCAGCGTTGCTGGCTGAGCACACAACAGCAACATTACATTACATTTATACAGCCATTTTCAGGTTGCGAGTTCGTCCAAAGGCCTGTTTAGACAAAATGCCCCAAAGTTATGGATCGCTCACTCAATCGCTTCTCCTGCCCCTCTCTCCTCGTTCGAATGTGAGATAACGAGTGTGGGTTGGGAAGATGTTGTTTTTGAATGTGATAAGGCGCTTCTCTCCCCCTGAAAGCCGCTGAGTTGGGGGGTTCATTAGCGTCTTGCATCTTGATTCTAACCGACAAATATTGTAACCGAATTGCCGCAAACTACATATACCAATATTTTGTCTTTAATCGATTTTTGGCCCAGAAAGCTTAGTCAATGCTCGTTACAGGATATTCTGTGAGGATATCTAACTGAAGAGTTAAGTCACAATGATTAGTTTTATTTACATTTTATTATTGTAATGATAGTGGTTGTTATGACTATAATGTTTATTTTATGGGAGAACAGAACTTCTGCCTTGTTTTAAACGTTTTAATTTGAATTAAAATTTTTGAAACAGTTTTCAAATTGCTCAAGTTTGAAAGTGAACACGATCGTTTTAGACTTAAATACTGTAAATAAATTACAGTTAACTCCACGTTTAGAAACGCGATCTCTGAATATTATCGTCTGTACAGAAAAATAAGTACCTCAAAGAGTTCTACTAACCGATGTTTACCCTCCAACTACTCCCCTTACTCGTGCCAGTCTCTCGTGGTTACCCCAACTAGCCTCGCTCTGTTCCCAACCAGACGCAATCCTCCTCCTCCCTCTTTATTCGACTTGTCCCATTCCCTCACGCGAAGGATGGCAACCGGACGTCGAAGAGGAGGGTCTTGTAATGCGCCTTTGAGATGGCAAATGAGGGAACGAGGTGGGGGAACTCTGAGACCGAGCTCCAAAGGAAGGGAGAAGAAGTTTTATTCAATATACGTTCCGCATTTTATTGGTTGTCGGTAGATTGTTCCAAACCTCGACATTCCTGCCAGTAAATTAATCACGCAGTGACTTGCCATAACTGGTTGGATATGAATTTCTGCGAAGCGCCGCTCCCTGTGGTGAGAGCCACATTCCAGGTAGGTTTCGGATCATAAACAGGCTGAGACCTGCCGCTCGCCTGTCCTTATTAAGAATAAGAACAAAGTGTTTGATTTGGCGACTGTCGGTGTCTCAGGTGATCAAACCCTCTGTGTATAAACAGACAAACTCTGTGTAGATTAATCGCAATAATGAGAATTGTGAAGTTTGCGTTTGGTTTGGCCGCGTTTTGTGGGCGACACAAATACTGTGTAGACGAAGCTACAGTAACCAACCCACAGGAACAACAGTCCATTTACAGATCGCCTCTCACGTCAGCATCACTGTAACACTGAAGATCACATTTGATAATAAAGCTGACATGTCCCTGAGTCGCTACCTGACTTTGGCGTCTGTCCGTCCGTCCGTCCGTCCCTCCGTCTGTCTGTCCGTCCATCCATCTGTCTGTCTGAGCGCGAGGCTAACGGTTATTATTTTGAACTGGGCGCGAGAATCACGTGTTTTTCCTGCTCGGCGCCTGCGCTGTGACGTCTGTGTCTGCCGGATCAAGTGGCTAATGGGTTTTGTTCCTTTGTACCGACCCCCAGGCGCGCGGCTGACTGGCTTTTACCTCGGCGCTTGCGCAGTGCCGTCTGTCTCTCTGTGTGGGCGCGAGGCTGACGGTTACGAGTATGAACTCGGTGCCCGCGCAGTGACTGTGTCTGTCTGTCCCACTGAACTGAACAGAGAAACTGCAATGCTCCACAAAGTGTCACTACCGATTGTCAGAGGCTCCAAGGCCGTACGCAGGGGGGGTGCGACGGGTGCGTACGCACCCCCCCCCCCCAAATTATAAAAGGTCCACATTTTCCGGGGTAGAGAATTGCATTTTTTTAATCAAATTTAAATACCAAGTAAATTTATTGAACATTTGTGCAACAATCAGTTCTTCAAAACTATGTATAAATTATAAACACACATCTTTGAATGATTTAGTATTAATATAAAATTATCGAGTCGCACACCAGAATCGGCGTCTCCCCAAAACATACCGCGTGGATACACCAGTCCATGACGTGGCGAGTCTGTGACTCGTGATTGGATAAACATAGGCGCCAAGACTCAAATCCATCCTCGTTTGGAAATCATCCCGTAAACAGCCACAAGGGACAGCACCAATTCTGGAAGTTAAATTCATCTTTTCATCTGATCACCGTAAGTAAAAATTACTCAAGTTTTGAGAGGTGTGACTGTAATGCTAGCAAACAATGACAACATAATTACAAGCTTCTGAGAACTTAAAGCTTTTGAGAACCCAACAAAAAAGTTATATGCTGGACGGGAATGCCTATCTTTTAAAAAAATACTCATGGACGCAGGCCTATGCTTTAGCGCCTATTCCACGTGATGTGTCAATCGGAAATCATCCCGTATACAGTCACTACATAAAAAGGTAGCACCACTTTGTGGAAGCTGAAATCGTATTTTAATCTGATAATGTTAGCAATTGATAATAGTGCCTTAGTACATTGTCAGACAGCTCAGAGCGCTTCACAGAACGTACTGTAAAGTGGCCAGTTTTTGCCCAGGGTTGTCCCACAAACACCGATGGAGTGAGTCACCGATTTTATTTGGTGGCGTTTGTTGACCAGGACAACAGGAGAGAGACTTCCCTCCGCTTTTCGAGTAGTGTCAGAGGATCTTTTCACATCCATCTAAACAGACGGATCAGACCTCGGTTCAGCATCTCAACCAAAAGAACAGAGCCTCTAACAATGGGACACCCCCCCCCCCCCGCCACCACCCACAGCACCACATTGAAGTGTCAGCTTCGTCTGTGTGATACCGAGTGCCGACGTGGGGTTTGAACCCACAACTTTCTGACTCAGAGGCCAGAGTGCTATTCACTGTGCCAGGCGACTCGCCAGGTGATGCTGCTGTCTTCTATCACCTGTGGGAAACTTTCTTTCCCTCCTACTCAGTGCCTCTGAATCTGAAGACATTCCCAAGGTCGAGGTTGCATATCTGACTGATTGACAACTGAGATTTCTTTTCAGGGTTTGTGGGCAGTGTCGCGTAATTGGCTATAACTTAAAGGATTGTTAACCTGCACCTGTTAGAGTTGAGGTCCCCAGAACTGCTGCCTCACACCAGCGGGATATAAAGGACAGGTGCAGTCGAGTCTGCAAAGCAACAGCTCTTCCTACACAAATCTCTTCAACGTGACTCCTCTGAAAGTCACTCTTTCTCTCTTTGAATAATAATATAATCCGTGCATTTCATGTAGCGAGGTAGGTTAGGGTCGGTCTACCTCGTGTTCTGTGACCGTGCAATGGTTCCCATAGGATAGTAGCACTATGGACAGTTTCCTCCCGGCTTCTCCAGCTATGTCCACTAAACCTAAGACGCCTCTGCGGTAATGTCTGTGATACCAGTGTGGTGGTGTACCATATAGCTCACAATTTGTCAGATGCTGTCGCCAGTAAATTTTAAGGGCGTCTCTTAGAAGCCTGGTATATACCTCACGAGTCACCTAATCTCCTGGGTTTGCCTAAGTGTCCAGCATTCTGCTCCGTATAGGAGCGATTTTCAGCCCTCGCGTTAATGCACATTCATTATAATATGGAAATCGATATTGGTAGAGCGGTTGACGTATTGGCTTAAAGCGACCGAGGCGTCTCGAATACGGAACGCCATTAAAGAATTAATTTCCCCTCCCTTATTTTTTCAAGTATTTTTTCGTCAGATCAGTATTGCTCGATGCCTTTCATTTTGATTCTAAATAAATAAATAAAAACTAACTACACTATTGCTCACAGTTCAACGATATTTTCAGGATAATGCTGATAAGAGGCTTGTAACACGTGTGAATTAACTGTTTGACACTGATTTTCAGTTTCTGTATATTTTCTTGTCTTTTATAAAATTTGCTTTGCTGGAATATCTGAGCACATCATTCATACTTTACTCTTACATTATTGTTCATTACAGTCCGAAAGAAATTTAGTCTTAGGATAACAATGCAGAACAACTTATTAATTACCGTCAATCTGTAGTTTATGATCATTTTCTCTATACGCATACATTTATCAAGCATTCGTCATTGTACTGTGTTAATTGGATTGTAATTTACTTTATCGTTCGCATTCCTTACATCATCGAGTCAACAATCGTGTTTGCTTTTATCGGCGAACACATTCGACCTTCCCAATTAGACACGGACTACCGGGGAAAATAAAAACACTGAATAAATAATGATGCTCTTAAACACCAAGGACATGAAACATTTACCGTTCATATTGGATCTTCTGAACCGATTAAATAAGACCTCATACTGTGTAAAACGTCGGAGCCTCGAGGGGGCTTCGGGGGCAGCCCCCAAGCCGCCGGCCATTGTTGGTCCCATCACTAGCAATTCGCACCCCCCCAAAAAAAATCCTGCGTACGGCCCTGATATGTTGGTGCAGTCCTGTAGCTCAGTGTTGGGAGCAATCACCTTACAACAACAACAACAACAACAAATGACATTTATAGAGCGCCTTTCACGTCGGGAGGACGTCCCACGGCGCTGCACGGGAGGCGTGTGACCCACATACAACAAATAATGACATAATACTGAAATCATTATTAGTTAAGAAATAATAATTAATTGCTTAATTAATTGGGAAACAAAAAGAAATACGAAACAATTAAAATTAATTTAAAAATTGATTAAAAAAATGAATTAAAAAAATCTAAATTGGAAAAAAGCCAAATACCAAACAATTTTAAGTTTTTTAAAAAACTAGTGAGAGCCAGTAGGCGGGTCTCTCTCTCTCTCCTGTCAATGACTGGTTACCAGGGAAACGAGGGGAGTCTCTCCCTCTTCTGTCAATCACCGATTACCATGGAAACGTCTCTCGCTCCCTTTGCAGTCAATGATTGGGTACCTCGGAAACGGAGGCCGTCTCTCTATCTCCTGTCAATCACTGGTTACCAGGGAAATGGGCGGGGCGTCACTCGATCCCTTTTCTGTCAATGATTGGTTAGCTGGGAGACGGAGGCCGTCTCTCTCTCTCTCCCTCTCCTGTCAATCACTGGTTACCAGGGAGACAGTGTTGGGCGTAGGCAAACTGCGTCATCAACGTCCGTCAGCAGGTCACGTGGTGAGTGTCCCTGATGGCGGCGGCAGAGACACAGAGAGAGGAGAAGGTGAGAGTGGCCTGTGTACAGCCTGAGATGCAGACGGTCAGGGGGAGAGAGAGAGAGAGAGGGTGAGTCGCTGTGTGTCTGTGTCTCTTATGTGTGTCTCCCTGACCCCCTCCCCCCACTTCCTTGTCTCCTTGTCGCGGGTCCTGCTATGAGGGTGTGTGTGCCTGCTGTGTGTGTGTGTGTGGCTTCTGTGTGTGTGTGGCTGCTGTGTGTGTGTGTGTGGCTGCTGTGTGTGTGTGTGGCTGCTGTGTGTGTGGCTGCTGTGGGTGTGTGTGTGGCTGCTGTGTGTGTGTGTGGCTGCTGTGTGTGTGTGGCTGCTGTGTGTGTGTGTGTGTGTGTGTGTCTGCTGTGTGTGTGTGTGTGTGGCTGCTGTATGTGTGTGTGTGCCTGCTGTGTGTGTGTGTGTGTGGCTGCTGTGTGTGTGTGTGTGGCTGCTGTGTGTGTGTGTGGCTGCTGTGTGTGTGTGTGTGTGTGTGGCTGCTGTGTGTGTGTGTGTGCCTGCTGTGTGTGTGTGGCTGCTGTGTGTGTGTGTGTGGCTGCTGTGTGTGTGTGTGTGGCTGCTGTGTGTGTGTGTGTGTGACTGCTGTGTGTGTGTGTGTGTGTGGCTGCTGTGTGTGTGTGTGTGGCTGCTGTGTGTGTGTGTGTGTGGCTGCTGTGTGTGTGTGTGTGGCTGCTGTGTGTGTGTGTGTGGCTGCTGTGTGTGTGTGTGTGGCTGCTGTGTGTGTGTGTGTGGCTGCTGTGTGTGTGTGTGTATGTGTGGCTGCTGTGTGTGTGTGTATGTGTGGCTGCTGTGTGTGTGTGGCTGCTGTGTGTGTGTGTGTGTAGCTGCTGTGTGTGTGTGGCTGCTGTGTGTGTGTGTGGCTGCTGTGTGTGTGTGTGTGTGGCTGCTGTGTGTGTGTGTGTGTGGCTGCTGTGTGTGTGTGTGTGTGGCTGCTGTGTGTGTGTGTGTGGCTGCTGTGTGTGTGTGTGTGGCTGCTGTGTGTGTGTGTGTGGCTGCTGTGTGTGTGTGTGTATGTGTGGCTGCTGTGTGTGTGTGTATGTGTGGCTGCTGTGTGTGTGTGGCTGCTGTGTGTGTGTGGCTGCTGTGTGTGTGTGGCTGCTGTGTGTGTGTGTGTGTGTGGCTGCTGTGTGTGTGGCTGCTGTGTGTGTGTGTGGCTGCTGTGTGTGTGTGTGGCTGCTGTGTGTCTGTGGCTGCTGTGTGTGTGTGTGTGGCTGCTGTGTGTGTGTGGCTGCTGTGTGTGTGTGGCTGCTGTGTGTGTGTGTCGCTGCTGTGTGTGTGTGTGGCTGCTGTGTGTGTGTGCCTTCTGTGCGTGTGTGTCCTTGTCTCCTTGTAGGGGATTCTAGTGTGTGTGTGTGCTGCTGTGTATCTGTGCATCTGTCGGTGTGTGTGTGTGTGGCTGCTGTGTGTGTGTGTGAGTCTGTCTGTGTGTTGGGATGTCCTCCCGACGTGAAACGCACTTTATAAGTTTAAATTGTTGATGTTGTTGTTGTTGTGTGTGAGGGTGTGTGTAGCTGTGGCTGCGTCTCTCTGTGAGTGTGTGTGTATGTGGGTAAGTTTGTTTGTAGTCTCCCTGATACCCCCCCCCCCCCCCCCCCTTGACTCCAGCAGCCTGGTGTGTGGCTGCTGTCTGTGTCTATGTGTGTGTGTCCCTGACAGCCTTGTCTACCTATAGGTGGTTCTGGTGTGAGGATGAGTATGGTTGCTGTGTGTGTCTGTGTGTCTCCCTCACTCTCCCTCCCCACCCCACTCCCCCATCCCTTGTCTCCCTATAATACGTTCTGATGTGAGTTTGTGTGACTCTGTGTCTTCCTGACGCCTCTCCCCCTTGGCTTCCCTGTAGGCATTCCTGGTGTGATGATGAGTGAATCTGTGTGTGTCCCCGACCCCGCCACCCCCCCTCTTGTCCACCTGTTGGACAGCCTGGTGTGAGGGTGAGTGTGTTTATGTGTCTCTCTGTGTGTGTCTATGTATGTGTCGCTGACCCCCCATGCCTCCCTCTGCAGGTGTGAGGGTCAGTGTGGCTGCTGTGTATGTGTATGTGTGTGTCTGTGAGAGTGTATGTTGTCTTCCTGACCCCCACCCCATCCCCTTGTCTCCCTATCAGACGGCTGGTGTGAGGGTGAATGTGTCTGTTTGTGTGTCTTTGTCTCCGTGTGTGTCTCCCTGACCCCCCATTGTCTCCCTGACCCCCCATTGTCTCCCTGACCCCCCATTGTCTCCCTGACCACAAACGCTGTCGCTCTCGATTGACCAAAGGAAGCCAGCGCAACTCATGATGTATTTTACAGGAACCACAGCAACAATGCCATGAAAGTCCCTTCCCACTGTATATCTGTGCAGTTACTATTAACCATGTGAGTTCCGTGTCCACAGCAGACAGGCTGTGTGGTTTTAGTGCAAATAAAACAACAGCAGTGACCACCCCCCCACCCACAACCCCACCAGCACAACTGTAGGCAGGATATCAAGGAACTGGCGAGTCTGCAGCCAAGATCTACCAGAATCATACCAGAGTATTCTGTCCTTTGCCTCATCTTGTTTGATAAAGTTTACTATCAAAACTGTTTGATGTCATGGGTATATGATATCGCATGTTATAATAATTTTTTTATGAAAAAGGCCGTTTGGCTAATATAGTCGTCTGAATGAATTACATTCACTCTACCGTTCTCACAGCAAGTTGCAATTTCAATGCATTTGGGAGTCATTGCCTGAATCACCCTTGCTGGTAACCTCTCTCTGTCTACAGAGACGTGATTTCTTCTCTTTCTTGATCCCTCTCTCGCTCTCTCCCTCTGTCTCTTACCAGAGACTCATGATTTCTTCCAGACTTATACCATAACAATTCTTGCATTGGATAATGCAATTTTCGATGGAATGTTCTGCGAAGCACATGGTGGTGTCTACAAGACGCAAAAATTGCAGTATCAAATGCAAGAATTGTGTTTGTGTCTCTCTCTGACTCTTACTTCCTGCAGAGATTCGGATATAACCAGAACTGCTTGTGGTGTACTTTACATAACTCTTTGCAACACTTGCCTTACCCAGTATCACTCTCACCCTCAGTCACACAAAAGACTGCCAGTGTGAATCTGATTCTCAGAAACCACTATAAGTTATTTTCATGCTGTTAGAGCTGCCCTTTTAGGGAGATGTCGATGGAGCTGGACACACATCAGAGCGGTTCCTGGAAAAGAGAATTGAGTATTTGCTGGTGTCACAATCCGCCAGATCAATGATGGTCGTTGACTTAATGCCTTTTTGTGAGATAATTTTCTCCATCAATTCCTCCAGAAGACGTGAATATCGTTCCACTAAATTCAAGATTTAGTATTATGGTTCTTCACATACAAACATAGATTGACTACAATTCACACCCATTCCTGTGAAACACAAGGAAAAGTTTTATCAGTTTAACGGAAGCAAATATAAGAAAATATATTAGAACCTACAGAAAACTAAACGTACTTGGTTTGCCCACTGCATCTGATCTATTCCTTCCTCTATCCATTTGCTCCTTCTTTATGTAGATACTTCCTTCTTTTGTTCACCACAGTACTCCAGGCCTCTCACAACTGATAGTAGGACAGCCCAGCCTGCCTTTTGTTGGGACCTGGAAAGGCAGAGCAATCACTGAGGGCAGCAAGTCTTACCACTCAGGCAAAGCCGCAAACGGACAGGGTGATCCTAGCTATAGAAACAATAAGAAAGTTTGAAAGAGGGGATTATCCATGGCAAGCCTTGGGTTTAGCTGCTTCAGCAGTTACCCAAAACCACAACCTGACGTCAGCAACAAACGTGTCTCTGAAGTCAGAACTGAAAGTGTAAATTGAGGCAATGGCTTCAGACTTCGTGAGTTTTGTACTGTGTTGGAGTCTCAAGATATATATCTCTAATACTCATTCTGTTGGCGAAATCGAGGAGGAAGGAATATGTAGTAAATAGCGGTATTTGACATGCAGCCGAGCAATAAAGCACAATGCAGAGTGGTATCTAACAATATGGCTCTTCCGGCTTCCCGTCTGCCAGAGGATAAAAAATCCTTGTTCTCCTCAACTGCAAAACCCTCCCACGTCCTTGATCTCTCTTGCCTTCACTTATCACCCTGTCCATTCTCACTACCCAGTAGGCTCTGCCTGCACCATGTCCCCTGTCTGTCCTGTACTGTACCGTCAACAATTGTGTATGGACGTATGTCTCTCTATGTGTGTGTCACTATCAGTGTAACTGATTGCGCATGCATGTCTGCGTGTCTGTCCGACATTGAGTACTTGACGAGAGCAGATTTCCGGCAGCTCAATGGCAACAACACGGAGGCCCTCCTGATTGTCTCACGTCAGCGCCTCCGCACCGCAGGCGCTGACAATATCAGTGTTCAAGGCTGCTCTCTCCACCTCTCGAAGCCAATCAGGAATCTGGGCATCTTGTTCGACTCCGAACTGTCCTTCCTCCCCCACATCCGCTCCATGACCAGCACAGCCTTCCATCATCTCCGCAATATTGCCAGACTCCGCCACTATCTCACCCACCACGCCGACGAAACGCTAATTCACGTTTAAGCCTTTAACACTTCCAGGCTCGACTGCGGGAACTCCATCCTCGTCGGCCTCCCCAGCTGCTCCTTTCACAGGCTGCAGATCATTCAGAATTCTGCTGCTCATGTACTCTCCCACACCAGGCTTCGCGACCACATCACGCCCACCCTCGCCCGTCTCCACTGGCTCCCCGTAACCCAGACGATCGAATTCAAGATCGTTGTTCTCATTCTCAAGGCCACTCACGGACGTGCTCCCGCCTATCTCTCTGACCTGCTGTCTCCCATTCGGACTCCTCGTCCCCTCCACTCAGGAAACTCAGGCCTGCTCCGCGTCCATCGCCCTATCCGCCCAACCATCGGCGGCCGGGCTTTCAGCCTCTCTGCTCCCACACTGTGGAACAACATCCCGCAATACATCTACCTCGCTTCCTCCCTTCTTCACTTCATCGATTTCCTCCATCAAAGCCGGTCTCAAGACCTTCCGTTTCGACCGCGACTTCGGCTGCCCCACTTACTCTTCCCCTTCTCCAACTCTCCTTTCCCTTACCCCTAACCGACCCTCCCCCCAAACAGTGTTGGTGTGCCGAGCTTAGAGTTCAGCGCTTTGGGATGTCCTCCCGATGTGAAAGGCGCGATACAAGTGCAATTCTGTTGCTGTTGTTGTTGTAGAACGGTGGTTGGTTTATTATTTTTATGATATTATGTTACCATGATTAGAAAGAGCCAGAACCTGTTCCAGTGATTGCTGACCGAACAGATGCCCGGCTGCTCCATCCTGATCAAACCAGGAGTCTCCAAATCTTGTCAATCTTCTGCAGTGATTGCACGAAGCTTCACTTCAAAACCCACTGAAATCAGCGAGATTTCCTGATCGTTGAGCGTCTCACTTGTGGAGAGACACTACAAGCCTTAATACCTTAATACAAGCACCACAAGCCTTAATACCCTCTGGGCATTAAGGGGACAACGTTTCTCAGACAAGGTCCTGGTGAATTTTAAGATCTAATTTCTCCTGGAATTAATGAGAAATATTTTCACAACAGATTTCACAAGACCCATACCATGTAGCTTCTGCCACTTTAATCTGCTGCAGGTTAACAAAAGGCAAACTACTAATGTAATGCTCTTGTTGATGTTATTCTTGCCGATTGAATTATTATTACAAATTACAAACTGTTCTAAATGTATTTCATATTATTTTGCATTAAACTTTCATCTTGCAATACTGTACAGAAATAGCAGCTCTCCCTTGCCAGGGGCTGCAGACTGTGGACTAGCTTTCTTATCAGATTGAAATGATTCGAAAAGATGACAAGTCAGCAAGTTTGGGGAACTCGCAATTTAACTATTGATTACTCACAGCAACAGAGAGGCCTAGGGAAATACAGCACAATAGTGGACATGTGTTTCTATATTTAGAAAAATTTAGCAAACATATATTTTATTCAACAATGTCTACAGGTGCCATATCATAGCCTTACGTTGGGCTCATAATTATTTAGAATAGTCAACAGCAACGACAACAACAACTTATAGTAATATAGCGCACTCCACTCCGGACGGCGTCTCACGGCGCTTCACAATAACAGATCCTGGGGAGGAGACAGGAGCAGGAGGAGGATGGTGACCGAAGGCGTGGTCGAACAGAAAAGTCTTGAGAAGAGTGGTGGGATTTGAAAACCAGGGTGAGGATCATGAAAGCGATCCTCTCCAAGACATGGAGCCAGTAAAGGCTGGGAGCTACTGTTCAAATATCCTTTTTTCAAATGTATAATGTAACAAATGAATGCCTATTTAAGATGAAATTATTTATAGAGAAAAAAAGTAAAACTCTTTCATTTGTGTGACTGCATTTTCAAGTATATTAAAACCTTACATTTATTATCAAATCTGATCTGTGCTTTATCAATAGCTGAGCCGTTTATAGTTGAAAACTGTATACAACACAGGAACAGATGAACTTCCTATTTGTTTGTTGAATGAGATGCATAGCATAATCAGGAGAAACAGGCCATTCATCAAAACATGTATATCCCCCACCCTGCTTCCGTTTGAAACGAGGGAGTAACAGGTGAGATTACTCTGAGAGTAAATAGATATCTGTGGTTGCTACATACATATTTTCTTGTATGTGATCCACGATAAAACTTGCAAATGATAGGATTGCTTTGTTTGTAGACAAACATTCTTATTCATCTTTGATTTTCATGTAGTGCGATGTGATAGTGAGACCCGTTGACCCCTATCAGCCTGCTCATCCATTCCATTCAGCAGTCTCTGGCCTGATCCACGTGCTCCGCTCGAATCTCCTATAATCAGTGGCCGGGTTTTCAGCCTCCCTAGACCAACACTATGGAAATCCTTCCTGCAAATCCTTCCTTCGCCTCACTTTCCACCATCCCTCTCTCATGGCCGGTCTCAAGATCTTCCTCTTCGACCGTGCCTTCTGCTAGCCTACTAAATCTCCCCTTTCTGGTTCGCTTTCCCCTTCCCCTAAATCAAACCTCCCCCTCTGCTCGTGTCCCAAACTCACTGTTCAGCATCATGGGACTTCCTCCTTACGCGGAATGCACTCTGGAAATGAAACTTTGTTGCTGTCGTTGTTGTGGTGCTGTTCATGTCTTCAAGACGAATTTGTGCTCAGAAATGTCCCACAAACATGCATTCAGTGATTGACCACCACTGATCTCGTGGAGTCTAACAAGAGCAAATATTTATGTAAAATCAGCAAGCTAAAATGTATCCTGTCAATAACAACCTCCTTGAGGTGTGTGCAGCTCTACGCATATCTTCCGGTCAGGGCAACTCACACTGCATCAGTTTCTGAGAATCGGATTCACACTGGCAGGTTTTTTTTTGTTTGCTTGAGTGTGAGTGTGATAAACGGTGAGATAAATACTGCAACGAGTGAAGTGAAAGGCAAGACTTGCGGTTTCCATCTGATCTCTGTGAAGAGTACAAGAGAGGGCGAGAGTGAGAGAGAGATGCAGAGAGAGACAGACAGAGAAAGAGTGAGAGTAAGATACAGATATAAATAGAGATATTATCATAACCATTGCATTGGATATATTTCTTTGAACTTATATGAGATGTCACAAAGTTTACAGATAAATCACCGTACTGTTTGTTGAGAAGTTCTGAGTGAAAATGTGAGGCTTTCAATGTAGAGGGAGGGCGATACATACATACAGACAGACAGATAGACAGATAGACAAAGAGCGAGAGAGCAAGGGAGCGAGCGTGGAAGTCTGGTATCTGGTGAGCGAGAGAGAGAGAGAGATACTTGAACATGTTACTCGTAAAGGCTATTGAGAGAATGACTCCCAGATGTATTTCAATGGCAGCGTGATGCTTTGCTGTGAGAAGGTGGAATGGATTGGCTTTACGTGGTCCAAATGACTTTTTACATTCACAGGTATTGTTATTGTACATTGTGATACCAGATACCAATATAAACAGACTGTTATGATGAATGATTTACTGAGCGAAACGAGCCAAAGAGTGAACCCTGGTATCATCTTGGTTAATCAACTCTGCACTTTCTTCAAAGCCTCCATAACCTGCCAATACGTAAAGGACTCAATTTCTGGCTATTATTGACCAGAATATAATTCAAGTTGATGTAACTAATTGAAAGGGAGAAGGAGAGTCGCAACACAAATATTTAAAAATTTCTTAAAAGGCAACGTTATAAGGTTTGAGCAATGAACTAACTACGGTAGACCGACTGAACTGTTCAAGGGTTAACTCTTGGGTATATAATAGGGAGTATACGTAGAATAATTTTGTACACTACAAAAACCATTACACGTCCGTAAAATGCAGAAGCGCCACTTGTGTAATTCAAGATCTGTGGTCAACAAATGAAGTAAGACGCTGCATCAGACTAAAAGAAAATTATTTCACTAATACAAGAAAATGTGGAAAGTCAGTGGACGGGAAGAGCTACAAAAGTTGATCTTGTAGAAACCCACAAGATTTTAAGAGGCAAGATACAGCAGCTGTCACCAGGAGGACGTAAAAAAGCGCTTGACAGGATTGGCAGTCTGTGTTCTTTGTGGGCGAACGCAGCAGCCAATTCATGTTCAGCGATGTCTCACCAATAGCAATGATTTCAGCAACTAATCTAATTTTGGGGATTTTGGGCTTGGGGAGAGAAACTGTGGAGAATCCGGCAGCTCAGTGGTTAGAGCACTTGCCTTAGAGGCGTGAGTCCTGTATTCAAATCCACAAAGATGTCAGGCCGAGACCTTGCCATTGTTTCCTTCCTCCATATGCCTGAAAATAATTCGTCCGGTGTCGGTCGTTATTGGATAAGTGAGACAATCATTATTGTCACAAAAGTTATATGACGGTGTCTGAGATGCGGAGGCACAACCCAAACGGGAGGGCATTAACTCATCTGTAGAAAGTTGTCCTTTATCCAGGATTTCATGACTTGATTATACATTGAACCAAACTTCATTTTATCTTTTCACGTGGATGTCAAAGCCATACCAAACATCCCTGTGCAAAACAACAAGGCATTTTCTTCGCTAGTTCTCTCCAACGATGGAAAAATTAATATTGGTCCCGCACTCCAATTCTTACTCCATGGTTGTTTCCGCGCTTTCTCTATGTGCAACTGTCTGCTACACAAAATAAAAAGTCAAGCCACTTTTCAGTACCTCGTGAAACATCTTGAGATGATATGATAAAGCAATTTATCGAATGCAAGAATTATAATTATTACCAAGAAACGGAACAACTGTATTTCTGACTATACTCCTGCTGTGTGGAGGGAAATATAGTTATTTTGAACTATAATAAATAGAAATTGTTATTGTCACCGTTTATTTTATTGTAAACTCTAAGACAAAAGAGATCAGTTCTATGTTGTAAAGCAAAAGCAGTATCTCAGTTATATTCTGATAAAACAAAACGTTTATAAAATCTTTTGTATCACCTGCTTTTCACGTTGCTAAGACCACTGTACAAAGCATCACAGGATATACTGTACAGCGTAGTGACGCTATGTACATTGCAGATGAATGCAGCAACCAAGAACATCCCTCAAATAGCAGTAAAATAAAAGACCAATTTTATTTGGGAAGTGTTGAATGTTATACAGGGAGAGAGCAATTTGATTCTGTTTTCAAATAATGCTGGATCTTTGGTATTCAGCTAAACAGTTAGACAGTTTAACGTTTCATCCAAAGTCTGTGTTGGATCAGAGAATGGGTTAACTAGGAACCAAAGTTTCAATTCCTCAATTCGTGGTTTGATCCAGCAGCTGTTTCCGTTTGAAGAATCGTTTCTCGTTTTGTTTGAGGGTAGTCGGAGGATTGGGGGGAGCTTGGGGGGGTTAGCAGTAGCAAGCTGCTGAGTGAGTCACTGTGTCACACATTTGAAGTTTGAAAGTCCTTTACATCTTTGAATAGGAAACAACAACAACACAATTACATTTGTATAGCAACTTTCACATTGGGAGGATGCCGAAAAGCGCTGTGCAATCAGTGTTTCAGACTCGAGCTATGTTTATAGTGTAACGTCAGTGTGTTTAGCAGGTGAATTTTGGGGTAACTATGTGCTGCCTTTGTGCACCAGTACCATAATGGGCAATCAAAATTTCGACCTGAAATGTTGAACCGCTTTTATTTTCTTCATAGATCTTGCCTAACCTTTTGCGAATTCCCAGCGATTTCTGTGTTTGTTCCAGATAGAACAGAGAGTTTCGTATCCAAATTTGCAGAATACAGAATTAAGCGGCACAGCACATTTTCTAGTTTCGATAAGCAACAAAGGGATTTAGACAGATGAAGTGAGTGGATACAACAATGGCAGTTGGAACTCAATATGTGGAAGCATGATGTCATTGAAAATGGAACCA
This sequence comes from Hydrolagus colliei, assembly GCA_035084275.1. Lineage (NCBI taxonomy): Eukaryota > Metazoa > Chordata > Chondrichthyes > Chimaeriformes > Chimaeridae > Hydrolagus > Hydrolagus colliei. The sequence continues at coordinate 2,651,312 of CM068769.1, forward strand.
AAAATAATATATTCTTAATGATAAGGAAGGAAGTTGTGCGTAGGATTGTAATAATTTGGGTGTGCATGCACACACATTGCTAAAAGTAAGTTCACAGTTTCGAAAAGTTAGAGAAAGGAAACTGGAATATTGTGCTTTATATCAAGGGGACTGAAACGCAAAGGAGTGGATATGATGCTTCAGCTGTGCAGAACCTTGGGCAGACCCCATATGGACACTATGCTCAATTTGGGGCACCGCAACTTAGGACGTCTACGTTGTCTCTGCATGTGGAGCAGTGCAGATTCATCAAATGTTACCAGGAATTAATATTACGTATATTATGACGTTGCAATAATTATGGCATCTTACAAACTTGGTTTCTAATCCATTGGATTTAGAGGTTTGAAATAGTATAATAAATAATATAATAATCCTTGCATTCAATATTCCTCTTTTCACGTCCACTCGATGTCTGAAAGCGCTTCAAAGAATATACTGTAAAGTAATTTGACTGTATACTTGTGGGTGAAAAGCGCCTGCAATTCTGCTCAGCAGTGTCCGACAAATAGTCCTGGATTGAAATGATTTTTTTTTTTTTTTTTGAATAGACCATTATTTGGCCTGGATTCGAACACACGTCTCACTTGGGTGAGTATCTCTAACCACTGATTTTCTGCACTCCACAAAGTTGACAAGGATAGCTAAAATACATAACAAAATATTAAATGAATTCGATTGGACAGCTATAGACACACTATATTCTCTGTTGGGGAATTCCAGAACAATGGGACATGAATTTAAGATTACAGCTTTAACAAGGGAACTCAAGAAACATTTTTTTCTTTCTCCTCCGAAAGACTATGGAAGCTGGAACCACTAAAAAATGTCAAGATTTTTACGGAATAATGTGTAAAGATATGAAGAGATTTGGTGTAAGTCGTTTTGAGGTACAAATCAACTAAATTCCTGTAGAAGGACACAACACATTTGAGTGACGGAATGGCCTACGTCTATTCATATGTTCCTCATGTTCATAATCTTACACAATGCGCCTGGTAGGTGTAATACCAGACAAAGAGAAACCCGAAACAGTGGTATTGCGAGTAGACGCAGTGGAGACATATAACGTGCTTTGACTGTCAAAGATGATGGAGAGATCATGCAGGATGAAGAGGCAGAGAGCTGTTTACAGTAAACTGCAGTGACTGTGCATATTGTAGGCCAACATGCAGCAACGTTACAGTAACAGTCCTTCGTAATGCTGGGGATGTGTTTCATTGTTTGAAGCGACTAAGATGTTAAACGAAGGTCCCATCTGCTTGTTCGCATGGATGTGCAAGGTCATTCGCTTGCTTATTGACTTGTTGAGACCACATCTCGAAAATTATATGCAGTTTTGATCTCTTTATTTAAGAAATGACGTATTCCCTTAAAGTGGGAGCAGCATGGATTCATTCGGTTGGTTCTTGGATGAGGCGGTTGAGCTATGAGGATAGGTTTAGGAAATGATGCCTATGTTCTCTAGATTATAGAGGAATTAGAGTTGATCTTGTAGAGACGTATATGATTATCAAGGGGCATGATAGAGTAGACACTGGAATACTGTTTCCCCTGGTTGCAGAAAAAGTAACTATGGGTCGCAGTCTAAAGATTAGGGGTCAGCCTTTTCACACAGAGTTGAGGAAAAACTTCTTCACTCAGAGTTTAATGAATTTATGGAATTCTCTAACCCAAAAGGATGCAGATACTCTGTCCTTGAACATATTCAAGACAAAGATTGAAAGATTTCCTAACGATTGCGAGAGTTAGGGATTTGGAGATAAATCACGCACGGCCGAATGGCCTACTCCTGCTTCTCATCCTTACGCTCTTACTTATTCACTAAGCAGCACAGAATCAAAACAGCAGCGCAGATTCAAACCTTTACCTTTAACAACAATGAAAGGAACTACATCTTGTGAGCCCCTAATTGTTGGGAATACCAAAACTGCTATAATAAAAGGGCTCACTTGATCTTCTCTTCAAAAAACATTGCTGGGTTCTTATCAATCACAGAAAGCAGAAACATTGAATTTCCCCTTTGGCTTGGCACAGCCACGATTGTGGGCAGTGACCGCAAATAGTGAGAACTGCATAGAGATCGCATTGAAATACTGCTACACAAGCACCAGAACACCAAAGTGGTGCTCTGAGCTCAGACATTCCTTTACATCGAGGTTCTTTTTTACAACGAGGTTCTTGGAGTAGAGACGATGGAGATGAACAGAATGAAGCACATGGGAAGGAATCCAGGTAAAACATCACTGCCTTAAGCCAGCGACATAGAGAGACTGCAATTTGAGGAGGGTAAAATAATTGTAAATATGGAGAAAATAATGCATCTCCTTATGGAGATGGTTAATTCTTTCTGGAACAAATTACATAACTTATTTTTAAGGATTAATATATTGGGATATAATATGTAGTTTTGAAGGCAAGCTAGGTGAATCTTGGTATTCTTTTTTCTAGCAAATGCTTGTAATATTATTTGCATTTGATGCACCACTTTTCAAGTATTCTAAATGTCTGCAGCAACTCCACAAAATTGATTCTGAAGTGAATTGACTTTATATTGGTGGGTGGTGCACGGCAGCAAATTCTGCACATGTGTTTACCAAAAATAATCAAAGATTGAAATGACCAATTTATAATTGATTATCTGAACAATTAATACACGGCATGTGGCGCTAGAATACTTGACCAAGATACTCCCTCCCTGGAGTTGAACACAGGTCTCTCTTTGTTGGGCTATTGCACTAATATTACTGTATTACTGGTCTCCAAAAGACCAATTATAAACAATCTCGATCTCGGAGTCACAAGCACTGTGGCTACTATTGCAGGTGACACCATGCTAATCAAGGTGGTTGATTGGGAATTTGAACAACGTAGTTTATAGGAAGATTTGTGCACACAAGAGAATTGGGCAGATTGATGGCAGATTAATTTCAATGTGGAGAAATTTACAATAATTCATATGGCGTCAACATGGCTTGTAATGTTGTATAATTTCAATGGAAGTTAAATCATATCTAAAGAAAATTAAAATGCCTAATTTGGTCTTGATTGACAATACATTGAAGCAATCCCAATAATGTTTATATAGTAAACGACTGAATTCCGGCAATCAAGGAAGATAGAATGATTGAATTTCGTGTAAAGATTTCAGAAGTACAGTCGCAAAACAAACATTTTAATTTTTCAAGAGGCAAACTTCTAAGGTTTGAGCAATTAATTAACTAGGGTAAACTAACTGAATTATTCAATGGTTAACCCATCGATATGCTATGTGGATTATTCGTAGAATAAATCTTTACAATAAAAAAATTACACATTCCTAAAATGCAGAATCGCTACTTTTGTAGTTCAACAACTGTGGTCAACAAATGATGTAAGAGGCTGCAACAGAATAAAATAAAAGTATTTCACTAATGAAAGAAAATGTGGAAAGTTAGTGGACGGGAAGAGCTATAAAAAGCAACAATGAAAAACAAAGCCTGCAATAGGACGTGGAAAAAAGGAGTTAAGGAAAGAAAAAACTTGCAAGGAATATCGATCACAATGGTAAACATTATTACATGAAAATAAATAAAAAGTAGAGGGCAATGGGGGCCCATTGAAGAGATAAGTAGGTGAGACTCCAATGGGCAATAAGCAAATGGCAGACGAACCTAATTATTGTCTTCAAAGCGGCCGTTAATGTGGCTACGGTACTTCCTCTTTTTGGCAGAATGTAACGATCAGTATTGCCCAGGTTGTTGCGCTGGAGCCTCAGCTGTTCACCGCGCGTACACACTCACAGACACAGACAGACACTCACAATCACACGAAGAACAACAACAATACAAAATACATTTACATATTGACTTTCATATCAGGAGGATGTGCCAATGTGCCGGACAGTCATTGTTTCAGAACTGAGCTGGGGATGGGAGAGTGGGTGTGAGGGGAGGAAATGTGGGGTATTAAGAGTTGTCGATGGGTCCATCGATGAGGAGAATCTTGAGTCGAGACTTGAAGGACGACAGGGAAGTGCGAGGAGGAAGGACTGCGGGACGTAGGGCAAAACTTTGGGAGCAGAATGGGGGCCAAAGGCTAGGTGAGTTTTGGTCAGAAGACGTGGAGCAGCCGGAATTGCTGAGTGGAATGGTTGGTAAGGGGTTATGAGTTCACAGATGTACGGTACAGCGAGGTTGTGGAGGGCACTAATTGTAATACTAATAATAATCCTTGCATTTGATATAGCGCTGTCCACATCTTATCAACGTCCCAAAGCGCTTCACAGAATATACTGTAAAGTGAATTGACTGTATATTTGTGGGCGAATAGCGGCAGCCAATTGCGCACAGTGGTGTCCCTCAAACAGTCCTGGATTAAAATGACCAATGTTATTATTGTGGGTTTTTTGGAGGGATTATTATTAGGCGTGTGGAGTAAGGAAACTTGCCCAAGGTTTCGCCCTGACCTGCCTGGCTTCGAACACAGGTCTTTGAACGGTAGATTATTTAGCGAGCTGAGGTTAATTGAGTAGCTATGGAGAAATGCTGATTGAGTAGGTATGGAGACATTAATTTTAGGTTGGAGCTGAGCCATTTAGCAGCGAAATCAAGAAACAGTTTTTCTTCCAACGAAATGAATTAAGCTGGAATTCTCTCGAACAAAAGGTTGTGGATTCCGGTTCGATTAACATTTTCAAAATTTACAGCCTATCGTTGGCTGTCATTGGGAGTCTGGGGATAGATTGTTTTGTTGTCGGTGGCTGACCTTCAGAAAATACATTAAACCAAGATTGCATTTGCTTATTTGAGTAGATATTAAAGATTTTGTAATGCGATTCGAAACAGCAGACAGGGTCTCCCTGTTGGTGTCCTGGTTAACAATCCCCAAAATAAAATCAGTCTTTCACTTCCTTATTGTATGAAGCAAGCAGTGCAGAATCTATTCAGACATTGTAGAGTTAAGAAGCTTGGGGGGAAATAGTGCAGTTTGCGGGTACTCTAATTGATTGGAATATCAAGACTGGCATCAACAACCGAGTGTCGGCTTCCCCTCTTTAAACTTTTCTTAGTTTCATATTAAATTACAAAAAGCAGAAACATTGAACCACCCATTTGGCTTATCCCAGCCACAGATATGGGCAGTCAACTCAAATTGTGAGAAGTACCTGAAAATCACACGGGAAAGATGCTGCACAAGCATGAGAACAGAAAAATCATAGAATCATAGAATTTTACGGCACAAAAGGAGGCCATTCGGCCCATCTAGTCTGTGCCGGCTCTTTGAAAAGAGCGATTCAATCCCATTGCCCTGCCCGCTCCCCATAGCCTAATAGACCCGTTCTTCCTAAATAAAGATCTAATTCCCTTTTAAAAGTTGTTATCGAACAGCCTCCACCACCTTTTCAGGCAATGCATTCCAGATTCGAACAACTCGCTGAGTGAAAAAATTTCTCCTCAGCTCCCCTCTACTGCGCCTTGAAACTATTTTAAATCTGTGACCACGAGTCACAGATTCACCCACGAGTGGAAATAGTTTTTCTCTATTTGCCCTGTCGGTCGAAACCCCTCATGATCTTATAAACCTCTATTAGGTCTCCCCTCAATCTTCTCTGCTCCAGAGAGAATAACCCTAGCCTATCTAGCCTCTCCTCATAGCTGAAGTCCCTCAATCCTAGCACCATCCTAGTAAATCTTCGTTGTACCCTTTCCAATGCCTTCACATCCTTTCTGTAGTGTGGTGACCAGAATTGAACACAGTATTCCAGCTGAGGCCTCACCAAAGTCCTATAGAGGTTAGTCAGCACTTCCTGACTTTTGTACTCTATACCCCTATTTATAAAGCCTAGTATCCCATATGCCTTCTTATCAGCCTTGTCTACCTGTCCTGCCACCTTCAACGAGTCACTAACACAAATCCCCAGGTCTCTCTGTTCCTTCACACCATTTAAAATTGTACTATCTATCCTATATTGCCTCCCTTCATTTCTTCTCCCAAAATGCATCACCTCACACTTCTCTGCATTAAACTTCATCTGCCATGTGTCTGCCCACTTTACCAATTTGTCTATATCCTCTTGCAGATGGCTACTATCCTCCTCACTGTTTACTATTCTCCCTAACTTAGTGTCATCTGCAAACTTGGAAACTGTACTCCGTACACCCAAGTCCAGATCATTGATGTAGATTACAAACAGCAATGGTCCCAAAACCGATCCCTGTGGCACACCACTGCTCACTTCCCTCCAATCTGAAAAACAGCCGCTCACTACAACTCTCTGCTTTCTGTCTCGCAGCCAGTTGTGGATCCACGCTGCCACTGTCCCTTTTACGCCATGGGCCTTTAATTTCATAATAAGTCTCTCATGTGCCACTTTGTCAAATGCCTTTTGAAAGTCCATGTAAACTACATCAACTGCGCTACCATTATCCACCCATTCCGTTACCTCATCAAAAAATTCTATCAGATTTGTAAGGCAAGATTTGCCTTTAACAAATCCATGTTGACTGTCCTTTATTAGCCTATATCTTTCTAAGTGAAGATCTACCTTGTCCCTGATTATGGACTCTAGAAGTTTGCCCACTACCGACGTTAGACTGACTGGTCTGTAGTTACCAGGCTTGTCCTTCTGCCCCTTTTTATACAAGGGAGTAACATTAGCTATCCTCCAGTCCTCTGGCACGACCCCTGTGTCCAAGGAAGATTGAAAGATCGTGGCCAGAGTCCCTGCTATTTGCTCCCGTGCCTCACTTAGTAACCTAGGGTGCATCCCATCCGGACCAGGTGACTTATCCACCTTGAGCGACGTCAACCTTTTTAGCACTTCCTCTCTGGTTATAATTATTCTATCCATTTCTCCTACCCTCTCCTCTAATACCATGGCATTGGCTGTATCATTTTATTTTGTGAAGACAGAGGCGATGTACTCATTCAGTACATCAGCCATGCCCTCTGCCTCCACAATGAGATTTCCTCCTAGGTCCCTAATTGGCCCCACCCTCTCCTTGACCAACCTTTTACTCTTAATATGTTGGTAAAAAACCTTAGGGTTCCCCTTAATCTTACTCGCTAATTGTTTTTCATGCAGTCTCTTTGCCCCTCTAACTTCCTTTTTTAGTTCTATCCTACACTTCCTATATTCTGCTTGGTTCCCTTCTGAATTTTGAGCCTGACACTTATCATAAGCCTCTTTTTTTTGTTTGATTTTGGCCCCGATTTCCTTAGTCATCCAGGGAGGTTTGGATGCCTTACATTTCACCTTTGTAGTGTGCAGTGTTGTTGTTGTTGTTACCAGCAACTTTCACCAGGAGGATGTTCCAAAACGTTTGACAGAATTGGCAGTTTGTGTTTTTTAGGTGAATGCAGCAGCCAACTCATGTTCAGCAATGTCCCACTAACAGCAATGATTTAGGCAACTGATTTAGTTTGGGAGATTCGGGGCTACTACTTCTGGGGAAAGAAACTGGAGAGAATCCTATAGCTCAGTTGTTAGAGCCTTACAAGCGGGAGTCCTGTGCTCCAATCCAGGCAGTTCAGGGCGAAACCTTGCAACCGTTTCCTTACTCCATATGCCTAATAATAATCCGTGCAAAAATAAAATTGGTCTTTTCAATCCACGACTGTTTGTGGGATACTGCTGTGCGCAATTGGCTGCCGTGTTTTGCCCACAAATATACATTCAATTCACTTTACAGAATAGTATATGAAGCGCCTTGAGAAATCCATAATTATTACTACTATTATGTAAACTCATTTATTTTTTCCAACAGTGACACTACAAAACAATCACATGAAAAGGCATCATGGTTCATTGCTTCATCCAAATGACAAAGTGTTTGACCATCTCCTGCACCCCTCTCCATTCCTCTCTCGTACAAACATTTATGCAATTATTCTACATTTCCACATGCTTTTAAAATACAAAAACCGTACATTATGTTCTCCTCCACCCCGTCTCACATTTGTGTTTACCCAGCAGTAAGTTGGAACTCGGTTGTCAGTCGATTGCGGAATGCTTTCTGGAGATAATGATCTCATTAAAAAACACAAATTTGGTCACTAAATCCATTACTCTTTGTGGAGTATTGATGTGAATAATTGTTTGTTCATTCAATTCACTTTACATTATGTTCTGTGAAGAGATTCCAGACTTCCCAACAATGTGATAAGGCAACAAATGAAATTTAAGGTTTATTAATACTAATTCCTGTAAAGCACTTTGAAATATATTCCCAATGTGAGAGGATTGATAACATTCTTACTGTACTATCATTGCTAGTATGGTTACAATTACTAAACATTTTATAACCATTATAGTTTATAATTCTCACTACCCACAGTGCGACAGCCTCAAAAGCCATCTGATTCGTATCGCAACTTCCATGTCTTCCTGGGTGTTTCCAATCTTCTGATGCTGGTGCTGCTAGTCACTGGAGCTGTGCTAAGTATGTCATGTGAAAATGTTACATATTGCATTATGGAATATGTTGGGGGTGTATTTACAAATGTTGTTCTGCATGAATGTGTTTGTTGTAAACTAGACTCAGATCATGCAATTTGGCCAAAGCTGGTTTAAGAATGTGAGGCATAAGAAATACAGAACATATCCTCGGGCAGACGATGGGGCATGAGTAGTATCTGGAATCCTGTAACGTATTGGTTAGAGCACTCACGTTGCATTTCAGAGAAGTCAGGTTCAATTTCCAGGTGAGGCGAAAACTTAGGCAAGTTTATTACTCCACAAGGTTGCTTTCAACTGGCCGTTCACTTTCTGTGGGGGTAGGGGGCATTAATCTATTCAATGAATTAAAGGAAGTAATCGATCACTCAACGCAGGGCTGTTTGGGGCCAAATATTGTGCTGATTTTGCTATCATGTTGTGCCCACAAAATATAAAGTTAAATCACCGTTGACATAAATTCTTCCCGTGCTTTGACTAATCTCAATGAAGTGGTGAAGTGCTCTGTTAAATTTCAGAAACTATGTTATTATTATTTATATTCATGATAAACGCCACTTGTGCTAATTGACATGTGGATGTCCAGAACTGTGTGCGGTTTCTTGTGGAATCCCAAATGCAATGCCGAGATAAATACACCCCTGCTCTGTTTGTACACACCAGAATCCTCTCCAAAGACATAACAAATTCTTCAACTTTTGGCTGTGTATACTTTCTAAGTCCTCCAAGACGTGACAGAATCAATCTGTTTTACTTGTCGTAGAGACTGGTTCCACAAGACTGGAAAAACAAGATTGTTCTTACGGATATGGGCAAAAGGTGGAAACGAAAAAGGAGTTTCTCTCCCCTGAAGTCTTGACCAACAATTCTTCATATCAAATTGATCATTTAATTAATTTTAATTAATATTACTATTTAATTAATATTAAAGTGGCACATTTGTGGAAACATTATTTTGCCTACAAAGTGCAAAGTAACCATAGATTTGTGGATTCTGTAGAGCACTTTGAGACGTTGCTTTTGATTGATTGATATATTGGCTTTGACGACGAGAGACTAAAATCGCTTAAAACAGCAAATAGCTGAGCAGCGCATTTCATCCACGAGGAGACTGTATGGTAATTGTGTTAGATGTTTTGCCTGAAGCAACCAATCTGTCGTTAGTTATCCTCTTGGTCAAGAAACGTGTCAAAAAACTATTGGTCAAGAAACGTATCCTGGTATACATCAATCAATTACCCATTAATAAAAGTGGCAAATTACACCTCTACAATAATGTCCACTTCGGGAGTATGTCAGAAAGAGATTTACAATTTTAAATCTACGCTCTCTTGTTCTACTGACTTGGTGCATCTGAAAGATTTCAAGGTTTACTCTCTCAATCGTATGTTAAATCATATATTCCACTACAAGATCCCCTTTGAGACATTTCCCGTTAAGACTACAGAACGGACATCTGGGTCCCTCTCATCTGATAGAATATAGCTCGGGTTTTAGAGCTTTCTCTGCAGCGAGAGCTTTCAATCATATGCTGTGTGACAATCATCAAATTCTGTATTGATGGGAAAATGTGGGTCAATTTTGTGATATTTCTCCCGAAGTGGACGTCATTGTAGTGATGTAATTTTCCACTGGTAATTATTTTGATGAGCTTCAACTTTGTTTCCATTTCAGTCACTCTGGCGTTCAGAGAAACTATAAGATGTCAGAGCAACTTGGAGAAGAAATTTGCGGAGTTGGAGATTAAATGTAAGTGTTGGAAATCAAACGAAGGATGGACGGAAATCCAACAATGTTACAGCCAGGAAACTAATGGCATGTTCTACTAAGTACAATAATAATAATAATTATTATATTTGATTAATCATTTACTTACCAACTCAACGTGCTTCACAGAATGCACTTTCAAGTGTAGTGACTATCTGATGGGCAAACACAGCAGCCAATATCTGCACAATGATGTCCTGCTAACAGTTATGGATTGAGAGACCCATTACTATTTGTCTTCTTCTTGTCCAGGACACCGGGACAGAGACTACCTTTTCTTTTTGATTAGTGCCATGTGGTCTTTGACATGCAGACTCGCCCTCGATTGAACATCTCGCCTGACAAATAGCTGATTCAACATTGCATCAATACCAAAGCACAGCACTGGATGTCACGAAAATCAGTGGGGTTGCAAGTTGTCATGTGCCATATGTCTGCCCGTTTGAGCATTTTGTCGATAGTTATCCTCTGGTCAAGAAACTTGTCAAGAAACTCTTGGTCAAGAAACGTGTCCTCGTATACCTACGTAAATTGCCCATTAAAAACTGTGGCAAAGTACATCACTACAATGACGTCCACTTCGGGAGTATGTCAGAAAGCGATTTAAAATTTTAGTTCCACTCTCTCGTGTTCTAAAGACTTGTTCCATCTAAACAAAATTCTAGGTTTACTCTCTCAATCCAATTTTAAATCATATTTTCCACTACAAGGAAACCTCTGAGACTGCTGAACGAACATCTGAGGCCCTCTCATCTGATAGAATGTAGCTGGGGCTTCTAGAGCTTTCTCTGTAGCGAGAGCGTTCAATCTTATCCTATGGGGCAATCACCATATTCTATATTGATGGGAAAATCTGGATCAGTTTTGTCGTATTTCATGTTACCTTGTGATGGCTTAAACTGTGTTTTCATTTCAGTGATTCTGACGTCCAGGGAAATGACGAGATCCCAAAACAACTTTGAGAGGAAATTTTCAGATTTGGAGATTAAAAGTGAGTGTTGAACATCAAAAGAAAGATGGACAGAAATCCAACACAGTCCTTCTCAGCCGTATCATAAGATAAACATAAAGGCAGGAAGTTAATGACATTTTCTGCACTTTACGATAATAATAATACTTGTGTAAAATAAAATCTTTTCATACCATCTCAGCGTCCTTCACATGATGTACTATCAATTGTAGTGACTGTTTCGTGGGCAAACATAGCACCCAATATCTGCAATGTGATGTTCTGGAAGCAGTTATGGAGTGAGCGACCCATTTTAATCATCATTTTGTTGTCCTGGATACTGGGAGACAGGAACTGCCTTTTCGTTTCGATTGAAGCCATGAGATCTTTGACATGCAAACTGGGCCTCCGTTTAACATCTCGTCTGATAAATAGCTGGTCTGAAATTGCTTCACTACCCTCGTACAGCACTGGATGTCAATGTAAACTGTGGGGATCAAAGTTATCGTCTGCCATGCGTCTGCCCATTTCATCCGTTTGTCTCTGACCCTTGCAGTCTGCTACTATCCACCTCACCATTTACTACTTTACAACAACAACAACATTACAGTTGTGCAGCGCCATTCAATGTGGAGGACGTCACAAGGCGCTGGATAGCTTACAGCTTCAGTCCCGCGCTAAGGATAGGGGGCGGGGGTGGGGTGGGTAGGGGGGGGGGGGGATGGATGGAGTCGCTGATGGGACCATTGAAGAGGAGAGTGTTGAACCGAAACTTGAAGGAGGCCAGTGAGGGTGGAATGCGGAGGGAATTCGGGATGGATTTCCAGAGGTTGGTGGCAAGTGACTGAAGGTCTCGTTTGAGGACATTGGCTGCAGAGTTTTCGATTAACGTCAGCCTGTGGAGGGAGGAATTGGGGAGTCCGACCAGCAAGTCATGTATATAATTGAGCCAGAATGTAATACGTTAACGTAATTAATTTCTACTTGTATAGCTTCTGGAAACTTATAAGTTGAAATCCCAATTCCCAAATCCAGGACATTGTAAGTGCTAAGTCACTATAACTAATGCAAGATGATTATTAGTATTTTTACTAATACTATTATTATGTCGACCAGAGCTGAGACATGCAACAAATTTCTGCTTCCATTTGTGTTTCAGGCACTGTCAATGGAATCCACAATGCACTATCAGAAGTGCAGACAGACCTCTCGCTGGTGAAGGGAATTAGTAAGTTATTCTATCACAAGTACAGATGGGAAACTCTCAAACTAAGAGCAGGAAAACAGTAAAACGTATAGCTAATGTTTCTATGATAGTCCAGAGAAAACGAAGTGTCCGAAAAAAAAGTAATTTGTTTTAATTCTTAGCCGGGAGTCCGACACATTTGGAAAACCATCAACATAATGATAATGCCTATGGATGATGATGATGAAAGTTGTATTTGATATATCAGGATAGTGCTTGTTTTGATGCCTTCTGATCGTCTCATAAGAGATCCACAGCATGGAAAACAAACCGAAAGTTTTACATATGCCATCTACACATGGAAAATGTCCGCACGTTTGTGATGGAATGCGCAGTACATCGCTGTACTGAGGTCAGGAGGACATCATAAGTGCAAATCATGAATTTGTCAGCGCTTTGGCACTTCCTCCCAATGTGAAAGGCTCTAAAAAAAAATTGTTGAGAATGTATTCTACCACCAGTGAGATGGATTTAAAGATAAAACATAAACAACAATAAAAATTTACATATGTGATGCGACTTTCGAACAAGGAGAACACACATTGAGGGATAGTGTTAGTCTTTGTACAATAGACTATGGGACACAACAGGATGCCTGATATCTGTCAAGGTATTATTGGTTTACTCGCTTCAATAGTAAACAATATTAACAATCTAACCCAGATCCTGTTAACAGTAGAAGTTACTGCCATAACTGACATTGTGGCCCTATGTGGACAAACAGCAAACAAGATTGCCAGGCAGCAATATCAATGACACGCTATGTGGTTGTAGATATTTAGACTCGAGCAGTTACATCAAACCACACTCTGGGGTCTGCAAACCTTGGTTCTGTTGCTAATACTTTCTGGATTTAGGTAAGCCGGATGCATCCACTCAGGGAGTGAGAGAAAAAGTGTACACATTCCATTTCAAAAATCTATCTTTGTAATTTTCATGTATAGGTGTGATACATGGAATTTTCAGTTTGGTTTGGAAACTCTGAAGGACGGAGACAGTTTCTGTGAAATAAATAAAATTGTCTGCTGGAAAGGCAGTAGACAATTATTATTGTCAATCGTAAAGTTTATTATTGCCGTGGAAATAATGATTGATTCTTCTCTGTACAGGTGAGAGTTGTGTTCGATGTCGCCGTGAGTGGATTTACTTCAACAATTCTTGTTATTACCTGGCATCAAAAGAACTAAATTGGCACAACGCTCAGAAAGAGTGTGAGTCACTCAACTCCAATCTCGTGGTTATCAATTCAGAAGAGGAACAGGTAGGAGCATCACGATTGTAACATTGCATGCATGTATCTCATTCACGAGAGCGTTCGTCTCTCAAGCAAGGATCATTTCCCGGCAGAGTAATTTGTTGGTCGTGAATCGTTACCCGATATCCCTCTGCACCTTGCAGTAAGTAGGATGACAGTTGTTAGTTGCTTGTCGTGGAGTAGCAGTTGTTTCAAAATCAATTATACTCTTAATTCAGACTGTACAAATGAAAAGGTTTTATTATTACTGCAGTTAATTGAAGTGTTTTGAGACATTTTTAAGACACCATCAGGCTTTGTACCAAATGCAAGGATTATTAATATTATCGACTGGAAAACATCAGTATGTTAGTTCAGTGTCTCAAGCGTAGATAAAGATGGGTAAATGGAATTGAGGTACAGATCAGCCATGAAGTCAGAAAAAGGAGGTACAGGTTTGAGGGACTGATTGATTTACTCCTGTTCTATGTTCGTGACAACAATAGCAGCCTAGAATTGGCATCGCCAGTTAGCGAGACGTCAGAAAGTGATTGACAGAATTCTATGTAATAACAATCATTGCATTTTATGTAGTGCTTTATGACACCTGCAGTACTGCTAAAATCATTGCACAGAATGTACAGTATTGTAAAATATATTGCTTGATATTCTTGCATGCGAGATATCACAAAGCAATTCACAGAATTTTATTCAGTAATAATAATGATCCATGCATATGCTATTTTGCTGTATAATATCTAGGAGACATCTCAATGCAACAGCCAATCTTCAACCGGCTCTCCCAGTGTTTCCGCCAGATAGATTCTCTACAGAGCCGATGGAAGTGCCTCCCGATTCTTCCATCTCCTTGCACTAGACAATGTCCGTGGCATCCTTTTCAGTTTGACTCACTTTACATCTCGGATCCACCATAAATACTCCCAGACCAAACAGCTGGGTAATTCATGACCCCATTTCGAAGCTTATTTAGTCTCGAAATATGGAATATTGCATGTGATCCTGCAGGCTACTCGCCACCACACAAGTGAGAGGATCATGAAAATGATCCACTCGGGAATTGTTCGTGATGGGAGCCTACCAAGAATGGTTTAATGGACCTTCTGAAGTTTTCCCAGATAGTGTCGGAGCTGTCGAGTTTGACATAAATAAGCATGGAGACGCATGCTGCTTATCTAAATTGGGAGAGGATTAACCAACGTTAATTAATTAACGTGTCAACCCATGTATTAGACATTGTATCAGAGTGCTAAACCCATACAGATAAAACCACATTGTTTGCAATGAGGAGTATTATGCTATATTTTTGTTGACATCACAGACATTTCTCTGGAAAGTAAATCACCAGCAATTTCACTGGATCGGACTTAATGATATCAATAATGAAGATGACTGGCACTGGGTGGACGGGACGGATTACATATCATGTGTGAAGTAAGTGTTTTTGTAATATGCCTTTGCCTCATTTGCCTTCAAATACACAATCATCGCACATTACACTAAATACTGTAAAGACCTTTGAGAGTACTCCCGACCAAAATGGAATGATATCAAATACAATATAATAATGATTATCCTTATAAGAATGATAATCCACGTGGTTGATACAGCAAGACGTCTTAAATGTTTCACGGAATATTCTGTGAAATTACTTGATTGTATGTTCTGTGGGTGAAATAAGTGGCCTGTTACAACAGTAATGTCGAGTGACTGTGCACTGCAGACAAGCAATACAAACTTATATGTGTACAGGTTTTCACGATGAGTTGTTACAGCCACTTAGTAGGTCTGAATAGAAACTTGAGCTGGGGTTTGGTGACAAATGGTGCGTGGGAACAGTCGAATGGTGCGTGGGAACAGTCGGAAAATGAACAAAAGACACGTCAAAGATAAAAGTCTTGAGATGGACATTAAATTAGGTGAGCAAGGGCGTGTGGGAGGATGGGGGTGGGGGGGGGGAGTTTCGATGGGAATGAGAAAGATAGAGACTCCCGGATGGAACTCCAGATAACAGAGGTAGAATGGCTCACACACTGAGGCCAGATTGTGGGCCAGTTAATGTGAAGCCAATATTCTCAGTGTTCTTAGTGTTTTAAGTTCAGTCTTATTTCACTGCTGTATTTTATTCCAGATTTTGGAAAGATGGTGAACCACAAAGCGGTGAAAATGCAGATTGTGTGCAATTTTGGATTGGTGGAAGATGGGATGACACACATTGTTCCATACTCAAAAAATTTGTTTGCGAGATAACTTTGTAGGTCAGAAGAACTTCAAACTCAAGTTCGTCTAACTTTTCTGTTCTGGGACAGATGATAAAGTCCTGGCCCTGACCTTGCCTTTATTGCATGCTTTTGTTAATATATTCTCTGTTTTGGCTACCCATTCTCCCATTTTGCACAATATGGCAATAATAACTCGTATTTATACAGCACGCTTCACACGGGGGTAGAGCCTCACAATGCTTGAGACTCGAGTAGCCTAGGAAATCAGAGGTGTGGATGCGACGATAGGTACGAGTGAAGAGGAACGTATTCAGATGTCATCTGAGCAAAGAGGGAGTAAGTGGAGAGTCTGGTATTGCGGCACAGATGCCATCGGTATTACGTGCTGATAGGAAGCTGCTTTGACCTTTTCCCCTAGCTCTCACACGTTGCAGCACTCTGTCCTTCATGTTCCATGGGGACCAGTTAGGAATTGCCAATATTGGCCGCCCTACCTGAGTCCAGATGTTTTTACCAAGTCATGTAGTCCCTAGATGTAGTCATCTAGGTTCTTTCATGTCCCTTTCATCCTGCCTACCGTCGGCTGATGGGCTTTCAACCTGTCCATTCTGGAAGTCAAATCTCAGTATACCTCTGATTCCCTCCCTCCCTCCCTCCCTCCCTCCTTCCCTCCCTCACTCACTCACTCACTCACTCACTCCCTCGCTCACTCACTTAGGCTTTTTCAAGAACTTTCTCAGGGCCTGAACATGTAGCCCCTTCCCCACATCCGCACTTCCCATCCCCCAACACGTATGCCAATCCAGGAATAACTGCAGCCTGCGGAGTAAATATTTCCAAATAATAGTTTTAGTAGCAAAGGTTAAACGTACTAATAATACTTATGGTAATGGTAACCTCAGCAGCAATAATAGCAGCGATACCAAACCAGTGGAAATACTCATACTAATAATACTGCAATACTAATGTTAATGATTTTGATAACTGTTACAATAATCATAGTTGTAATAATAGTCATAATATCATTAAAAATTCTCGTGGAAGCAATAGCAATAATAGTATTAATGTTCATAGTGTTCTAGGAAGGTTGATATCAGTAGTAAAAATTATTGAACTATTTGTAATATTGACAGTAAAACTGATAGTAATTGAGACCGTAGTACGATTATTAATTGTAAAACTAATGATAGCACTCATAGTAGTTACTACGAGCAATAAAAAGAATAATATCAGTAACAATAGTTGTGCAAGAAGTAATATTGGTAAGAAAAATATTCCAACACATTTGATTGTTTTTGTGGATTGTTTGCCAGGCCACCAGGAGAAACTCTCTTCTCTTCGTTAGTAGCGCCTCACTATTCACGAAGAGAAGTATAAGCATACATGAAGAACAACATTAACCTGCACTTGTTTACCCCCCCACCATGGCGGGTAGCATCTCAAATAGGGCACAGACTAACTATTGATGCTAACATTGGCAACACCGAAAATGCAGCGATTCCCCAGCTCTGTGGATATAGCTGCCCAGAAATAGTGTGAGGGGTAAATATGTGTATGCATGTGTGCTTGTTTAACTGTGTACACATCTGTGTTTGTTCGTGTTTGTATGTACATCTGTGTGCTCCCATCTTGATGTATATGTATGAGACTGTGTGCATGTGCATGTATATGTGTGCTTGTGTGTGCACACACGTGTTTGTGTGCCCTGATCAGCTTCCTAAAGTGATGTATCTGGCTATGATACGATGCCAAATGCAAAGATTATTATTACTACTATGGTGACTTTTTGTTGATTATAATGATTAATAAACAGATATGCTTCCAGACTTCAATGACTCTCGCTTTTTGATCCTCCTCAGTGTGGGATGCTTCCCTTATCAAGGTGGGAGGACATCTCAAAACATTTATTGTAACGTTGGTTTGAGCGAGATTATTCGTTTAACACATTTCCATCTGCATGCAGCAATGTCCTACAAACAGCTACGAATTCTGTGAATATCCTTAAGCACGGGATTGGGATTCGGGGACAGGGCAACAGGAGAAACTAGTATCTATTTCAAAAAACCGCCGCAGGATATTTAATGTCCACTTATACAGATGTGGAGATCAGACTAACATCTTATTGAAGTACTCAGCAATGAGTTCCTCCTCACCCATCATTGCACTAGAGCATCAGAGTGCGTCCGTAGACCCGACTTGGAGGCTTGAACTCACGACAACTAGCATTTACATTGTTCGAAAAATTCTAGGAGGTACAGAGCTTCAGAGTAGCAGGTTTGGTTGGATGGGTGGGAGAGAAACTGGTGACGATTGGCACACTTGAAGAGGTATATTTTCAGGTTGAAGTTAGAAAGGTAGCGAGATGGGGATCCATGGATGATCTCACAAAGTTGAGAACAGCAACCTGAGTTACGTTAGCAGAGAATTGGGACAACAAAAATAAATTACATTTAAGCACCAAATTTCACGGGATGTTGCGCTTGATAGCGTTTAATCATGGAGTCGTATAATTGTATAGCACTCAAGGCAGCCAATCGGAGGCAGTCCATCACGTTGCTGCTTGCTTTATCCGGGAGCTTTTTGTTGCTGTGGAAGTTATCCGTCACCTTCTTGATAAACACCAGAAGCACAAGCGATGATGATACACTGACCCACTGGTGATCGCTACATTGTGTTGTTTATTGTTGTTTGTTGAACCCCCACCCCTTGTCCCTGTCCCCACCACCTCTCTTCTTCTTCCCTCACTTCCGTTCACCACATTATCTCCACTCTTTTCCCTCCCCTCCTTCTTCCCTGTTACCCAACTTTCTCCCTGATCTTGAACCCAACCACTTGTCCCTCATTCTCTCTCCTAACCCATTGTTTCCCCTATTCCTCTCGCATTTTACCCCATCCTACCTTTGCAGTCCTCTCCCATCTTACCCTCATTTCCCCTTTATGGCCCAATTTCCACGACTGTATGTGGGACACTGCTGTGACTAAATATACAGTCGGCTTTCATTCCCCCTTCGCCAACCCCTCCTTTGCTATTTTTGCCCCCTTTTGCCCTCAACCCCACTTCCATGACTGTTGACGAGACACTGCTGTGCGCAATTTGGCAGCCATGTTTCGCCAACAAATATGCAGCCAATGTTCCTACTCATCTTCAGCCTGCCCCGACCATTACCTCTCTGCTATTGTCCCTAACAAACGGTACAGCGCATTGTGACGTCATCTCGACGTGAAAGGCGCGATATAAATCTACGTTTTGATGGAATGACGGACGGAATGACGGACGGACGGAAGGGTGGGCGGGCCGCGGATGGGCGGAAGGGTGGATTCATTGATTGGTGGATTCATTGATTGGTGGATTCATTGATCTTTGGATTCATTGATCTTTGGATTCATTGTTTGAATGTTTGAATGTTTGCATGGTTGATTGATTGGTTGATTGGTTGGTTGGTTGTTTGGTTGGTTGATTGGTTGGTTGGTTGGTTTCTTAGTTGTTTGGTTGGTTATTTGGTTGGTTGGTAGTTTGGTTGCTTGGATGCTTGGTTGCCTGGTTGCTTGCTTGCTTGCTTGTTTGCTTGGTTGCTTGTTTGGTTGCTTGTTTGGTAGCTTGTTTGGTTGGCTGCTTGTTTGGTTGTTGCTTGTTTGTTTGTTTATTTGCTTATTTTGTTTGTTTGTTTGGGTTAGGGTTAGGGTTAGTTGTTTGGTTGTTTGGTTGGTTGGTTGGTTGGTTGTTTGTTTGGTTGTTTGGTTGTTTGGTTATTTGTTTGTTTGTTTGTCTGTCAGTTTGTTGGTTTGATTGACGGTTTGTTGGTTTTATGGTTTGTTGTTTTGTTTGTCTGTCTGTCTGTCTGGCTGGCTGTCTGTCTGTCTGGATGCCTGTCTGGTTGCTTGTTTGGTTGGCTGCTTGATTGGTTGGTTGCTTGTTTGGTCGATTGCTTGTGTGGTTGGTTGCTTGTTTGGTTAGTTGCTCGTTTGGTTGGTTGCTCGTTTGGTTGGTTGCTCGTTTGGTTGATTGCTCGTTTGGTTGGTTGCACGTTTGGTTGGTTGCCCGTTTGGTTCGCTGCTCGTCTGGTTCGTTTCTCGTTTGGTTCGTTGCTCGTTTGGTTGGTTGCTAGTTTGGTTGGTTGCTCGTTTGGTTGGTTGCTCGTTTGGTTGGTTGCTCGTTCGGTTGATTCCTCGTTTGGTTGGTTGCTCGTTTGGTTGGTTGCTCGTTTGGTTGGTTGCTCGTTTGGTTGATTGATCGTTTTGTTGGTTGCTCGTTTGTTTGGTTGCTCGTTTGTTTGGTTGCTCGTTTGGTTGGTTGCTCGTTTGGTTGGTTGCTCGTTTGGTTGGTTGCTCGTTTGGTTGGTTGCTCGTTTGGTTGGTTGCTCGTTTGGTTGATTGCTCGTTTGGTTGGTTGCTCGTTTGATTGGTTGCTCGTTTGGTTGGTTGCTTGTTTGGTTGATTGCTCGTTTTGTTAGTTGCTCGTTTATTTGGTTGCTCGTTTGTTTGGTTGCTTGTTTGGTTGGTTGCTCGTTTGGTTGGTTGCTCGTTTGGTTGGTTGCTCGTTTGGTTGGTTGCTCGTTTGGTTGGTTGCTTGTTTGGTTGGTTGCTTGTTTGGTTGTTTGCTTCTTTGTTTGTTTGCTTGCTTGCTTGGTTGATTGGTTGTTTGTTTGCGTGGTTCGTTGGTTGCTTGGTTGCGTGGTTGCCTGGTTGGTTGCTTGGTTGGTCTGTTGCTTGGTTGGTTGGTTGCTTGGTTGTTTGCTTGGTTGGTTGGTTGTTTGGTTGGTTGGCTGGTTGTTTGGTTGGTTGCTCGATTGCTCGGTTGCTCGATTGCTCGGTTGTTTGATTGTTTGGTTGTATGTCTGTCTGTCTGATTGTTGGTGTGTTGGTTTGTTTGACGGTTTTTTGGGTTTGCTGGTTTGTTGTGTTGTTTTTCTGGCTGTCTGTCTGTCTGTCGGTCTGTCTGTCTGTCTGTCTGTCTGTCTGTTTGTTTGATTGTCTGTCTGTCTGTTTGTTGCTTTGTTTGTCTGTTTGTTTGTCTGCCTGTCTGTTTGTTGTTTTGTTGTTTTGTTATTTTGTTGTTTTGTTGTTTTGTTTGTCTGTCTGTCTGTCTGACTGTCAGTTAGTAAGTTTGTTGGTTTGTTTGATGGTTTGTTGGTTTAGTGGTTTGTTGTTTTATCTGCCTGGCTGGCTGGCTGGCTGGCTGTTGTTTTTTTGTCTGTCTGTCTGTCTGTCTGTCTGTCTATTGTTTTGTTTGTTTGTCTGTCTGTCTGTTTGTTGTATTGTTTGTTTTTTTGTTTGTCTGTCTGTCTATTGTTTTGTTTGTTGGTTTGTCTGTCTGTCTGTTTGTCTGACTGTCTGTCTGTCTGTCTGTCTGTCTGTCTGTCTGTCAGTGTGTTGGTTTGTTGGTTTGTTTGACGGTTTGTTGGTTTATTGGTTTGTTGATTTGTTTGTCTGTCTGTCTGTCTGCCTGTTTGTTTGTCTGTCTGTCTGTCTGTCTGTCTGTCTGTCTGTCTGTCTGTCTGTCTGTCTGTCTGTCTGTCTGTCTGTCTGTCGGTCGGTCGGTCTGTCGGTCTGTCTGTTTGTTGTTTTGTTTGTTTATTTGTCTGTCTGCCTGTCTGTTTGTTGTTTTGTTGTTTTGTTTGTTTGTCTGTCTGTCTGTCGGTTTGTTGGTTTGTTTGACGCTTTGTTGGTTTATTGGTTTGTTGTATTGTCTGTCTGTCTGCCTGCCTGACTGTCTGTCTGTCTGTCTGTCTGTTGTTTTGTTTGTTTGACTGTCTGTCTGTTTGTTGTTTTGTTTGTTTGTCTGTCTGTCAGTTTGTTGTTTTGTCTGTCTGTCTGTCTGTCTGTATGTTTGTTTGATTGTCTGTCTGTCTGTCTGTCTGCCTGTCTGTCTGTCTGTCTATCTGTCAGTTTGTTGTTTTGTTTGTTTGTTTGTCTGCCTGTCTGTTTGTTGTTTTGTTGTTTTGTTGTTTTGTTATTTTGTTGTTTTGTTGTTTTTTTGTCTGTCTGTCTGTCTGACTGTCAGTTAGTAAGTTTGTTGGTTTGTTTGATGGTTTGTTGGTTTAGTGGTGTGTTGTTTTATCTGCCTGGCTGGCTGGCTGGCTGGCTGTTGTTTTTTTGTCTGTCTGTCTGTCTGTCTATTGTTTTGTTTGTTTGTCTGTCTGTCTGTCTGTTTGTTGTTTTGTTTGTCTGTCTGTCTGTTTGTTATTTTGTCTGTCTGTCTGTCTGTCTATCTGTCTGTTTGTTGTTTTGTCTGTCTGTCTGTCTGTCTGTCTGTTTGTTGTTTTGTTTGTTTGTCTGTCTGTTTGTTGTTTTGTTTGTTTGTCTGTCTGTCTGTTTGTTGTTTTGTTTGTTTGTTTGTCTGTCTGTTTCTTGTTTTGTTTGTTTGTTTGTCTGTCTGCCTGTCTGTTGTTTTGTTGTTTTGTTGTTTTGTTTGTCTGTCTGCCTGTCTGTTTGTTGTTTTGTTGTTTTGTTGTTTTGTTTGTCTGTCTGTCTGTCTGACTGTCAGTTAGTTGGTTTGTTGGTTTGTTTGATGGTTTGTTGGTTTACTGGTTTGTTGTTTTATCTGCCTGCCTGCATGCCTGGCTGGCTGGCTGGCTGGCTGTTTTGCCTTTATGTCTTTTTGTTGGTTTGTTGCTTTGTTTGACGGTTTGTTGGTTGGTTGTTTTAGAATCATAGAATCATAGAATCATAGAATCATAGAATTTTACGGCACAAAAGGAGGCCATTCGGCCCATCTAGTCTGTGCCGGCTCTTTGAAAAGAGCGATTCAATCCCACTGCCCTGCCCGCTCCCCATAGCCTAATAGACCTGTTCTCCCTAAATAAAGATCTAATTCCCTTTTAAAAGTTGTTATCGAATCAGTCTCCACCACCTTTTCAGGCAATGCATTCCAGATTCGAACAACTCGCTGAGTGAAAAAAATTCTCCTCAGCTGCCCTCTACTTCGCCTTGAAACTATTTTAAATCTGTGACCACGAGTCACAGATTCGCCCACGAGTGGAAATAGTTTTTCTGTATTTGCCCTGTCGAAACCCCTCATGATTTTATCAACCTCTATTAGGTCTCCCCTCAATCTTCTCTGCTCCAGAGAGAATAACCCTAGCTTATCTAGCCTCTCCTCATAGCTGAAGTCCCTCAATCCTGGCACCATCCTAGTAAATCTTCTTTGTACACTCTCCAATGTCTTCACATCCTTTCTGTAATGTGGTGACCAGAAGTGAACACAGTATTCCAGCTGAGGCCTCACCAAAGTCTTATAGAGGTTAGTCAGCACTTCCTGACTTTTGTACTCTATACCCCTATTTATAAAGCCTAGTATCCCATATGCCTTCTTAACAGCCTTGTCTACCTGTCCTGCCACCTTCAACGAGTCACTAACACAAATCCCCAGGTCTCTCTGTTCCTTCACTCCATTTAAAATTTTACTATCTAGCCTATATTGCCTCCTTTCATTTCTTCTCCCAAAATGCATCACCTCACACTTCTCTGCATTAAACTTCGTCTGCCATGTGTCTGCCCACTTTACCAATTTGTCTATATCCTCTTGCAGATGGCTACTATGCTCCTCCCTAACTACTATTCTCCCTAACTCCACTTCTTAAATAGTGGAGTTACGTTTACAATCTTCCAATCAATGGGGACTTTTCCAGTATCCACAGAAGTTGGGAAGGTTACAGACATGCCATCCACTATCTCAGTAGCCATCTACTTTAAACCTCTAGGATGCAGGCCATCCGGTCCAGGGGATCTATCAGTTTTATGCCCCGACAATTGACCTGGAACCATTTCTTTCCTAATGTTAATCTCCCTAAATTGCTCGATAGCATTGTCTTCTTGGTTCCCCTCTATTTTTGATATGTTTCCAGTGTCTTCTACGGTGAAGACTGCAGAAAAATAATTGTTCAATGACTCTGCAATGTCTTTGTCCCATATTATAATTCCTCTGGTCTTTGCCTTAATGGACCCACATTCACCCTCGATAGACTTTTCCTCTTTGTATATTTGTAAAAACTTTACAGTCTCTTTTCACGTTCTTTGCTAGTTGGCCCTCATAATCTATTCTCTCCCTCTTGATCAAGTTTTTTGGTCCTTCTCTGTTGTTCCCTAAAGTTCTCCCAATCCTCGGGTTTACAACTCATCTTCGCTGTTTTACAGGCTATTTCTTTTGATTTGATACTTTCCCTAACTGCTCCAGTTAGACACGGCTGATCCACCTTTCCCATGGCATTAGTATTCCTCAAATGATTATGTGCTCGTTGTGAATTTTGCACTATCTCAATGAATGCCTGCTATTATTGGTCTACTATCAAATCCTTAAGTCTAGTCTCCCAGTTTATTCTGGCTAAATCCTCTCTCATACCAGCAAAGTTGGCTCTATTTAAATTGAAGATTTTTGCTTCATACTTAACTACTTCCCTCTCTAACTTAATGCTAAATTCCATCATATTATGATCACGTTGCCCTAGAGGAACCTCAAGTTCCAGTTTGCTGATCTTCCCTATTTCATTACACAAAACATGTTCTAATATGGCTTGTTCCATGGTCGGCTCCTCGGCATACTGATCTAGAAACTTATCTCTAGTACATTTTATCAACTCCTGTTCTATCTTACCGTTCCCAGTTTGGTTGTTCCAGTCTATGTGCAGGTTAAAATCAACCACAATTAGTGTATTTCCTTTGCAACATGCTCCATTAATCTCCGGATTAATACCTTGAACGATATTTTGCTATTTGGGGGTCTATAAACTACTCCCACTACAGATTTCTGCCCCTTGAAGTTACGTATCTCTATCCATACTAACTCTACTCCTTCCTTTTCATATTTATTCTCATACACATATAGAGAGAATGTGAGGTGCACACATGCACAGAGAGAGGGCGGAACAAAAACGTAGACAGAGAGAGGGGAGACACCCATATGCAGAGACATACAGAGAGATGAGGGGGAGACATACATATATAGAGAGGGTGGAGACATACATAAATATGGATCAAGGTACACACACTCATACAGAAAGAGGGAGAGAGGGTGTGGGAGACACATACACGCACACAGATATATATAGAGAGGAGATACACACATACAGAATGAGAGAGACACGCACACATTCAGAGAGCGGCTAGAAACATACGCAGAGATACAGGGGGGAGAAACCCACACGCTCAGCCTCCGCCACTCACACAAAGAGACACTACCCCCACACAAAAACAGCCCACTGACACAGAAACACAGCCGCAACCTCCACATACAGGCCCCTCACACTGCCACCCACAATCCCCACATGCAGCTCCCCCTTCCCAAACACATACACTCAGCCCCTCCACACACATAAAGCCCCTCACGGAGACATACACCCCCCCCCCACACACACGTATATAGTATCCCCACAAAGAGCCACGCACCCCCCCCCCACCACACACACACACACACGTACAGTTATAATGTATAAGTTGATGCAGTCCTGTGGCTCAGTGTTTGGAGCAATCGCCTTACAAGCCAGAGAACTGGGTTCAATTCCAGACAGGGTGCAGCTTGGTCTTCCTGACCCCCACCTCCCCGCCTCCCGTGTCTCCCTGTACAGAGTGCTAGTGTCTCTCTCTCTGTGTGTTTGTGTCTCTGTGTGTGTGTGTCTCTGTGTGTCTGTGTGTGTGTGTGTGTGTGTGTCTGTGTGTGTATCTATGTATGTGTGTGTATGTGTGTGTATCTCTGTGTGTGTGTATATATGTGTCTCTGTCTGTGTGTGTGTGTGTGTGTGTCTGTGTGTGTCACCCTGACACTCTTGACTTCCCTGTCGGTGGTCCTGGTGTGAGGATGAGTGTGGCTGTGTGTGCCTGACACCCCCTTTGTCCCCCTGTAGGAGAGACTGGTGTGAGGGTGAGTGTGGCTGTGTGAGAGTGTGTCTGTGTGTGTGTAGCTATGTGTGTGTCCCTATGTGTCCCTGACCCCCCTCGCCTGCCAGTAGGGGGGTCCTGATGTGTGGGTCAGTGTGGGTGTGTGTGTGAATCGCCTGTGGCTCAGTGGTTAGAGCACTTGTCTTCCAAGCTGGGAAGACATTTGTTTGAATCCAGGCAGGTCAGAGCGAAACTTTGGGCAAGTTTACTTACTCCACACACACACACACACACACGCGAATAATAATCCCCAAAATGCACAATTATAAAATTGGTCATTTCAATCCATGATTGTGTGTGGGACGCTGCTGTGCGCAATTGGCTGCTGCAATTCGCCCACAAATATACAGTCAATTCACTTTACAGTATATTCTGTGAAGTGCTTTGTGACATCGATAAGATGTGAAAAGCGCTATATCAAATGCAAGGATTAGTGTTATGTGTGTGTGTGTGTGTGTCTCTGTGTGACAGTGTATATGTGAGTGTGAGTGTGTTTGTATGTTGCCTTCTTAACCACCCCTCCCCCTCCCCCCAACCCCTTGTCTCCCTATCAGACGGCTGGTGTGAGGGTGAGTGTGTCTGTTTGTGTGTCTGTGTCTCCGTGTGTGTCTCCCTGACCCCCCATTGTCTCCCTGACCCCCCATTGTCTCCCTGACCCCCCATTGTCTCCCTGACCCCCCATTGTCTCCCTGACCCCCCATTGTCTCCCTGACCCCCCATTGTCTCCCTGACCCCCCATTGTCTCCCTGACCCCACATTGTCTCCCTGTAGGGGCGGCATTTGACCATATGTTTGGCTGGTAACACATCAGGTGTAAGTTTGTGCTGCTGACACAAGGCAGCAGAGAATGTCTGAGGAAACCCAAGCCAGCAACATGGAGTGTGTGATTACCCCAGGGAAAGGTAACCACTTGATTTATCTGTACCTTACTGTATTTACTTATTGTTTAATTATTCATTCCAACTTTAATGATAACTTGCCCTTGCATTACTTGTATTTTGCCTACAATTATACAGTCAATTGACGCTATAGTATATTGTGTAAATTTCGACATGTCGATAAGATACGAAATGCGTTAAATGAAATGCAAGGATTATGTATATTATCTGATATTGCACTTTTCACGTCTTTTTGTTGTCACAAAACGCTTCACAGAATATACTGTAAAGCAAATGGACTGTATATTTGTGGACAAAACGCGATATCAAATCGTGCCTAACAGTATCCCACAAACAGCAGTGGAATGAAATGATCAATTTATTACTGTTCTTATTTTTTTTTAGCAATTATTGTAAGTGAGTATTCGAAGTAAGTAAACCTTTGTTTGTGGCAGGACAGCTAGATAAGGCTGTTAACACAGCATATGGGATACTAGGCTTTATAAATAGTGGCATTGAGTACAAAGGTCAGGAAGCTTTTATCAACCTGCATTAAACATGGTTTAGGCCTCAGCAAGAGTGCTGTGTTTCGATTCTGGGCATCAAACTTCAGGAAGGATATCAAGTGCAGAGGAAATTCACCCAGATGTTAGCAGGACTGGGGGACTTTGGTTAAGAGAAAAGTCTCGGATTATTCTCATTCGAGGAGATAACATTACGAGGAGACCTGATAGAGGGTTTTTCCATGCAGCGAGTTTTGGGAATATTGAATGAATTTCCTGAAACTGTGTTGGGGGCTGATTTGGAAACAACACGAGGTGGGTAGTTATTTGGGAAGGACATGTTTTGCAGGGTAATGGGGGAAATCCGGAGTGTCAGATTGACATTGAATAGTGATTTTCAAAGAACCAGCACAGACTCAATGTGCCAACATGCCGCACTTTAACTGGAATATTCTATGATACTATAATTCTATTATTATTAGTTCTGTGGAGTGAGGAAACTGACAGAAATTTAACCAGGTTTCTCAGTTATAATATGAGTGCTCTAATAGCAGAGCCACAGGATGTATTGGATACTGACTTATGCAATTAATTTGTATTGTACTTCACTTTTGCGCTTGATTATATGTTGCCCAGAAATAATAATATTTTATAATAATGATATTCCTTGCATTTGATATAGCGCTTTTCCAATAATCTGGATGATTTAAACTGCTTTGCAGAATATACCGGACAGTGAATTGACTGTATATTTTACTGTCGAATCATGGCAGCCAACAAAAACAACAACAATTTGTTTGTGCAAGTATTATTGGTTTAGGAAATCTATCAACCAGGTTCATATTGACTGCTATGCAAACAGAGGACTGTGGAGTGAGGAAACTTGTGAAAGGATTTTTCCCTCCTGGGAATCAAGCCCGGGTTCTCTTGTGCAAGGCACTTTACTATTTGATTAGGAGCCACTTTAGTTACTTTCCACAAACTCTAACATCTCTCCGCCAAAAGTCATCAGTGCTTTCTAGTCTCTGTGTACATCCTGTTTTCCAATTCCAATTCAGTTTTGCAATTCAGCTCTTTTCATTTTCTTATCAATTTACTCTATAGAGCCCAGAATTGCAAAGAGTTTGAGCTCCAAACAGAATCGATTGAGTGGTGAAGAGGCCGGGAGCAGCAGATACAATTTGAGAAAGAGGGAGAGAAGAAATAACACCGAGGACAAGGATCTTTGTGACGAAGATAACCTATGTAAGTGATAAATCAATTAGAGTTTCTAAGCATAAAATTGTCCAGTACAGCAACTATACCTTAGCATTGACAAGGAGCTTTTAAGTTGAAGTTCCTCTGGTTTTTCAGACAGATGATAAGAATGCAACTGTTGGAATGAGTAGCAACTTATAGAGTCCTCAAGACATCCTGGAGCACTTTGCAGGATTGTATTGTGAAGTGTTGCAGATTCCACAGCGATGACCCCCAAACAGCCATGAGGTGACAGACTAAATTTATGTTCGATACCGATAGACGGGACACTGCGGTGAGATCGAGTGAGAGAAACTCGCACTGCTTTGGAATCATTCCATCATAATTTTAATGTCTACCTGAACAAAATGGCTGGGGAACTGGGTTAAAATTTCACCAGAATTGCGGCAACTCAGAAAACGGAACACATTCCCCATATTAGTGTTAATTGCTATCAGTGTCCTGGCCAGGTATCCTCTTCACTAATTATTCATGTCTGTTTGTGAGAAGTTGCTGATTGTCAAATACTGACACTGACAAAATCTGACCTGCATGCAGGGGGCGCTTTATAAATGCAATGCAACACTGACCCACATTTTACAGTGGTTAGAGTAAAGCATTGACTTGGACAGCTATTGTAGAAATGAAAGAATCTGTTGTTCACACATCAATTGCCAAACAATGCATTTGCAAGTCTTTCTTGGTTTCCTTCAGCAGACAAAGTGGATGGTTCTGGAGCTACTTCTTGGCCTCAGTGGAACACTGTGTTTACTCGAGCTGAGTTTCATCAGAAGCACAGCAGAAGACATCGCGATCCCCATCGAGACATATCAGGCGCAGTATCAGCCAGTCTGTTGTATCTGTTCTCACAGCCGCAAAAGTGTCAAGGATCCATCACATGTGCTGCTGAAGAAAGGAGCATATCTCAGACAGGATCTCCACAGGATCACCAGCCATCCATCTCAGGAGAGAGACTGTATGATTGTTCCCAATGTGGGAAGAGCTGCACAAATTCAGGAGCCCTGCATAGACACCAGCGATCACATCCAGGGGAGAAACAATATAAATGTGCTGAATGTGGAAAGCGATACACACGTTCGAATAATCTCAAGGTTCACTATCGAACACATACAGGCGAGAGACCGTACAAATGTGATGAATGTGGAAAGAGTTTCAAAACATCACGAGATGTCAAGAAACACCATCGATCACACACAGGAGAGAGACCATACAAATGTGCTGAATGTGGCAAGAGTTTCACAAGTTCATGGCATCTCCAGGTTCACCATCGATCACACACAGGAGAGAGACCATATACATGTGATGAATGTGGCAAGAGTTTTAAGACATCAAGCGATATAAAAGTAGGGATGTCTAACGCCAGTGATCAGTTGAATGACACTTGTTATAGCCTGGGTCAGAATCAGGGAAAAGTCAATACAAAAATACATTGCCCAAAGTATTGTCACTGCCTGATGGGTGAGGAGGGCTTGTGTGGCTGACCACCTGACCTTTTGTCCCAATCTGAATGACCAGGGCGGACGGGCGGGTGGATCGATGCATCGATGAAGGATGTGAGAGAGGACAGAGACACAGACAGAGAGAGAGATGGAGAGAGTGAGTGTGAGAGACACACACAGAGAGAGATATTTACCTCCTGAGGAGATAGGCCAACATCTGAGCCAGAGCTGCGTCCTCCCCCCCCCCCCCCCCCCACCTCTCTCCTGTCACACTCTCTCTCCTGTCACACGCTCTGTCTCTCTCTCCCCTTCACACTCCCTCTCTTCCCTCTCTCTGTGCCTCTCTCCCCTGTCTCTCTCTCTCTGTCCCTCTCTCTGTCCCTCTCCTCCCTCTCTCTGTCCCTCTCTCCCTTGTCCCTCTCTCTCTCTGTCCCCTCTTCCCTCTCTCTGTGCCTCTCTCCCCTGTCTCTCTCTCTGTCCCTCTCTCTCTGTCCATCTCCCCCCTCTCTCTACCCCTCTCTCCCTGTCCCTCTCTTCCCTCTCTCTGTCCCTCTCTTCCCTCTCTCTGTCCCTCTCTCCCCCCTCTCTCTCTCTCTCTCTCTCTCTCTGTCCCACTCTCCCCGTCCCTCTCTCTCTCTGTCCCACTCTCCTCGTCCCTCTCTCTCTGTCCCTCTCTTCCCTCTCCCCCCCCCCTCTCTCTCTATGTCCCTCTCTCCCCTATCCCTCTATATGTCCCTCTCTCCCCTGTCCCTCTCTCTCTCTGTCCCTCTGTTCCCTCTCTCTGTCCCTCTCTCCCCTGTGCCCCTTTCTCTCTCTACCCTCTCTCTGTCTCTCTCTCGCTTGTCACACTCTCTCTGTCCCTCTCTCTCTCTGTCCCTCTCTCTGTCCCTCTCCCCCCTCTCTCTTTCTGTCCCTCTCTCTCTGTCCCCCTCTCTCTGTCCCTCCACCCACTCCCGCTCTGTCACTGTCTCTCTGTCCCTCTTCCCCCACTCTCTCTCTGTCCCTCTCTCTCTCTGTCCCTCTCTCCCCCCTCTCTATGTCCGTCTCTCCCCTGTCCGTCTCTCCCCTATCCCTCTCTCTCTCTGTCCCTCTCTCCCCTGTCCCTCTCTCTCTCTCTGTCCCTCTCTCCACTCTCTCTGTCTCTGTCCCTCTAACCCCCCTCTCTCTGTCTCTGTCCCTCTCTCCCCTGTCCATGTCTCTCTCGCTGTCCCTTTCTCCCCTCTCTCTGTCTCTCTCTCCCCATCTCTCTGTCTCTATCCCTCTCTCTCCCCTGTCCCTCTTTCCCCTGTCCCTCTCTCTCTGTCCCTCTGTTCCCTCTCTCTGTCCCTCTCTCCCCTGTCACACTCTCTCTGTCCCTCTCTCCCCTGTCCCTCTCTCTCTCTGTCCCTCTCTCTCTCTGTCCCTCTCCCCCTCTATTTTTATGTCCCTCTCTCCCCTGTCCCCCCTCTCTCTCTGTCCCCCTCTCTCTGTCCCTCCACCCCCTCTCTCTCTGTCACTCTCTCTGTGTCCTTCTTCCCCCACTCTCTCTCTATCCCTCTCCCCCCTCTCTCTGCCCCTCTCTCCCCCCTCTCTATGTCCCTCTCTCCCCTGTCCCTCTCTCTCTCTGTCCCTCTTCTCCCCTGTCCCTCTCTCTCTCTGTCCCTCTCTCCCCTCTCTCTGTCTCTCTAACGCCCCTCTCTCTGTCTCTGTCCCTCTCTCCCCTGTCCCCCTCTCTCTCTGTCCCTTTCTCCCTTCTCTCTCTCTCCCCTCTCTCTGTCTCTGTCCCTCTCTCCCCTGTCCCTCTCTCTCTGTCGCTCTCTCTGTCTCTCTCTCCCCTGTCGCACTCTCTGTCCCTCTCTTCCCTGTCACTCTCTCTCCCCTGTGCCTCTCTCCCGTGTCACACTCTCTGTCCCTCCCTTCCCTGTCCCTCTCTCTCCCCTGTCCCTCTCTCCTCTGTCACACACACTCTCTCGTCACGACGAGGACCAACCTCGTCGCGACGAGAGAAAGACACAGAGAGACAGTGAGAGAGATGGAGAGAGACAGACAAACAGAGAGACACACAGAGAGACAGACAGACACATACTCTCTCTACCTAACGTTCGTAGAGAGAGAGATGGAGAGACAGACAGACAGAGAGAGAGAGACAGACACACACACTCACACTATATGTATATGTAGAGACACAGACACAGAGACAGAGACACACACAGATAGAGACACATTATTTATTATTCACACCCACCCACACACAGAAAGATAAATACCCACACACACAGATAGCCACACACACACAGATAGCCACACACACACAGAGATAGCCACACACACACAGATAGACACACACACACACAGAGATTGACACACATTCACACTCACAGATAGCCACACACACACACAGATAAAGACACACTCACATCATTATCATTATTTATTCATATCTTCCTCCCTCTCACCCCTCTCCCTCCCTCTCCCCCTCTCCCTCCCCCTGCCCCTCTCCCTCCCTCTCCTTCTCTCCCTCCCTCTCCCTCTCCCTCTTCCTCTTCCAGAGCTTTGAGAATGTCCCTGGTTTCGGGATCAGGTCCCAGATCTGTCCCCGGGCTGAGACTGGGTCTCGATCCCGCGACACGCAGAGGAACGTAGTCCACAGGAAAGCACAGGCACCCACATCGGCCGTGCGTAGGTACACAGGGACCAGGGATAAGTTACTAGCCTAGGGAGACAGAGAGAGGGAGAGAGACTGAGAGAGTGTGAGAGAGACTGAGAGAGACTGAGACACACAGAGAGAGACTGAGAGAGTGGAGAGAGATTGTGAGAGAGACTGAGAGAGAGAGACTGAGAGTGTGAGAGAGAGTGTGTGTGACTGGGAGAGTGTGAGAGAGACTGCTAGAGAGACTGAGTGAGTGTGAGAGAGTGAGAGAGACTGAGGCACGCAGAGAGAGACTGAGAGTGTGAGAGTGTGCGAGAGACTGGGAGAGTGCGAGAGAGACTGAGAGAGTGTGAGAGAGTCTGGGAGAGTGTGAGAGAGACTGGGAGACTGAGAGAGAGACTGCAAGAGTGTAAGAGAGACAGAGACTGTGAGAGACTGAGAGAATGTGAGAGAGACTGAGACAGTGTGAGAGAGTGAGGCAGGGAGACAGAGAAAGGGGGAGAGGTAGAGAGAGAGAGACTGAGATTGAGAGAATGTATTACCTGTGCAATAGACCAAAAAACGACTCCAGTCTGAAACAAAAATAAAATGAGTATAAAATATATATATATATGAGTGTGTCAGTGCTTGTGTGTGTGTGTCTGTGTGTGTGTTTGTATTGTGTGTGTCTGTGCTTGTGTATGCGTGTGTCTGTTTGCGTATGTGTGATCTTGTAAGTCTCCCAAAATTTTTCTCGTGTCTCTGACAGACAATCTTTGTTCCCTTCGAGAATATTTAACCCTGAAAAAAAAATACATTTTCACTCTTTCTGTCTCTCTCTCTGTCTCTCTCACGCAGTCTCAATCTCAGTCTCTCTCTCTTTCTCTATCTCTCTCTCACACAGTCTCAATTTCAATCTCAATTTCAATCTCAATTTCAGTCTCAATTTCAATCTCAATTTCAAGTTCAATTTCAAAATCATTCTCAGTCTCTCTCTCAGTCTTTCTCTCAGTCTCTGTCTCAGTCTCGCTCGCGCACTCGTTCTCTCACTCGCTCACTCACTTCCTAGTTTGAATCTCAGTCACTCTCTCTCTCTCAGTCTCACTCTCTCAGTCTCAATCTCAGTCTCTTTCTCAGTCAATCTCAGTCCCTCCCTCCCTCCCTCCGAGAGAGTGTAGTTACCGGTATAATAGGCTGTGATGGTGACGGGAGAGGCTACGAGCTGATCTACAGCTGTCTTGAGCAGGACTCGCGAGGCTTCCCTTCCAGCCCACACTCTCTCCAACCCTCTCAGCCACAAGTAGTTGAAGTTGGCGTGAAAAACAGTGCCGAGAACAGCCATTCGCACGGTTCGATCCCAGTCAAAGTCACTAACTCCCTCTCCTCGAATATAAGAATAAATAAAATAGTGTGTGTGTGTCAGAGACAGTGTGCGTGTGTCAGTGTGTGTGTGTCTGTGTGTGTCTCTCAGTCTCTCCGTCAATCTCAGTCTCTCACTCTGTGTCTGTGTGTGTGTTTGTGTGTTTGTGTATGTGTGTATGTCTGAGTGTCCGTGTGTCAGAGTGTGTGTGTCTGTGTGTCAGAGAGTGTGTGTCTGTGTGTCAGAGAGTGTGTGTTTGTCTGTTGCCTGTGTGTGTCTGTGTGTCAGACAGTGTGTGTCTGAGAGTGTGTCTGAGAGAGTTTCTCACGCAGAAACACAGACAGACAAATACACTCTCTGACACACAGACACACTCTCAGCCACACACTGTGACACACACACACAGGCATACACACAGACACACAGCTACACACTCACATAGAAACACATGCACACACACACGCACACATTCACAGAGACAGGCACACACACACAGACACACACACACAGAAACAGACACACAGACAGACAGACCCCCCTATACACAAACATAAACACACACACAGGCATGCAAAAACAGACACACAAACCACAGACACACACCCTCACACACACACACTCTCACGCACAGTGTACCTTTTGCCCCACACTGCGAGACAACATCGGCTGCTGTAAACAGCGTACCATACACACACAGGTTACACAGCCACGGCCTGCGTTTAGCCCACCCCAGGGACGCGGAGAACAACACAGACATGGAGCGGAGGGTGTGTGTCTCTCTGTCTCTCCCTCGTCTGTCTGTCTGTCTCCTTCGTCTGTGTGTGTGTCTATGTGTGTGAATGTATATGAGTATGTGAGTGTGTATATGATTTTGTGTGTGTGTCTGTGTGTCTGCATGTGTGTATATGACTGTGTGTGTGTGTGTCTGTGAGTGTGTGTGTGTGTGTCTCTCTCCCTCAGTCTCTCAATATCAGTCTCTCACTCTCTGTGTGTGTGTCTTTGTGTGTGTGTCTCAGCTCTGACTGACTTGCTCTCTCTGTCTCTCTCGTCGTGTGTGTGTGTATGTCTCTGTCTGTGTGTGTGATGAGTGAGTGTGTGTGTCTGTGCGTGTCGTCAACTCTTCCTCGCTCTCTGTCTCTCTCAGTGTCTCTCCCTCCCTCCCTCCCTCACACTCACTTCCCTCCGTCTCAGTGTCGACCACAGAACCCACCCCCCACAACCCACAGTTGAACTGCAGAAAAATCAGGAATAAGACTCTCTCTCTCTGTCTCTCTCAGTCTCTGTCTCTCTCTCTCTCTCTCTCACACACACACACGACTCAATGAAACAGTTTTAGCAAATTGCCAGCCGCAAATAGTCTCTCTCTCTCTCGACACAGACTCACACACACGCACATCAATCAACACACTCTCAGTCTCTCTGTCTCTCACACACAGACACACGTGCACAGACACATCGTGTGTATATGTGCGTGTGTCTCTGTGCGTGCATGTGTGTGTATGTGTGTCTGTGAGTGTGTGTGTGTGTCTCTCTCCCACAGTCTCTGAATCTCAGTCTCTCACTCTGTGTGTGTGTCTTTGTGTGTGTGTCTCAGCTCTGACTGACTTGGTCTCTCTGTCTCTCTCGTCGTGTGTGTGTCTATGTCTCTGTCTGTGTGTGTGATGAGTGAGTGAGTGTGTGTCTGTGCGTGTCCTCAACTATTCCTCGCTCTCTGTCTCTCTCAATCTCTCTCCCTCCCTCCTTCCCTCACACTCACTTCCCTCCGTCTCAGTGTCGACCACAGAACCCACCCCCGACAAACCACAGTTGAACTGCAGACAAAACAGGAATAAGACTCTCTCTCTCTCATTCTCTCTCAGTCTCTGTCTCTCTCAGTCTCTGTCTCTCTCTCTCTCTCACACACACACACACACACACACACAGAGACTCAATGAAACAGTTTTAGCAAATTGCCAGCCGCAAATAGTCTCTCTCTCTCTCTCGACACAGACTCACACACACGCACATCAATCAACACACTCGCAGTCTCTCTGTCTCTCACACACAGACACACGTGCACATACACACATCGTGTGTATGTGTGTGTGTGAGTGTGTCTCGGTGCGTGCATGTGTGTGAGTGTATATGTGTGTATGTGAGTTGTTTGTGTGTGCGTGTTTGGGGGTCTGTGGCTTGTGAGAGAGAGAAAGGGGCAAGAGCTCTAACCCACTCAGCCACAGTGAGAGAGAGAGACTGAGACACACAGAGAGACAGAGAGAGAGACTGAGACACATAGAGAGACAGACGGAGACACACAGAGAGACTGAGAGAGGAGACTGAGACACACACAGAGACAGAGAGGGAGAGAGAGAGAGGTGGAAGGGTTAAGGACATACACACACACAATTACATACACTCTCTTGGACCACAAATGTTCTCGTTAACAGGAAGTTAATGTGACTCGTAGGCAATGAGTCTTGAGAAACATTTCACCCCCCCCTTTCCCCTCCCAACCTCTTTCTCTCTGTCTGTCACTGTGTCTCACTCTCCCTCAGTCACTGTGACTCAATCTCTCTCTCAGTGTGTGTCTCTCTGAGTCTCCCTCTGTCTCTCTCTCTTTCTCTGTCAGTCTCTCTCTCTCTCTGCGTCTCCGTCTCTCTCTCTCTCTCTCTCTCTCTCTCTCTCTCTCTCTCTCTCTCTGTGTCCCAGTCTCTCTCCAAGCCTCTCTCTGTGTCTCAGTCTCTCTCAGTCTCTCTGTCTCAGTCTCTCTCCCTCTGTTTCCCAGTCTCTGTGTGTTTGCGTTTCTCTCTTTCTCTCTGTCTCAGTCTCTCTCTCTCAGTCTCTCTCTCCTCATCTCTCTCTCTCTGTGTCTCAGTCTCTCTGTGTCCCAGTCTCTGTGTGTGTGTGTGTGTGTGTCTCTCTCTCTCTCAGTCGCTCTCTCTCTGTCTCAGTCTCTCTCTCTCTGTGTGTGTGTGTGTCTCAGTCTCTCTCTCTCCCCATCTCTCTCTCTCAGTGTCTCAGCCTCTTTCTGTCTCTTATTTGAAACCAGATGTTCACGAGGGGGAAGGCATATGAGTCAAACAGGAGAGAGAGCGAGGGAGCGAGAGAGAGAGTGAGACACACCCTCAGATAAAGAACAGAAGTTGAGAGGAACACACACACCCTTGACCGAACTCACAAATAATATATACACAGAGAGAGGTGAGGATAATTTTATTTGTGTGTGTCTGTAAGTGTGAGAGACAGAGAGACTGAGACAATGTGTGTGTGTGTGTGTATGTGAGAGACAGAGAGAGACTGAGAGTGTGTATGAGACAGAGAGACTGAGAGAGTGTGTGTGTGTCTGGCTGTGAGAGACAGAGTGTGTGTCTTTCTGTGTGAGAGTGTGCCTGTGTATGTGAGTGTGTCTGTGCGTGCATGTGTGTCAGTGTGTGTATGGGGGCCTGTGGCTTGCGACAGAGAGAGAGGCCAGGGCTCTAACCCATTGAGACACACAGAGAGACAGGGAGTGAGACTGAGACACACAGAGAGAATGAGAGAGGAGACTGAGACACACGCAGAGACAGAGAGAGAGAGGTGGGAGGGTTAACGACATACACACACTCTCCGACCACAAATCTTCTCGTTAACAGGAAGTTAATGTGACTCGTAGGCAATGAGTCTTGAGAAACATTTCACACCCCAACCGCTTTCTCTCTGTCTGTCACTGTGTCTCAGTCTCTCTCAGTCTCTGTGACTCATTCACTCTCAGTCTGTGTCTCTCTCTGTGTCTCCCTGAGTCTCCCTCTGTCTCTCTCTCTCTTTCTCTGTCAGTCTCTCTCTCTCTCTCTCTCTCTCTCTGTGTCTCATTCTCTCTCTCAGTCTCTCTCTGTGTCTCAGTCCCTCTGTCTCAGTCTCTCTCCCTCTGTGTCTCAGTCTCTCTCTGTGTTTGTTTCTCTTTCTCTTTGCCTCAGTCTCTCTCCCTCTCAGTCTCTCTCTCTGTCTCAGTCTCTGTGTCTCAGTCTGTGTCTCAGTCTATTTCTCTCTGTGTGTGTATCTCTCAGTCTCTCTCCCTCTCAATATCTCTCTCTGTCAGTCCCTCTCCCTGTCTCAGTCTCTCTCCCTCTGTGTCTCAGTCTCTCCCTCTCTGTGTGTGTGTGTCTCATTCTCTCTCCCCATCTCTCTCTGTGAGTGTGTGTCTCAGTCTCTCTCTCTCCCCATTTCTCTCTGTCAGTGTCTCAGCCTCTTTCTGTCTCTTAATTGAAACCAGATGTTGATGAGGAGGAATGCATATGAGTCAAACAGGAGACACAGCGAGGGAGCGAGAGATAGGGAGAGTGAGACACACCCTCTGATAAAGAACAGAAGTTGAGGGGAACACACACATCCTTGACCGAACTCCCAAAAATATATACACAGAGAGAGAGACAGAGGTGAGGATAACTATATTTGTGTGTGTCTGAGTGTGTGAGACAGAGAAAGCATGTTTGTATCTGCGTGTGTCTGTGTGTGAGCGACGGAGAGACACTGAAAGAGTGTCTGTGTGTGAGAGACAGAGTGTGTGTCTGTCTGTGTGTGAGAGTGTGTCTGTGCGTGCATGTGGGTGAGTGTGTGTGTGTGAATGGGAGCCTGTGGATTGAGAGAGAGAGAGGCCAGGGCTCTAACACATTGAGAGAGAGACTGAGTGTGTGTGTGTCTGAGTGTGAGAGAGAGACTGAGAGTGTTTGTCTGTGTGTGAGACACAGAGAAGAGACTGAGAGTGTGTGTTTCTGTGTGTGAGAGACAGAGCGTGTGTGTCTGTGTCTGCGTTGCGTCTGAGTGTGTGAGAGACTGAGACACACATTGTGTGTGTGTGTGTGTCTGTGTGTGTGAGAGACAGAGAGACAGAGACAGTGTGTGGTTGTCTTTGTGTATGAGAATCAAAGAGAGAGACTGAGAGTGTGTGTATTTGCGCGTGTGAGAGAGAGACTGAGAGATTGTTTCTGTGTGTGAGAGACAGAGAGAGACTCAAAGAATGTGTGTGTGTGTATATGAGAGACAACGTCTGTGTGTGTCTCAGTGTGTGAGAGACTGAGAGTGTGTGTGTGTGTGTCTGTGTGTATGAGAGGCAGAGAGAGAGACTGAGATTGTGTGTGTCTTTGTGTGAGAGACGGAGATACTGAGTGTTTGTGTCTGCCTGTGAGAGACAGAGTGTGTGTCTGTCTGTGTGTGAAAGTGTGTCTGTGTATCTGAGTGTGTCTTTGCGAGCATGTGTGTGTGTATGTGTGTGTGTGTATGGGGGCCTGGGGCTTGCGAGAGAGAGAAAGAGAGAGAGAGAGGCCAGGGCTCTAATCCACTGAGCCACAGAGAGACAGAATGAGAGAGAGACTGAGACATACAGAGAGACAGAGAGAGAGACTGAGACACACAGAGAGACAGAGAGAGACTGGGACACACGGAGAGACAGAGACAGAGATTGAGTCACACGGAGAGAGAGACTAAGACACACAGAGAGACTGAGAGAGGAGACTGAGACACACACAGAGACAGAGAGAGAGAGGTGGGAGGGTTAGCGACATACACACACATACTCTGTCCCACCACAAATGTTCTCGTTAACAGGAAGATAATGTGACTCGTAGGCAATGAGTCTTGAGAAACATTTCACCCCCCCCCCTCCCCCACCTCTTTCTCTCTGTCTGTCGCTGTGTCTCAGTCTCTGTGTCTCAGTCTCTCTCTGTCTGTGTCTCTCTGTGTATGTGTCTCTGTCTCTGTGTCTGTCTCTCTCTTTATCTGTCAGTCTCTCTCTCTATCTCTCTGCGTCTCAGTCTCTCTCCCAGTCGCTCTCCCTCTGTGTCCCAGTCTCCCTGTGTGTATGTGTCTCTGCCTCTTTCAGTCTCTCTCTCTCTGTCTCAGTCTCTATCCCTCTGTGTCTCAGTCTGTGTATG
Organism: Hydrolagus colliei; assembly: GCA_035084275.1. Classification (NCBI taxonomy): domain Eukaryota; kingdom Metazoa; phylum Chordata; class Chondrichthyes; order Chimaeriformes; family Chimaeridae; genus Hydrolagus; species Hydrolagus colliei. The sequence goes on from CM068769.1 coordinate 2,691,024, forward strand.
TGTCTCAGTTTCTCTCCCTCTCAGTCTCTCTCTCTGTCTCACTCTCTCTCCCTCTGTGTCTCAGTGTCTGTGCGTGTTTACATTTTGTTTCTTCCAATGGTTTTTCTTCAAACCCCCGCACAGTTTCCCACGGCGTCCCTCAGGGCTCTGTCCTCGGTCCCTTCCTTTTCACCCTTTACACGCTCCCTCTGGGCGACGTCATCCGCAAACATGGGGTAAATTTCCACATGTATGCGGACGACACCCAGTTGTACCTTTCTGCCTCATCCCTCAACCTCCAAACCATCGATGTTCTGACAGCATGTCTGTCCGACATCGAGTCCTCGACGAGGGACAACTTTTTGCAATTGAACGTGAGTAAGACCGAGGCCCTCCTGATTGGCTCAAGCCAGCGCCTCCGCACATCGGGGGCTGCCAGCCTCAACATCCAAGGCTGCACTCTCCAGCTCACAAAGCCAATCAGGAATCGCGGCATCATTTTCGATCAAAAACTTTCCTTCCTCCCCCACATCCGCGCCTTGACCGTCACCGCTTATTTCCACCTGCGCAACATTGCCAGGCTCCGCAACTATCTCACCCCCAGCGCTGCCGAAACACTAGTGCATGCTTACATCACCTCACTGCTGGACTATGGAAACTCTCTCCTCGTCGGCCTCCCCAGTTCCTCCATTCACAGGCTTCAGGCCATCCAAAACTCTGCAGCCATGTACTATCCCGCACCCGCCTCCGCGACCACATAACCCCCACCCTCGCCCATCTCCACTGGCTCCCCATTCTCCATAGGATCGAGTTCAAGATCCTTGTCCTCACCTACAAGGCCTTACACGGCCTTGCCCCGCCCTATTTAACCGATCTACTTGCACCCTACAAGCCCACCCGGACATTCCGTTCAACAGGACTTGGCCTGCTCCAAGCCCCCCGCCCCACCATCGGAGGCCCGGCCTTCAGTTTCTCCGCTCCCACCCTATGAAATGCCATCCCTCATCCCTCCGTTTCGTTTCTTCCCTTTCCTCTTTCAAGGCCGGTTTGAAGACTTTCCTCTTCGATCGTGCCTTTTGTTCCAACCCGAACTCTTCTACCTCCCTGTCGTGTTGCACCCCTTCGCAAACACACCCTTATCAGCACGGGTCATACGCCTCCTGTGCAGCGCCTTGGGACGTCCTCCCGACGTGAAAGGCGCTCTATAAATGTATTTTGTTGTTGTTGTTCAATTCCCCGACGGGGAGATAATTTTAGTCCCTATATTCGTTACCAAATTAATGCATATTGTTATTAATTTGTGCAAAGCCGAGTAACATTACGGTAAATAAGATAGTTTAACACAAGTGTTATTTCTCCATAACAAACAAACAACTCATTTGACAGTATCTACTTTGCTGTAGTTTGAGAGCACGGTAAACGCCACATCAAATAAACGCTGTACTGTATTATAATTTTTTGTCTTAGGTTACAATCTGCATTCACTCTTCCATGTACAGGTTCTCCAAAAAATACATTACAACTCACTTGTATAAAGAAGGAACAAAATAAAATCTTAATTACTTTAAGAATTATTAGATATTGTATTGTAATATTGTCACGACTTTTTGGTTGCCTAATTTTACAGAAGTGGCTGTGGTCACTAACGACAGCTGTCATGGTTATGTTTTCTGAAGGTGGTAAGATTATATGAGTAAGATATAGCATCTTATACGCCACATAATACTCAAAGTTTCAGGTAGAAGTGTGTGTTTCGTGCTTTACTTTATCACCAATAGAGTACTATCTAGTGTTTGGCATGAATTGTCGTGCCTGTTTGCGGGACCAAGCTCCATATGTTTCGTTGTGACCACTCTTTAGATACATAGTATGGTTTAATCGGATTTTCTGTTTCCTATGATTTTTGCGATAACAATGCTGTCGAAATAGTTGCATGAATTAATCAATACAAACAATAAAACAAGGAATCTCGAATCGAACGATTATTGCTTTTGTAAAAAAAAAAATTGTAACATATATGTTGACTTACATTTCTGTTTTCACTGAATTGCTCCAATAAAGAATGTGGCGATATATTCGAAAGAGGATTTATTTCTAGTATTTTCGTGGGGATACGAAGTTAGTGTTTTTATTTTTGAATAGCATTATCAATATTACTTCGTATAACATTGATTGAGCTTGACAGAGTTAAGCTTTGCCTTTCATTGTTTACCACTGGCGACATGGACACGGTTATTGTTTGTTTGGCGGATTACAGTTGTGGATCATAGTTGAAACTACTAAAACTAAAATAAATCATAATAATTTGGTGACTTGATCCATGACTGTTTGTGGAGGCAATACTTTATACAGTTGTCTATTGCTATTCGGCGAAAAGATATACCGTCAGTTTAGTATAAAAGGGTATTGTGAAGCAGCTTGAACCATCTGAAACACGGGATTTATATAAAAGCAAGGGTTATTGTTTTTATTTTGGCTGAGCGACTTTTCATTGCGCAGTAATTAAAATTATGTCCAATACAGGGATCGAACCCGCGACCTTGGCGTTATTAGCACAACGCTCCAACTAACTGAGATCACCGGCCTGGCTTCCTTTGTGATTTACAGGAAACTCTGGTTGCTGATATACACTATGCAAACCCATGACTGTCACATATCGATGTATTTAATGTACAAACTAGAGTTACCTTAATGAAGTATATAACTAAACATTGGGCTGCTCGCAACGTATCTTGGAGGCAGCGACATAATCTGCAGGACACTCGGTTGCTGAGGAGATTGTTCATTATCAGCAGTTCTGCTCAAATATTCTAACAAGACCGATTGACAGGGTAGGGTTTCGGAGCTCCTGTTGCTTAGTGGTTATACCACTTGTATTGCAAGCTCGGGAGACCCAGCTGGGGAGAACTGTGTTCGAATCCATGCAGGTCAGGGCGAAATCTTGGGCAAGTTTCCATCCCCCATACGCCTAATAATAATCCGTCCAAAGAAAAACGACACTAACATTGGTCATTTCTATCCACTGTGTGTGGGACACTGCTGCGCGCAATTCTCCCACAAATATATAGTCAAATCACTTTAGAGTATATTGTGTGAAGAGCTTTGGGACGTCCTAAGATGTGAACAGTGCTATAGCAAAAGCAAGGATTATATCATTATATGGATATGGATAGCATCATACGTCTATAATCACTTTGTTTGTAATGCTGGACTCGATATCAAATCAAACACCTCTGTATGAATTTCTTCACAGTTTTAATGCGATGCAACATTGACGTACCTCTTCCACAACAAAAGTAGTCAATTAGAAATATACAGGGCGTTCACCTGTCGTTTAGCCGACTTTACAGTATCAATAGACACAATAGTTATTTCTTATTTTCATCACATCGACATGCTTGTACTTTAAATAGCAAAAAGTCAATTTGTTTTACAAACCATTCACGCTGTGTATTTGGTGTGTTTACGGATAATCAACATATTAAAGTTATTTGTTAACCAAAATGGCGAAGCTATTCAAATTCTAGTTTGCTGATCTTAGAACAGCGATAATATCTCCTTTGCAACTAGCAATTAAACAAAGACTGAAATACAAAGTTATTTTGGAATCTAGACGCGATAAATGAGAGGGAATGGACAAGAGCATTTTATCCTGCTGCACATGCACATGCACAAGGTAGCTATACAACTTGATCTGCTTGACTGCACTAAATTAGCTGGTATGAACGCCTGAATCAAAGTAGTTCAATGCTTCCAAAAAAAAATCAGCTATGATTTCCTGTGGCCTCTGACTGCTAACTTCGGTGTTTGTTGTAAATTTCCTGTCACCGTAACAAAGCAAAGCCAAAATTAGATTTTAAAACATCAGTGAAATTGAAGACAGAGATCCAGGAATTGAATTGTACAAATCATCCCTGGATTGGTTGAAACCTCACTCATTTATCTTGGGAGGACAGTGTGGGGAGGGGATCGTTTGGTGAAGATTTCGACCATTGTCAGACTGAGTTACAGGCTCCACCTGTTAATTGGTGAAGGTGGACACATACCAGGACTTTAACAAGAGTCAGAGAATTCTGACCTCAATCCACAAAATGACAGGGAGCGGAAAGCTTGGCCTCATATTGCAGCAGAGTTTGACTATGGGCTTCACAGCCTGTACCACAAAACAATTCAAATTCAACGATTTACTTAAACTATTTTGCATATCAACTTTAAGGGATATTTAGCTATTTTTATCAATTCCTCTCTAACCTTAGCCTGGGTCACAGCATAAACGCACGTATTAGTGCAGCAACTGAGAAGTGAACTCATGTATCCTATTTCATACAGAACATAAACTGGATCATTGTGGCCCGAATACGAAAATTGTTTTGTTATTTGTTCATATAAGTAATATATAATGTACGTCATCCATAAAAGTATAAACCTCCCGGATATAGCGAAGAGAATAACGATGGATTTTCTCCTGTTTCCAATCTCTGGATCATCCTTAATTTCAGTGTTGTTGGCGAGCAGACTCTTACGGACTGTGTTTGCTGCCAATATATGTCGAATGATCAGAATGTTGAACAACAAAATCAGAACGAAGGAAACACAAGGGGTTAGCAAGATGAAAAACCAGGAATAAACTTCCCACGCCTTTGAATCATAAAAAGTATCCTTTATCTTACAGAACCATGGTAAATTATTAATTATACCCCAAGGCTCATAAGTAAAATACCAGGGAATGTTTCTGAAGCAGCTCAGAGAACAAACATTTCCTATCACCACAGCCGCTGTTCTCTCAGAGCAATATTTAGTTTTTAGCTTCTGACAGCAAATGGCTACAAAGCGATCAAAGGTGAAGGCCACTGTGAGCCACACAGAGCAGTCTGCGGCTACACAAAGCAGACAAATTATGAGTGAGCACACTGGTGTCAGGTCCAGGAAACAAATTGGGTAATGAACATCATTCAGTCGATTAAATATTATGTCGCTGATAATAACCAGTAGATCGGCCGATGACATGGAAACCAGGTAGCGAGTGATGCATCTGGAGAGACCACATTTTCCCCCGGAAAGGATCACAATCGCAATTATGTTGACTGTACAGAAAGAAGTAAGATGCATGTCATTTACTTTCAGTTTTTCTCAAAAGTTTGAAATTAACACATAGGTACGGTTAGTTTAAAAAATACCAAAATATTGTAAATCTTTTATTAACCCATTTTCTATGCTGTGATGAACAGTTCCGTCTTTCTAAATACATCTTCGCTCATTGCTTGGATACATGATCTATAAAATAATATTGACCGATATTACTGATTTTTCGTCTCATGTGGAAATATAATAGCCGGTTACTATTCCTTTCAACCGAATGTGTTATAGCAGAGATTGACTTCAACTGGTATTGATGTTGATTCAGTCATCGTTATTACCCGCCTTGGGGTCTGAAAGTATGTTTTTAAAAATATATATATTGATGAGATCTATGGAAGTGAAATGCAGTGCAGTAACAATTCGCTACATTGATACACAGACAGCGCAGTCCCCAAAGTCAAACGTTGTTTTTCCCACAGAACATGCATCAGACAATTGCAATATGTTCTACTGCTCTTTGATTTTTCACGTGTATTCAATTGAGATTCATTTTCACGTATTTAATTAATTCTTCTCTTATTTTTCCTTGTTCTTTTCTGATAAAGATACATTAATAAAAAAACAGGAAAAGTTGTATAGTATTTAAGACTGGTCGAATAAAATGAAACGCATTCTCTTTCATGCCCACCAATGTTCCGATTAATGAAATTATTAATCTCCAGCAAATAACTAAAACATAACAATGCACACACATCATTATGTACCATTTATCTCTGGAGCTACATAGATGTATTGATCACTGGTAAAGACGTTTCGACAGGTTAAGCAATAAGGCCGAAGAGCTATAAGGCAGCACAACTTGTATGATGTATATTTCTATCATTCTATGAAAATTTCATGTAAAATATTAACCAACCAAGGACAATAAATTCTAACAAGTTGTACAATTGTTGTATTAAGTAACGTTACTCATAGTTCAGAGTACAATATATTATTGGCTTACAATCCAGTTGTCTATCAATTCTGACTTGTATTTAAGAAGTTTACCAAATATCTAAGATTTCACCATGTTACGCATGACCAGAAATCCCAACGAAAATTGAATGAATTTAAAATCTAGTATAATATATCATATAAAACCATGACAAAAACTCGAATATAATCAAGGTATCTTTTTCGACATGTTGAATGGATTGATTTTCCATTTACTGACATTGTGAAGACATACCAGGAACACCAATAATAGCCAGGAGAGGATAATAAATATACATTATCTGGAATATTGTTTCTGATTGATACGCATTGTCTGAAACGCTGTGATATCTCTTCATGGTGTACAATAGGAGTGACGGAGACGAAGTGCTCATATACAGTTTGATTTATACGACATGTGAGTCTCAGCAGCCACAATTCCTGGCATGTAACCCGTAACTACCACACATGTATTACTTCCTGTTATTTGAACACAATGTCCTTGGGAATGAGGATTGAGCTCGATCCCAGAGGAGCTGTTTTGTAATGGAATATCATGATTAATTCAATCTTCTGTTGTGATCTTGGTCACGTTCCTCCTCAGCCCAACGTTCTTGCTGAAGCGTTCTGCAGGATACTGATAATAACAGACCAGTGACCGTGGCTCGTCGTCGTGAATTTGGAAGAGGAGAGCAGTGTAGGGATAAACAAATTACATAGGACATTCTTAAACCAAACAGCACGAAAAAAAACTATGTGTAGATGGTAAATTCATTAGCAAGCTTTGGGGTTGATTTTTATTTGCAATAAATATTCACGGAAATATCTGGCAAGCTTCCTGCTGTTTTCTAGACGGGACACGTGACAGTTTTTAATTGACATATTCTTTGTCTCATTCTACATAAAAGTTATGATTATATTTTTCTATTTCTAAAATAACAATGATAATAAATATAATAATCCCACCACTTGACATATTGCTTTATCCAGACGGTTGCAAGCCCTTCAACAAATGAACTGTAAATTCGATCGACTGTGTACTTTGTTGGTGAAATCGCGGAAACCAATTTTTCCCAGCAGTGTTCCAATATATTGCGTGAAGTTCTGATTCCAGATTCAAAAATACTAAATTGGATTTATTGGCTGAAAATGTGTCAAACCTGCAAATTGTTCACTGCCATTTTTTTCCAGTGTGCCTGGTCGTTAGCATTGGATGCATTCGCTGCTTACGTTGATTCCAGAATGGAATCATTGGTTTGCATGGACGCACAAATCCGCTGTCATTGGTCAAATTATTTAGATTCAGCAGAGCTTCTGTTCAATTAATAATTGACATTAAAATTAGAAATTCCACAACACAGGAAAACAAAAGAACATCGTGATTGTTTCACTATTTCTGTTGCTTTGATTATGAACACTTCAATGCAACATCCAAGCATATCACTGTGATGTCTCAAAGTGCTTCACAGTCTGTAATACAGAATTTCCGAGATATCTGTGTATGATACATTATTGAATGTATATGACATAAAATATTTACAATTAAAACAAATATAATATATACGTATGCAATATGGATATCTAACCAAGTCGCAGAGACACATATTGTATATATTTTCAAGTGAATACAAAATTTGTAATGTTATTGATCTGAATTTGATGCTTCACATTTTTTTCCATCTATCCTATTTTTGTTTCACAATCTCATAAACGGTTTGCCTTAATCGAAAGAGAGATTGGGGTGGTAGGTTCTGGTTAGGGGTAAGTCGAAGGAGAGTGGGAAAGGGGGAAGAGTTGGTGGGGCAGCCGAAGGCGCGTTCGAAGTGGAAGTTCTTCAGACCGGCCCTGAAGGAGGAAGGGCAGGAGGCCAGGCGGAGGGGATGCGGGATGCAGTTCCATAGTTTGGAAGCAGAGAGGCTGAAAGCCAGGCCGCCGATGGTTGGGTGGTGGACGCGGATTGCGAGTATTTAATCACCGACTGAGCTGGGCGGGCCCTTAAATTTTCTATTGTACAGGTTCTGTTACTGACAAAGATGTGAATGAACTCCATGTAATGAGAAAGTTCGATTGGAAGTGGATCTTTTGGTCTTTAGTGAAGTGTTGTACGAATAAGTGTTACGCAAATATATTGTGCTATTCCTGTTTCTTTTCCTTCACCGTTATTTTGTCTTCACCGATTTCAGTAAAGTCTTTACGCATGAAAGGTCCCTGTTGTTCAGTTGGTTCTTAAAATTAATTCGCTATCGACCACTGCTTCAGTCCACAACACCTATTCATTAAAACATAAATTCAACGTTCTTTAAATGCTACTGCTGTTAACCTTTTTGCGACCTCTGCTCAACGTCGAAAAAGCTGGCCAAAATTACTTTGTTGCAATTTTTGTCCTTGCAACAACAAGCACGAATTATTAACACAATCGTCATGCGATGTATATCGCTCTGTATGCTTGTTAAGAGACGACATATCGAACCAGTAATCTTCTGATTGGTTTAAAACTCTTTGAAATCAGATGTCTTATGCATTCGGCCACATGGATCACGTTATGTACTGAACTATGAGTATTATCTCAAGTACTATTTCCAGTTATGTTGTACATATTAATTGGTCATCTAGTTATGTTCAACGTTCAAGTGAATACAAATCTAGAAGAAACTCTGAGCATTGGGAAATTGCAATTGTAGCGCCATTGCGTTCATTACATTGTCTAATGACTAGCAGTTATATCACACCAGCCAAGTAGATCTCTGTCAATCTCAGGGACTTGTAAGAATCTTAGTTCACAGAAAATTTATCATAGAGGAGAAAGTCAGGATTTTTTCCCCAGTATCAGTCAGTGTCCTATGTAATGAGTGCAATGTGAATACATGTTGCTATGATCAGCAATTATGAATCCCAGGTTCCAAACTGCATCACGAATTTAAACATTTAATTTTATTAATTGGAACACTCGTCAATTTTTTCTATCAATATCCTTAGGCGCATCTGCTCTGATCTCTTCATAGCTTTGACACACCTCAACACCCCCTTTCATGGCATCGAACTGCTTTTTACTTCAGTTTCATTTCCTGGCCTATACCGTGTTTCTGGCAGTCTGTTTAAGTCATTGGCTATTCCGTGGATAATGATAAACACACCGGAAAATGTCTGATTACACGTTAAATTAGAGGTAATTTGGTTTACTCTCTGTCGGCATCCTGAAATACATATCTGTTTATAATATGTAAATTCGGTTAAACATTTCATGCAACTCTATGTATCCCGCTGTCAGGTATTGTTTTATTTCAATTCGAAATACATTCTCTAATATTACATAAACAATTGAAAATACATTATCTGCTAATTACTCATTACTCACACTGCAAAGTCCAGGGCTCAAGCTTGATGCCATCCCCTTCACCAGGTCCAGCATTTGGCACACCAACTTCCTCCCACTGTCCAGTATTTTATACCTTATTGAAGGTGCCTTCTGTCCAAATCACTGTATAGCAAGATAGCAGCAATCTGCGTCCACAAATATTCAGTGAGCGCACTTTATTGTATATTCTTTGTCGATCTTGAGTTTCCTGATTTGTTTGCAATTTATTTTCACGTAACATGCTGTTGGTTTTGAAAATATATTTTGTCTCATTTACTATTTTAATAATTGTTGTCTGAGATGCAGGTGTATTGTGTTGGTCATACATTTATGATGCATTCTATAATGTTATGTTATCGAATCCTATAGCTGAGTGCTTAGAGCAGTCGCCCAATAGAGAGACCTGGATTCGATTCCCGGCAAGATACAAGAACAAAAATTCAGTCAGATCCACAATCAAGTGGACATTGCGAACGACTTTGGGTGACGATAAAGAGGTGCAAGATAACAGGAGCCGTCATTACACTACCAGAATGCCGGGATGCTTACCCGCTGGTGTTGGGGCAAATAAAACTGGTTCCCAATTAATTCGAAAATTTTGAACATTTCCGCACATTTTAAAAATATTAACGTGATGGTCTCAAATGATAAAGCTGTATAAAATCGATTTCCCCTAAAGGAGGGTCATAATTTTACGAGACTCAAAACGATGGGAGTTGTAAGAATTTGATTGGAATTTTACAGGAAAGGCGGCAGTGTTTGGAACAAACAACGTATCTACAACTTGTATTTGCAGCAAACGTCGCTTCCCCCATTACGCCTAGACTTTACTGGCTCCATATCCCAGATACGATCAACTTCGAGATCCTCACACCTCTTTTCAAAACCCTCCACTCCTCTGTGCCCCCCTACCTCTCTGACCTCCTCTCTCCACAACCCAGTACCCGTTGCCTTCTCCCTACCGGGTCTGGCCTCCTGCGTGTCCTCCGAATCCTCTGCTCCAGCGTTGGCGGCCGTGCCTTCAGCCAATACGCCCAAATGCTCTTGAACTCCCTTCCTCACTCACTTGACCTCGCCCCCTCTCTTCCCCAATTCAGGTCCCAGCTCAAGACCTTTATCTTCGACTTCACATTTGGTCACCTTTCTACCCCCTGCCCCTTGCTCTATCCCGGGATCCGTGAATCTGAAGCGTTCTGAGACGCCGTCCGGCGTGGAGTGAGAGCACTATATAAATCAAAGTTGTTGTTGCTGTTCGTTTGCAGCACTCATGGAAATTGCATCATTTATAGAACGCACAAACTGATTTGAACTTCAGAAACGCGGGCTGTGGAAGTGGAATGGACTGCCATTTTCTATTCCTGATGATATGCTAAGGATAAGTGCAGGACAGCGTCCTAACAAATTTACTTTCAGATAACCTGAACCCTCCTTAGGTTTCCTACAAAATAAAATCTCCACACCTGCCGATTCACAAGGTCACTGATGGGCAGAGAATCTAAGAGCATGAATTTTGACTAAATCTCTATGCTCGTATGAGAAAACAAAATTCTACATGTGGAACTCTGCTGTTCTTAGAATGCAAATGTAATGAAAATAATCATTGCTTGATATCACGCTTTTCAGGTCTTCCAGATGAAAACAAAACGCTTCATAGATCACACTGTTGAATGAATTAACTGTATATTTGTGGGCAAAGCGTGGCAGCCAATTGTGCACAATAATTTCTAATATACAGACCTGCATTGAAGTGACCAATTCTGTCATCATTTTTGTTTCTTGGGTGATAATCATCGCGCTTGTTGACAATGAAAATTACCCGATTATTTACCCATTCTGGAATCGATTTTAAGAGAATTGATCTAACCACATTCATAAATGACAACTCTGCGTTTGGATGCATTTATGTTAAAAAAAAATCATTTTACTTACAAAGGTTAAACGACGATCGTGTGCAGGAGATATAAATAAATTTCTGGATGCCTATCAAAGCTCCGCCCATATTATACAATAAATTCACTTTAGGGTATAATCTGTGAAGTGCCTTGAGGTATCTCGAAGATGTGTTGAGGCGTTTTATCAAATGCAAGGATTATTAATACTATCACTCATTTTTACTTCTTTAGCAATTCCAAAAGTAGATTTAAACTTCAAGTTGTTCATATGTCATGTAACCTTTTGTGTTTAAATGGTAATCTCACGACAGTGCATGTGAACTGAAGGCATGCAAACCTATACGTCAGAGAGACGGGGTGGCCGAGTGGTTAAGGCGATGTACTGCTAATCCTTTGTGCGCTGCACGCGTGGGTTCGAATCCCAGTTCCGTCGCTTTGGATACTCTGAATTATAAATTGATTTGCAGCACTCGAGTTAATTTGTTCCTTAGAATTAGTGTCAAATCCATCAACGTGCATGAAATCAAACAATTATGCTTATTTTAGAAAGCTGGATCAATTTGCCAGGTCTTATCTTATCATGAAATCCACTACTCCCTTCAATGATAAACACAAACTAGTTACAAATAAACCTTATCATTACGATGACGTACACAGCGAATAAGTGTACCTACATGTGAAATCAGACTGATTGATTATTTATATATTTTTAAATGAACAAGATAATGATATTTCGAACAGATTTTTCAAGAAATTGATGGAGTTTTAAACAAGGCGATTTGAGTATAGTTGAGGGCGTTATGGAAGAGAGAGTGGTGTGAGAGGAGAAGGAGATGGGGAAATGGTCCGAGATGGCCTCGTTCACGATGCTGACGCCGCAGATGTCCAGGCTGTGGTTGAGGACAAGGTCGAGTGCTTTCCAGCAGAATGGTATAGACAGAAGTCTCTGTGGCGCAATTGGTTAGCGCGTTCGGCTGTTAACTGAAAGGTTGGTGGTTCAAACCCACCCAGGGACGATACTAATGCAGAAGAAATCTATACTTCTTCATTTATTTGATTACATTTCATAGAATGTCGTGAGCTACTCAGTGTTGGGGGTTTTTCTTGCTGTTTGCTTCAGTGCCAATTTTCTAGGATTTGTAACTGATCTATTCAATTTGCTATTCGATACACAAATTGGATGATACTTTGGAATTGCTCTAATCTGCAGGACGGCTTCGCCCAGGATATTTTCAACTAATTTTATTGCAGTTAACGTCTAAAGATTCATCCAGGATTATCTCATCAGTTGCATGACCACTCGCGATCGGCAACATTAGTTACACTCTGGATCTTCTCAACTCAATCAATTAACAATCCAAGCGGTCGAGATCCTGAAAGCCTTGAGCTCACCATCCATTTAAGTTGGAAGTTGAGCTAGAATCGATTAAAGCAGAATTCACGAAGCCACTCCTCTCTCAATGATCCATTGTGTAAATGAAGTGTGTAAAGCTGCTGCTGCTTATAGTAGCTATGGGATAATAATTGATCCCAAGTTTTCAAATAATATTTTTTACAATTAAAGCCAGTCATCCCAATTGTTCAACTTGTTAAGTTCTGAACGATACTGCGCTATTGGTTAAGAGAAAGTACATCCATAACAGCAGCAGATAACATGTTAATTTCGGTAATTTGATAGTGCGTAGTCTCTTATGCATTTCAGAAACTGTCCTGTATGTGGAGACAAGTACACAGCGGTGATTGTATAGTGATTAGTGCTCTGCGTTGTGGCCGCAGCAACCTCGGTTCGAATCCGAGTCACCGCAAACACCATCCTGTTCCGCTTTGATATATTCTTGAATTGTTTCAATGCAATCTCAATGCACAAAGAATAAGAAATTTTCAGCATCTTGCACTTAAACAAAGTCAATTATATAGATCAAATCGCTGGTTATAGTATAACATAAATTCTACTTACTGTCTCTCTGGGTGAACAAACCTGCTATCACATGGAGTTTAACAGACGAACTACAATAAAACATTCTTGTTGTCAGCTGGATATTAGAACCCCATCATCATGCTTATATCATGACTGTGAATTCCGTGCTGCCTACAGTTTGGAATTCCTGCATTTGCAATGGACTGAATATGGTTTACTCGGTGATCAGCTTCTGTTTAATTGAGTCCAGACAGAACCAGAGAGTGGGAAACCGCTGGCCTTTAACCAGCGAGAAACAAAACGCTGAGAGTCGAAAAGACTCTTTATCATTAATTGATTGCGTTTCTGCTGATCTTGGTGCCAGAATACACAAGTTAAAGTCGAAATAATTTCGCGGCTGTTTGTTTGGAGGAATTGGTTTGGAGTTTTACCAGAAATACACTGCCTCATCTGCCAGTGAAGCAGAATATCACCGGAGGGTCTGGGGATCGTCTTGACGATGTGTTAACACATTATATGATCAAAACATAGATTCATAGAATTTTACGTCACAAAATGCCCATCTAGTCTAGTCTGTGTATAGTGAGTGTTGTAGGTCCTGTTGTAGGAATAGGAAAGGTCTCCAGAGTGGCAGCGGGAAAAGTTGTCCGAGTGGAAGTAGCAGAAGTGCCTGACTTGGGAGTGGGAGGAGCTCTGTTGAAGGAGCTGCTTAATTCTCTATCGGCGAAATACGGTCCACAGTGTAGCAGAATTAAAAGAGGAAGGCAAAATTGCAGGACGATAATGAATTTGAACACAAATCATACTTGACAAATTATCGGTAGTTCACTATTAACCTAGATAAACTAGCAGAGAGACGATGGTAAGATTCGAGGAGAGAATTGATTTTAATGTTCGTTTCTGTCCTAAACTACAGGAAATTTAGAAAGAGAAGTGTGCTCTAACTCCAAACATATGGGAAGGAATATTAGAACAGGGCGACCGCGAATTTTCAACAAAATCTACTTTGAAATGCCAATCCCCCATCACCGTTACATTAATTGGTCATCGTCCTTTTGCCATTTGCCATTTCGTGACAATCTCCCCGCTGCACAAGCTCCAGAAATCTGTAGTCAGTTTCGTATCGTTGCCTAACACATTTGGACCGCTGTCAGGCAGACGACTATGATCCTAACCATCAATTTGCTCCACGGCCACGATCCTCCCGCACTCTGTGACCTCCTAACCACCTACAAACGTCTTCACTGCTTCTGCTCAGTGGGTTCCAACCACGTTTACAATGCTCACGTTTCCCATTCCACAATTGGCGAACTGGCCTCTAATCTCTCTGCCCCGTCCTCTGGAGCGATAATCAACCATCCCTAGACATTATCAATTCCGTTGTGTTTAATTCCTCGAATGAAGACGCTTCTCTTCAGCCGTGCGTTCGATTACCTGCCATTACCTCCTCCGCCCATTCAACTCCCCCGCACCACTCCGAAGCAAGCGGACCCACCACTGTTTATCGCTTTGGCGTTTCACCCCAATGTGATCGCCACCGAGAGGACATCTTGAATGTTATAACTTGAATTTTATTTCTGAAGTATGTACGACACTTATTCGCTTCAGCTTCCCGCATTCACTGCAGTGACATCAGCACCTGCACATGGTCTGAAACCAGACATATTGTCTGCACAGGTGTTATATTGTACAACAACAACCATAACAAAATATATATTTATAGAGCGCTTTTCACGTCGAGAGGACATCTCAACGCTTCCGCAGTTGGCACAGGGAAAATTATATGTGTCCATTGTCTGAGATATTTCCTTTTCATCGATTTGATCAGAAGCGTTTTTGTTAAAAAAAGAATATGTATACAATATCCTCCTACACACATTCAGCGATTTCGCACTTCCAGAGATTCGATCATCAAGTGTAACATTGCTGCATACTCCCTGCGTTTACACCTCACTCCGTTTGTCTCTTTCCTTCAGGTTTGCTTCTGTGCGTTCTGTAATCCATCTACTACCACAACAACAACAACAACAACAAATTACACTTATAAACCGCCTTTCACTTGGAAGGACGTCCCAAGGCGCTGCACAGGAGGCGTGTGACCCGAGCTGGAAGGGGAGTGGTTGGGGAGGGGTGAAACACGAAGGGGATGTCGAAAAATTCGGGGTGGAACAAAAGGCACGGTCGAAGAGGAAAGTCTTCAAACTGGCCTTGAAAGAGGAAAGGGAAGAAACGAGACGCAGGGATTGGGGGATGGCATTCCATAGGGTCGGAGCGGAGAAACTGAAGGCCCGGCCTCCGATGGTGGGGCGGTTCGGACGGGGGGCTTGGAGCAGGCCAAGTCTTGTTGAACGGAGGGTCCGGGTGGGCTTGTAGTGGGAAAATAGATTGGTTAAATAGGGCGGGGGAAGGCCGTGTAAGGCCTTGAAGGTGAGGACTAGGATCTTGAACTCGATACTCTGGAGAATGGGGAACCAGTGGAGACGGGCGAGAGTGGGAGTTATATGGTCGCGGAGGCGGGTGCGGGATAATACACGGGCTCCAGAGTTTTGGATGACCTGCAGCCAGGGAATGGAGATCTGGGGACGCCGACGAGGAGAGAATTTCCATAGTCCAGCCTCGAGGAGATGTACGCGTGCACAAGTGTTTCGGCAGCGCGGAGGGTAAGATATTAGCTCCGTAATGATATATATTGAGTTCAATATTGAACATAGCGTCAAAATGACTGGGCAGATCAGTTGGGAGCTTTCTTAAATTGCCTGAGATAGCACGAGATCCAACAACTTTCTTCATTAGCATCTAATGTCTGTTTTATTTGATCCACTGGTATTTAAATCACATTTAACAACAACACATTCCTATTATCTGTGCCCTTCTCCTGGTTCCACATGTCACTGAACTGCTCACGACTGTATCACAACCACGGAACCTTTGTGCCCTCACTGTTGTTCACTGGTGCAGCTCACTTGACTAAAACCAATGAAAACTCGTGCTCTAGGTGAGGATCGAACTCACAACCTTGGCATCACTCGAGCAAGTACTGTCATATAAGTACCGTGCGCTAACCTATTACGCCACTAGAGCTACTTTAGTATATTCTCTGGGTAATTATTACAAAAGTGATAACAGCACATGAGTAGCAGGCAATTCACGTTAAATTCCGAGTATAGTTTATTTGAAACAACACTTTATTCTTCATTTTGAGGAACGAATTGGAGCCTCATATTTAATGGAAGAACTTGCAAAGCATCAAGTCACGTAGATAATATGTTCAGTTTGTAGAACGTGAAACATCTGAAATAAACTGCACCACAAGTCACTCAGGAAACTGTTGTACAGAATGACTTATTTGATATTTGATTTTAAAAAAAACACTTGTCGTTTGTTCTCCTCAACGAATGCATGCGACTTAAAACTAAACACCGTTTGTTTTTGTAACCTTGGTCTGAAAAGTAAGATCAGCATTTTGTTTAATTTTGAATAAATGTGTACTGTAAGAAAAGGTAATCAGAAAATACATTTCTCCACCTGCTTGCCAATAGTTGGTCATTTTGTATATAAAAAGTGTACATATTGAGCTCTCACAGCGTGGATGGCAGGGAGCATTACACACTTATCTACTTCACGGTGGGCAACAGGAATCACAGACCTTGGCATTGTCACTATCTTTATTCCTATTTGTCATAAATAACAACAATAACCAAGTTAAACTTTTTTAGCGGCTTTCACGTCGTGATGAATTTCTCTGGCGCTGGTCAATCGGTGTTTACACTCCATACATAACGGGAAGGAATCCAGTATCACCGGTGACCAAAATACACTTTTGTCCATCAAAGACAGCAACCACACGTTCTCAAACACCACAGCGATCTTACAATGATAACGGGAAGAACAATTGTTTTCTATCGGCTTATTAGTTTGGTGTTTTGTTGGCAGCTAAATTATTTGTAAGGTTCCACCGAGATTTGAACTCGGATTGCTGGATTCAGAGTCCAGAGTGCTCACCATTGCACCATGGAACCTGTGGCTCCAAATCTATATTGTTCTGAGCATTTGAATACTCAGTGTTGTCGAATAAATAAATTGTGGGCGTGTTACTTCAAGCCAGAAATACGCAGCAGCTTCTCAAATAAAGTACTCCCAAACGGTTAGGGGTAATCGAATATGTCCAAACTGAGAGGGACAATAGGAAGTGATCGGTGGGAATGTCAATGAGTGTAGAGAAATGTATACATGGTGCCCGTGTCTTGTGAGCCTTGTGATGAGTTCGGGGGTGAGGCAGTCAGGGCGCCTATTGTTAGAGGACTGATCGGCTGTATCACAATGAGACCAACAGTTGATTGCAAGGAGGGAACAAAGCGGTGGCTGCGGAAAGGGCAAGGAATGCCACAATGCAGGGAGGCCATTGAGAGAAGAGAATCCAGTGTGAATATTGCAGTAGCGGGATGGGTAATTATAGTACGAGCTGTCATCTCAACATGTGGGTCTGCAGTCGCAGATGTACAGACTGAGACTGGGAGCTGGGATCATAAGATGGGCGTTGAATAGTCAAGTCGCTCAATATAGTGAAAAGGAGTAACCAGATAGTTGGACAGATTAGCTGGATGTTAAGCGAAACAAAAGAGATTTGAAGCACAGGCCTTGTGGCTTAGTTGGCAAAGCGTCTTTCTCGTAAACAGGAGATGCTGGGTTCAAATTCCAGCGGGGCCTGAGTAACTGTGTTGGTTACTGTTGCCGCTGCATGCTGAATAACTTTAATTCTGATTAATAAAAAGAAACAAAACAGTAGGCTTGGGTGGCTGAGAAATTGCAGTGAAATCGTAAGCAAAAAAACATTATTTAATTTTTTTCACATTCCGATAGAAATTTGATTTGATATCTGGGTTTCCTTCCATGGAGAGATGTATCTCTGCAGGTCAGGTTAGTTTTGGTACAAATTGTTATTGCCTGTTGGAATTTAGTAGTGGTGAGGGCCTCTTGAACTCTGTGAACCCGTTTTACCCGCGCACATGAGCTTTGTTAACGTAAAAATATTGCTATTGTCACTTAGAAGCAGCAAATACCATTGTTGTTGTGCATCTGCAGTGGACGTTTGCCTAATCTATATCTGAAAAACACACAACAAGCAAAGAGTAAAGACATAGAACAAGCTGTGGCTGTCTATCATCAGATGAATGAAGAGTGACCTTGTCTTAACAATAAATTAAAAGCGCCTATTCTGAGTGCATGTTGCTTTATAAAGCATGTAAAATTATAAATTATAACCGAAAATTTTACTAAATAAATGGAAATTATCACTGTAGTTTTTTAACCCAGATACAGTTTTTTGCCATATCCCCTGCAATGTTTAATCATGAATGAAACAAAGCAAATATATTATTGTATTTCCCTTTAACACCAAACAGCTTGTAATTAAATCTCTAAAGAACAATTGTAAAATAACACTAATGCCCCTTGTATTTCATTCTCGAATCTCGTCGCATCTTCTACACTTCTGAATGCGCTTCACAGAATACATTATGAAGGAAGTTAGGTGTACATTTGATGCTGGAACTGCGATACACAATTGAACACAGCAGTGTCCCACAAATAGTCATGGATTGAGCGACTAAA
Source organism: Hydrolagus colliei (assembly GCA_035084275.1). Taxonomy (NCBI): domain Eukaryota; kingdom Metazoa; phylum Chordata; class Chondrichthyes; order Chimaeriformes; family Chimaeridae; genus Hydrolagus; species Hydrolagus colliei. Next base: position 2,709,829 of record CM068769.1, read on the forward strand.
TTGCTACTAGGAATCGTAATATGAGATACTGTCACGAACTGTTTGCAACCAGTGCCAATTACGGTCCAAATCAACTTTTGGGAAAATCTTGTGAGTTGGTTGCTGCTGCGCTTCACCCACAAAATATAGGGACAGGTCACATTACATTATGTTCTGTCAAGCTCATTGAGAATTCTCACTGATGTGACAAGGCGCTATATTAAATGCAAGCATAGTTATTACTAAGCATCTCAATCAGCAGCTAATGTGAGGAGCACAATCTAAATTGAAGCTGTTGTTACCCGAAAGTTTGATACCAGGAATAAATTATTGCATCTCCATTGTAAACATTTCATGATCATGGGAAGGTTCTTCACTAAACTATATTTGAAATCGATCTCGTTGTTTGGTTTTCCTTTACTGCTCTACAGCTGAACCTGTGATGTAAGATAAGCGACTGACCTCGTCGCGCAGCGGTAGCGCGTCTGACTCCAGATCAGAAGTCTGCGTGTTCAAATAACGTCGAAGTCAATGTTTTCATACACAACATGTATGCTTTCATACAAAAGCTATCAAGTCCAAACTTACCTATTTGTTTCAAGGTATTCACAACGAAGATAAACTTCATACCACAGCCGTGATTACAATTTTAACAATAACTGGATGGAGTTATTTTAAAACAAATACATTTAAATGGTTTTTTTGCTTGACACAGAAAACGAGCTCATCTCCAATCACAGTTTATTTTACTGCCAGAAAATGCACCTTTTTGTAAATTTTTGAGGTAGTGTTTATTCTTATGGGAAATAAAGAATAAAAATTGCTCAGGAGAGATATTGCCGTAAAGTTGAGCATAACGTTTACCATCAACAGGGGAGAGGGTTGGGGGGGCGATGGGGGTGGGTGGAGGGATGAGATGCGAGAGATGGGGCGGGAGAGAGGTTGGGATGACATGAGCGGCAGGGAATAAGAGAGATTTCCGCATCTATATATCAATTTAAGTACTATCAGGCATTCTTGCAGTCAAGTACGTTTCACTATTAGGGATGCCTCACTCCTTGTATTTACGAATGGTTTCCACAATGCGTGATTATTCTAAATCTGCAAACATTCCAACAATCAGTGCCACACTTATTACTGCAGTGAGCAATATTCGTAGTCCGCAGGATTCGAACCTGCGCGGGATGTTTCCGAGTGGAATTCTAGTCCATCGCCTTAAACACTCAGTCACAGCTACCGACAAACCACCATGGAACTGATTCATCAAAAACCTTTTCTGCACCGAATTCCTTCGTAGAGATTACCCTAATTATTCTTGTCCTTCGATTGTATTTGATTCTTTACAATTCACGAGGTTTTATCACCTTGTAGAGACGATATGAAGACCTCCTTCAGATGTTTTTTTACTCACAGTTTTGACAATATACTTCTGGATGAAATTTGCACCAGTACTTTCGCAATAAAAAATACTGCAGCTATAATTTAATCTCCAATGCAGCCTGGGAATGTTGGCACCAACACAAGGAGAATCTCAGTTGAATTAAATGTCCGGCAGGCGGTGCGTTTTCGTTTAGCTGCAACCACCACACCTGTTCCTCAATATGAGCTTTTTGGTCACTTAGCCTTGGCCATTGCCGTTCTCGTCCAAATGCTGTCGAGAATTAGGTAAACGGGAAATGTCCTCGGGAAAACCATAATCACTCCTTTCTAAGCATAGATTCCCAAGCGCAGGTAGAGTGCTTAGAAGGCTCAAACTTGATATAACCATGATGATGTAGTCCTGACAGTCAGCTGACTTCAGAACATTTAATTGGAGGTCATTACAATATAATTCGTTCAAAAAATATATTGGGATGTGTGTGGTGAGTGACGAATTGTGATTGCTGAGCGTGACATTGAACTAACAAAAACAATCATTTGAATTACCGAAGGAGCGATTTCTGATGAAGAATAAGGGATTTATTAATCTCTCTAGTGATTGAAACAGACAATTTGGTAGAATATTAACAAAATATGCTGTGAAATGCCCCTGAAATATATTCTCTGAAGCGTTAGAAACGTGTTGAATACGTGATCAGATACTGTATCACATGCAAAGAACATTATTATTGCTACAGAATTTTCTTTGATTGTAAAATGAGATGAAGCTGATACACTTGAAACATACAACAAACCGATATGGCCCTGATTACCATATTGTAAACATAACAAGAAAACCACCCGAGTAGGTGACTTTCAGGTCGTTTCACAGGCGAAACGTATATTTTGTGCTCCATACCTGGATGATGAAGCGCTGCTTTGAGGGATTACTGCAATATTTCCGTGAGATTTACAACTCCGCAAATTAATTTTCTTCTTGTGAAACATAAACTGAATGATGTGTATGCCTTCCAGTGGTTGGGGAATTCCTGCAGAATGGTTACATTGTTTCAGGTCAAGCATGATATCGTCAAGGCCGTTACACGTGATCTATCGCAAAACTGAGGTGATCATTTATCTTCAAACAGGAAGGCACAGTTACCCAACAAAATTACCAATAATACCGATGCTCCGGTATTGTAGGCACCGCTGGGATTTGAACCCAGGATCTCCTGTTTACTAGACAGGCGCTTTGCCATCTTAGCCACGGCGCCTTTCCTTCACTTCTTAATATTTACTTGAAATCTATGTTTACTTCAAATCTAGTTGATTGTTCTTCACTTGATTATGAATTAACGTACAATGGTAAGACGTGTCTTCCCGCCCTCTGCAATGTGTCTACTGAACTATCGGTAAACGTTGATGAGCGACAACAAAACACGGAATCAGATTCCGTGCACTCTACCGCAGCAGCAAGTTCAAATGCGGTATCTAATGGCTGCTCAACTGTCGGGAATGGATATGGCTCCTGCTGATATATAGGGTTAAATATTGAGTGTGTTAGCTGAGTGCGGGATGCGGCCAGAGATCCAAACAGACGTTTAGTGATTGAGACCTGGATATCTGGGAATCAGAAAAATAGATTTGCCGGGGCGTGATAACATTTAAAGAGCCCAGGTGAGAATTATTTGTTGCATCTGGATTTGATTTCACATTAGCTAGATTTATTGCAGATTGATTGCAAGAAATAGTCCTTCTAAACAAATACAATCTCAATCTCATATTCAATGTAATCTCTTTCAATAGAAGGAAAAAAATGTAATTCACAACTTGAAATGTATACACCCCAGCAAAATAAAATCTTCTCGACGCCCGAACAGAGACTTGAACCCTGGACCCTCAGATTGCCATCAAATATATCTTGTTAAAAGTCTGATGCTCTACCGACTAAGCTATCCGGGATCCCAGAGTGCACTGTAAAAGGCCTGATCCGTGTAGAGCGGATCTGGTCTCTGTATCGCAGAACTCTTCAATGCATAAAAGGTTTGATCTTTGTATAACAGCTTGATTCTCAGTTAAACAGCCCTTACTCTTCAATATAAGTTTGAGATGCACACGTGAAACCTATAGATATTGTGCACCGAGGCTGCATTCTCTTCTTGGTTCTGCATTCAATTTGAAATTTAATGATCCTGCCGGTCTTTTTGATGTGGATTACAGTGGATCCTTCATTTCTACTCTATTGGAAACAGCTACTGATAAAAATGTTACGAAATCTTGAAAGCAAATATTGCCATCGAAAGAATTTCATGACGTCAGTGTTACATTAATTTAAATGGATGCATTTCCACAAGATTAAGTTTCCGCAAGTTGTAGGTGCCACAGAGAGAGGGCACGGGAAATGTGACAGAAACTACTTCGGTCACCCTAGATTAAGTGTGATTACGTCACAGAAGCTGATTTGTAGAAGTGAGAATACATGTAGACCATTGTTCACACTATGGAGTTCCCCTCCACACAACACACACATACACAGAACACACACACAAGGCATATGCTGATATCAGAAGATTCAAGCCTCCAAAAAACGAATGTATCAATTAATGAATATTTGACTATTGTGGTGGGGATGGTGCTGAGCTCTGGGCTCTCATTTTGAATTTCGTCGGAAAGTTTCAAGCTTCGTGAAGTCATACAGCTAAACAGCAGCAACTGCTACGTGTATAGTGCCCTCCATGCCCGAAGCCGTCTTAGAGCGCTTCGCAATTGGGCGAGTCAATGGGAGGGTGGGGCAAAGTTGAACGAAGGCGCGGTCGAAGAGACCTGAAAATTGGAAGAGAGGGGGAGAGTTGATGGGAGAGGGGAAGGGAGTTCAGAGTTTCTGGGCGTAGTGTCTGAAAGCACGGCCGCCGATGGTGGAGAGGAGAATTCTGGGGATATGGAGGAGGCCAGGACTGGCGAAACGTGCGCAACGGGAGCTGTTTTGAGGAGAGAGGAGGTCAGAGATGTAGGCGGGTGCAGAGGATTAGAGGGATTTGAAAACAAGAGTGAGGATCTTGAAGTCGATTCTCTCAGGGACAGGGAGACAAACCACCAAACAACCTCAGTTAGAGCAATCTTATCCTTACAGATCAACATCGCAATAATAACTTTGATTATTTTAAATCTACGACTATTTAAGATGGCGGCGGTGGCGTACGAGTGTTGGGCTGCAAGCACCGAATGTGGTCCGCCTGATCACGGGCATTTCGTCGTCGTCAGTTTCTGACGACGACGAAACAAACTCGATTTGTTCACACACTTTGTGTACAACTGTTTGGAGATCTTTAATTTTTCATAAACTCTTCCACAAATCAGCATTTCCCACCAAACTAATTACATAAAGGTAAGAGGAATTCATTGAAGACAGAAAAAGTTAAATGAATATAAAGAACACAAATACAGTACTATAAATTATATAGGAAGCATAAAGCTGATGTACACAATAGAAATTCCAAATGCAGATTGAAGAGAATTCTTGAATCCAGAAATTCCATTCCACAAAACGTAGGTATGTTCATCTATGCGAATGATTATGTGCGTATGTCTGTATACGTGTATCTGTGTGTGTATGTGCGTGTGTCTGTGTTGTCATGGAAGAAATGGGCAGCAAATCTAAGTGGGGTTATGCGAGTGGACCAGTAAGCGAGTGATGGGGTAAGTGAAGATGGATATGAGCTGTTGCCTGAATTTGGTCTGTGTTACACCATAGATGAAGGTGTTGGAGCAGGAGCTCAGACGCTGCAGCATGTAACCCACGTGCTCAGCGATGGTGAAAGGGCTGCTGTAGTCAGACTGTAGGAGCTCAGCCTCTGTTACCATCGCAACCATATAGGTGACCACGTAGGTGAGCCACAGCAACACAAAGCTGCCCGAGATGGTAAACAGCAGGATTATGGATTTCCGCCGACTCTCCATCTCCTCGTCCCTCCCCTTCGCTGCCCCCCGCAGAGCCTGGCGCACCCTGCTGGCCACCAACACATGGCTGATGGTCAGGGTGTTGAAGAGGAGGATGAGGATGAAGGGGAGCAGTGGGTTTACAATAACATTCAACAAGGCAAATGCCCTCCAGGCAAGAGATTTATAAACAATAGGCTTCACGGTGCAGTACCAGGGCTGCCCATCGATTACCAGCCGAGGTTCAAACATGAAATACCGGGGAACGTTCTTCAAGCACAAACCTGCACAGATTGTCCAGGTCACCAGACCCGCTGTCCTCTCAGTGCAGTAAGTGGTTTTGAGCTTTGGGCAACAGATGGCAATGAAGCGGTCGAAGGTGAAGGCCACGGTCAGCCAGACAGAGGATTCGGAGATAATATAGTAAATCACTAGGTGCAGGCGGCACACGGGAGTTTGGTGTATTGGTGAGTGTGGAAAGCAGAAGAAAAGTGTCATCAACAAGATCACATCGAAAAGCATGACAAGCAGATCAGCAAAAGCCATTGCGACCAGGTAGCGGGTGACACATTTGGAGAGTCCACACTTTCCCTGGGCCAGGACCACAATGGTCAACAAGATCACTGAAGGAAAACACAATCCTTTTATTTCATTTGAAGGAATTATTACTTTCGGAAACATGATCCAGCCTAACAACCAGAATCCTACTTACTGCTAGGTAACCAGAGACATGTGGACTATATAGTATTGCTCAAAATTGCTCTTGCTGGAAATTGAATCCACATCTCTCACTTGTGAGGACTGTGCTCCAACCATTGAGAAACAGAATCCACGTTACCTTTCAGATGAAAGCAGTGATAATAATAATTCTTGCATTTGTTCCACCGTCTGTTCACATCATTGAAATGTCTCAAAGTTGCTCATACTGTAATGTACTTTGAATGAGCATTTTGTGGGTTGAAATGTGGTAGCCAGTGGTGAATTGCAGTACGCAGTAAGCAGTCATGGAGTGAGTGATCAATTTTATTTCGGGGATTTGTTGGCCAGTATACCTAATGATAGAGATCGTGAATTTAGATTAGTTTCTCATCTGAAGGACAGAACGACCAACAATCTCCAACCTCACCATCACTGCCTACATTGGATTGACATCTCAGCCAATGTGATTCCAAGTCTTGATATGGGCTTGGATCTATAAATTCTGACGCAGAGTGAAACTGTCACCAGAGCAGCATCCTGACATAGATTATTTATAATTTAGTTTTTTAACACTAACTACTTTTTAAAAAACTCAATTAATGTATATCACATCCTCTCAGAAACATTAATATTACAAATACGCCCTTCAAATCTGAGAATTTGCAACTTGTCAAATTGTGAAAATATTGTTCTCCATTTAATGTCTTATTCCAGGATGGCATATGCAGCACATTCTATACTGTACAGTTTGAAACATGTTTAATTTTATATAGATATCCTCTAAAACTTTTCATAATTGAAGGAGCTCCACTCACCGAATATTTTGTCAGCTAATCCTGCAACCTTGCTCTAATCCTCAATGAAACCTAGTACACTACCAATAATATCCTTGACTTTATTAATGTGCACACAAACACATTAACATGATTCAGTAATACAGTCATATTGAAGCACTAATAATTCACACTCATATTTGCAACACTCCCAGCAACAACAAAGATAATTTGAGTTGAAATATATACAGTGAGGTTTTAGCCCATACTCTTCTGATTGACAAGTGACAGTATCTTTGAGCCAAATAGAGACATGCATCTTAAAATGCTACTTCAAAGGTTAAAAATCTCCCATCAATCCACTCTCAGATAATCGGATCTTGAGTTTTGAAGCCTCATGTTAGAACACTGGTTTCCCAACAAACACCACGCATCCAATAATCTATTTCTTCTCCAACTTCAAACTCCATCAAGCACTTCAAAACCCAATTTCGACCACTCCAACCACAAGCTATGTTCCCATTTCTAACTCGCACCCCTGGCATGTTGATGCTCTGCTCAGCACGGACACATCCATCTCAAAATGCTGCTACCAATGTTACACACCTCCCATTGATCCATTTCAGATCATCCGATCTTCGGTTTTGAAGCCACTTGTTACAGATTTCAGGTTTCCCAACAAACAAACTAATTGTTCTTTGCTGTACATCTCTACAGATGTCTTTCCGCTTACATGGGACAAATATTATTTGTGTATTAATTTGACTGCTGCTGTCCTGGTTACAGTGTCCTGGAGTCCTGCACCTAAGCTTTGTGTATTTGCCTTTCAAGCTAGAGACTGGTGTTCAATTCCCGGCATGGGGAAATCCTAAGGTAAGAAAATAAAAATTAGGAGCAGGTGTAGGACATTCGGCACTTCGAGGCTGCTCCGCCATTCAATATGATCATGGCTGATCTTCTCACCTAACTCTGATTACCTGCCCTATCCCCATATCCCCTAATCCCTCTATTTTTTTTTAAATCGATCAGTCTCAGCCTTCAAAATGTTCAAGGACTGAGCATCTACAGCCACATTGGGTAGTGAATTCCATACATCCACTACACGCTGAGTGAAGAAATATTTCCTTACTCTGTTCTGAAAGGTTGACCCTTAATTTTAAGACTGTGACTCTTGGTTGTAGATTTTCCTACCATGGGAAACAATCCCTCAGCGTCTACTTTATCTAGGTAAAGTTTCCTACTCAACGTACATGGCTGTAGTACCTGAAGAAGAAAAAAATAGTCGGACACTTTGAACCACAGCTGCTTCTGTTACACCACAACCGTACATCTCTGTACTAAATGTTGTTCCCCCACTACTATAGTCCATGGCGGGCTCCAATGGCTCTCTATCTCTCAAAGGATAGAATTGGAGATACTAATTCTCTAACAATGGTGATTAGTCTGGTTACTCTCCTCCACTAAAAAAGATATTACTGCCAGATACACGGTCACAGCTGTGAGACCCAGCTTTGCCCAAGTGTGAATTAATTGGAATGGCTTACCAGGAAAACCTATGAATCCCAGCACAGGATAGAACACCTTTGCTATTTCTATCAACACCACCATTCTCAAGCAGTTGTTGGTTATTTCTGGTGAAAGCGGAAAACTACATCTCAACTAAATCATTGCAGAGATTCCATTCCTTTTTGTAGCTGTGATTCAGGTCCACTGGGATGTAAATTGCAGAAGCATGACATCACTTTCTCATCTGAAAACAAAATTTCGAGGCAGCTGCTTTCACGCCATTCCCCACCCAAGAAAAGAACAGCAACAAATAGAGCAACCTTGGTACTGGGCTCCAACTCTGGATGTGTTGAGTTCATGTACAGAGCAGTTAGTCTCAAATTGCACTGTTTTGATTAGTTCATTGTAGTGTGGCATAGAGTTCTGATCAGGATCCAGATTGATGAATTGGAAATCAGTATGGAAAGGCAACATTATGGAGTGTTCCTGCTCCTCATCTCTCTCATTTGTACACGTCTGTGTGTATGTTTACGTGTTTGCGAGACAAATCAACTGCTTCTCTATCTGTAATTCGCAGTCCGCTCATGTCTGGTCAGCTTGTAATCCAGACATCAAGGCCTGTAGCAGCACAACTTTCCTGCACCTGATTGTTGGCAAAATAAATGCTATCTTAATTGTCTCTGAACAAAATAAATTCTCCTGCGGGCAGAAAAACAATAGCAAAATTACATTTGTATAACGCCTTTCACATCAAGAGGAAATACAACAACAACCACAAAATTAAACATTCATAGCACTTTTTACATCAGGAGAATGTCTGAAGGTTCTGAAATACCAAGGCAATGGACTTTCTGTGCTTCAGACCCGAACTGGTGTCAGGATCGAGGTGGGTTTAGGGAAGGAGGGAAAGGTTGTGAAAGATTGGATGGTCAAAGACGAGGTCCTTGACACGATATTTGAAGGTTCCCAATGCCTACAGAGCTTCTCTAGTTCGGTGGTCAGAGAACTGGCCTTACAAGTTTGAGACCTGTTTTGCAATCCAGGCAGAGCAGGGGAAATTCTTGGGTAAGTTTCCTACACTGCATGCTTGCAACTAATCCATCCTAAAAATCATAAAGATAAAAAGTGCTCATTTCAATCAATTACTGATTGTGGGACACGTCTGTGCAAAATTGGCTGCCACATTTTGCCAACAATTATACAATCAGTTCACTTTACAGTAAGTTCTATGAAGCGCCTTGAAATGTCGATAAAATGTGAAAAACGCAATATCAAATGCAAGGATTTTTATTATTATTAATATTATAAGGAGGCTAGGGTGGCGGGTTTCTAGATGGCCTTTCAAAGGTTGGGGGCAGATTGGCTGAAGGCTCGCCCGCTGATGGTGGTGCTGTTGGGTTGGTGGACATGGAGCAGGCCACGTCTTGTTAAGCAATGGATGCGGACAGTTTGGCAAAGAGTTATGAATCATTCCAGGGCATGGAGAGGAAAGGGAGTTTGGAGACGGTATGGTCGGTTGAGAGAAGGGTTTGGTCCAGGAGAAGCTTTATCAGTTTGGTGAAGACCACTTTATTTAAGTGGCTGGGAACAGTGCCAGTGGATAAGGAGAGTTTGATGTCTGTTAAGAGAGAAGTTGGAGGTGTACGGTTAGATTCCCCTTCATTGGGAGGTGAGGAGAGAGGTGAGTGGACGGTAGAGGGAACAGGTGAAAGGTTACATTTTGGATATAAGTAGAGGTTTACAAGGAAGAAAAGTTACAAGCGATGAGATGGTATCGGTGTACAGTGCAGAATTCGCTAAACAGATATGCTTGATTTGGGATTTGATGATATCTAGGAGCTCATCACAAGTGGAATTGGAGAAGAGGCATGCGAAGGCTGATGCACTTTGCGCTCCTCAACCTCCAAGATTATCCTTCTGTAGATGAAAAAATTGGCAGAGCGTAGGCGGAGCAGCATTCTTGGTGTGATGAAGTCAAATCTTCCGATGGATTCCTGATTTGGATGTGGGTCAGCGGCATTAGGGGTCTCACACTTGCTCCTTTAGATATCGGAGAAGGCTGCGGTACCATTGGGTTGTATGGTATATGAAGTGGTTCATAGCTTACGGGGTGCCAGTCAGAAAAGTTTGGAGGATATAGTAGGTTTTTCTATCAGGGCCAGCTGGGCAGGACTTTACTGACTCCAGGACATTGGAATGGGCAAGGGAGAATCATCTTTTCCAAGCAGAGAGATTTTCCAAACCAGAGATTCATGCACACATAATTTTTTGAAGGAGGTAGAAGAAGTTGACAATGCTGTGAAACATGCACATGGGATACTTGGCTTTGCAAATATAGGGATAGACTATAAAAGCATGGAGGTTATGTTGAATCTTCACAAATATTTGGTTAGTCCTCAGCGGGAATACAGTCACATGCGGGGTTCCGCGGGGCTCTGTCTATGGCCCCCTGCTCTTCACACTCTACACTCTCCCCCGGGCGACATCATCAGTAGACAAGGGGTACATTTCCACATGCGCTTGTCAAACCTCGACTCCAGGACAACTGGCGTTCTGATTGCATATCTGTCCGACATCGAGTCCTGGACGAGGCGAAATTTCCTACAACTCAATGTCAACAAGACTGAAACCCTGCTGATTGGCTCATGTCAGTGCCTCTTCACCACAGGCATTGACAACATCAGCGTTCAAGGCTGCCCTCTCCATCTCTCGAAGCCAATCAGGAATCTGGGCGTCTTGTTCGAACCCGAGCTATCCTTCCTCCCCCACATCCGCTCCATGACCGGCACAGCCATCCATCACCTCCGAAATACTGCCAGACTCCGCATGTCTCACCACCACAAGCTGACGAAAATCTCGTCCACGCCTTTATCACTTCCAAGCTCGACTACGCGAAATCTCTACTCGTCGGCATCCACAGCACTTCCCTTCACAGGCTGCAAATCATTCAGAACTCTGCTGCTCCTGGATTCTGCCGTACCATGCTTCATGACCACATCACTCCTACCCTGGTCCATCTCCACTGACTCCCCGTCACCCAGAGGAACCAATTCAAGATCCTTGTCCTGATTTCCAATACCATTCGCGGCATTGCCCATGCCTATCTCTCTGACCTACTGTCTCCCTATCAGCCTGTTCAGCAGACTCTGCCTGCTCTACGTCCACCGCCCTAACTGCCCAACCATCGGCGGCCGGGCTTTCAGCCTTTCTGCTCGCACTGTGGAACTCCATCCCGCAGCCCCACCACCTCGCTTCATCCTTTTCCTCCTTCAAGGCCGTTGTCAAGGCTTTCCTGTTCGACTGCGCCTTCGGCTGCCCCACTAACTCGTCCCCCTCTAACATTCTCCTTCCCCTTCCCCCTACTTCCACCCTCCCCCCACCCCCACACACCCCAACACCACCACCCCCCTCCCCCCCACTCCCGCGCTCGGGTGCCGACCAGATTTTTCAGTGCTTTGGGACCCTCCTGACGTGAAAGGCGATACATAAATGCAATTTTGTTGTTCATGTTGTGTACAATTCTTGGCTTCGAAAGGTTGTTTCCTCTGGTGGATTGTTCAATAATTAGAGGACACAGTTTCTTCCCATTTGCTTTATCAAACCTGGTGCAGGCTGGGATACTTCTACTAAATTGGGCCTTAAATTTATCTATTCTAAGGAAAACAATCCCAGCCTCTCCAGTCTCTCCACAGAATTTAAGTGCCTTATCCCTAGATTCATACAGGTGAATATTCTTTGCACTATATTCAAGGCGCTGACTTCTGTCCTAAATTTTCAAAATAATCAGAGGACAGACGAGAAGATTTTGTTAAGGCCAGTGATTTTATGTGATCTGATATTCACTGCCTGAATGTGTGCTGGAAGCAGATTGGATAGTGGCGACCAAAAGGAATAACACAATGACGTGAAAACAAAATATATGCACGGTTATAGGACAAGTTCTGGACTTCTTTCAAACAGCAAGCATATACCCAATGGGTCAAAGGTATTTCTTCGGTACTGTTAGATTCTACAAAAGGTTCCAAACATGACTAAACAGTTTCGAAGCCTCTTCTAAAAAATCAAGTTCCCAAAGCCAGCTATAATTTTAATTATCTTTCAACTTTTGTTCAGCTGGGTCCAGCACAGCAGGCAAGGCTTTGGCTTGCAGAGTTCACTGGAGATAATTGGAAAAAATAATCCTCTCATTAGCATCCCTTGCACCCCTGCAAATTAGCCAAACTGGCTGTTCTGTCACCTGCATTGCACAACAAGTATGAGGTACCCAGTTGGCTCACTACTGAAGTGATGTGGTATCAAGGAGGTAGCGTATTACATCTTATTTTAGCCACACATCAATTGAAAACATACATCAGGTCTCTTTCAAATACGGAAAACTCTCATAGCATGGAATGTTGCTCTTTTTGTTGTCTAGATGCTTCCTCTCGACATTGTCATCTGCAAACATGAGGTTAACATTCACATGTATGTGGATGACTCGTTGGAGTGAATCCATATCCGTTGATATTCATTCAACTTGTGAGACAAATTTTCTGCAGCTGAAAGTCAGAAGCCATAGTCCTTGGCTGAAGTGAATGTTTTCTTTCCTATGCGTCTGATATCATCAAACTTCCTGGACTCTCGCTCTGAATAAACAAACTCAACTTAAACATCAGTTTGGAAGATCAGCTTTCCTTTCTACTGCTTATCTATTACCTGAATAGGAACAATATTTCCCACTTGCATCACATTGCCCAACTCCAATACTACCTCACACCCACAGTAGTCAAAATCCTCATCATCAACAACAACAAAAACAACAACTTATAAAGCGCATTGCACGTCGGGAGGACGTCCCAAGGCGCTGCACAGGAGACGTGTGACCCGAGCTGGGAGGGGAGTGTTCGGTAAGGGGTGAAACACTTAGGGGCATTCGAAAAACTTCAGGGGGGAACAAAAGGCACGGTCGAAGAGAAAAGTCTTCAAATCGGCCTTGAAAGAGGAAAGGGGGGAAATAAGACGGAGGGATTGAGGGATGGAATTCCACGTGGTGGGAGCGGAGAAACTGAAAGCCCGGCCTCCGATGGGGGGAGGTTCGGGCGGGGGGCTTAGAGCAGGCCAAGTCCTGCTGAACGGAGGGTACGGGTGGGCTTATAGGGGGAGCGAAAATCGGATAAATAGGGCGGGGCGATGCCGTGTAAGGCCTTGAAGGTGAGGACGAGGATCTTGAACTCGATCCTCTGGAGTATGGGGAGCCAGTGGAGACTGGCGAGGGTGGGGGTTATGTGGTCGCGGAGGCGGGTGCGGGATAGTACACGGGCTGCAGAGTTTTGGATGACCTGCAGCCTGTGAATGGAGGAACTGGGGAGGCCGACGAGGAGAGAGTTTCCGTTGTCCATCCGTGAGGTGATGTATGCACGCACAATTGATTCGGCAGTGTGGGGGATGAGGTAGTTACGGAGCCTGGTAATGTTGCGCAGGTGGAAATAAGCGGTGCCAGTCAAGACACGGATATGGTGGAGGAAGGAGAGTTTGCGGTCGAACGTGATGCCGAGATTCCTGACTGGCCTTGTGAGTTGGAGAGTACAGCCTTGGATGTTGAGGCTGGCAGCGCCCGAATTATGGAGGCGCTGGTTTGAGCCAATCAGGAGAGCCTCGGTCTTGGTCACGTTGAATTGGAGGAAATTGTCCTCGTCCTGAACTCGATGTCGTACAAACATGCTGTCAGAACATCGATGGTCTGGGGGTTGAGGGATGAGGCAGAAAGGTACAGCTGGGTGTGGTCCGCATACAAGTGGAACTTACCTCATATTTGCGGATGAGATCGCCCAGAGGGAGCGTGGAAATGGTGAAAAGGAGGGGGTCAAGGATAGAGCCCTTTGGGACGCCATGAGGGACTGCACGGGGGTTTGAGGAAAAACTATTGGAGGATACGAAATGTAGGCGGTGGGTCAGGTATGAGTGTTACTATTCAAGGACTGTGCCTTGAAGGTTGAAGTGGGAAGAAAGGCGTTGGAGGAGGATGGTGTGATCGACTGTGTCGAACGCAGCAGACAGGTCAAGGAGGAGGAGGAGGCAGAGGTAGCCCAGGTCGCAGGCGGTTAATATGTCGATTGTAACCTTGATCAGGGCAGTTTCCGTGGTGTGAGCAGGGCGGAAACCTGATTGGAGCGGTTCAAGGAGTGAGTGAATTGTGAGGAAAGAGCGGAGCTGGGACGCAACAACGCTTTCCATGACCTTCGAAAGGTACGGTTGTTTGGAGACGGGTCGGTAGCTGGATGGCTGCGATGCATCAAGGGAGGGTTTTTTCAGGATAGAGGTGATGGTGGCCGTCTTAAGGGATGTGGGGACGGTGCCAGAGGAAAGGGAGAGGTTGGTTGCGTCAGGTGAGCAGGGCCAAAAGATGGAGCAGGTTGCGGAGGAGGAGTGTCGGGATGGGGTCCAGTGAACACGTGGTGGGTTTCATGGAAGTGATTTTTCAAGTGACTGAGGACAGGGAAATGGTGGTGAAAATGTGAAAAGGAGGGTGGGTGGGCGTTGAAATAGCGAATGGAAGGGCGGAGGTGTAGGAAAGATGGGGGGAGGAAACCGCTGAACGGATTCTCTCGATTTTGGACTCGAGGAAGTCCAGCATCTCCTCACAGCGTGCGTTAGAGGAGATGATGTGCGAAGCGAGGGGGGCGGGGGGGTGCAGAGGAGCTGGTTGGTGGTGGCGTAGAGGAGGCGGTGGTTGTCCTTCGCTTCCAGGATTATCCTGGAGTAGAAGGCTGATTTGGCGGTGGCTCGGGCAGAGCGCTAAAATTTGATGCGGTCCTGCCAGATTTGCCGGTGAACCGTGAGGCCAGATTTGAGCCAGGTGCGTTCAGCTGCTCGCACTTGGCTCTTGAGGGAGCGCAGGTGAGTTGTGTACCACGGTGATGATCGGGAGTGGGCGACGGTTCTGGAGGTGAGGGGGGCCAGGGGGTCAAGGGTAGTGGAAAGGCTGCTATGGAGAGTGGTGGAGGCGGAGTATGAGTTGGTACAGGAAGAATGCCACAGGGGGAGCAGGTCGGAGGTTTTGAGGGCAGAGGTGAAGATGTGTGGGAGAATCTTCTTCGTAGAAGATGGTGGAGGATTTGGAGGTGGAGGGGGGAGGGATAGAGGGGTTGAGAGAAATGGAAAAGTGGTCTGAAATGGCCTTGTCGATGATGGTGACGCCAGAAACGTTGAGGACTTCTCTATGTCAACAACAACAACAACAATTACAAAGCGCCTTTCACGTCGGGAGTCTTTCCCAAAGCGACGAACAGTCTGGTTGGGTCCTGAGCGGTTGGGGTGTGGGTGTGTGATCGATGCAGTGGGTGGTTAAGTGGAGGCAAGGGGAAGGAGATGGTGAACAACAACAGCAACCAATTACATTTCTATAGCGCCTTTCACGTCGGGAGGACGTCCCAAGGCGCTGCACAGGAGGCGTGTGACCCGAGCTGAGAGGGCAGTGTTTGGGAAGGGGTGCAACACCAAGGGGAGGTCGAAAAATTCAGCGTGGAACGAAAGTCACGATCGAAGAGGAAAGTCTTCAAACCGGCCTTGAAAGAGGAAAGGGACGAAACGAGACGGAGGGATTGAGGGATGGCAATCCATATGGTGGGAGCGGAAGAGTTAGATGGGAAGCCGAAGGCGCGGTGGAAGAGAAAGGTCGAGACTGGCCTTCAAGGAGGAAAGGGAGGAAGCAAGGCAGAGGGGCTGCGGGATGCAGTTCCACAGTATGGGAGCAGAGAGTATTAAAGCCCTGCCGCTGATAGTTGGGCGGTTACGTCGGCGGACATGCAGCAGACGTGACGGGAGCCAGTGGAGACGGGCGAGGAAGAGTGTGATATGGTCGCGAAGCCTGTTACGGTACACGACAGCAGAATTCTGAATGATTGAGGTAGCAAATGGTCAGGATGTTGTTGACCACGGCAGTTTCCTTGCTGTGGGAGGCATGGAAACCCGATTGGAGGGGTTCGAGGTGGAATGAGTGTTGTGACTTCCCCTCGACGTCATCGGTGCTCTATCAATGTAATTTAGTTGTTGTTGTTGTGACGCGGATCCTGTCGACAATCGGGTTTCCATGGCCTTGTCCGCGAAACAGCCACAAAGTCTTGACTACACCATGTGCATCATTTACACAGAAAGACGAAAACTCAGTTTATCATATCATTCATCATATCATATCATATCATACCATATCAGATCATATCATTCAAACGACGAGATATCAGGCAGTGCAAAACACTATCAGCACTGGAGAGGCCTTTGTTCGGTTTGAACGAAGTCTGGCCTCCTCCTCATCCCGGCAATCCTCCGCTCCACCATCAGCGGCCGCGCCTTCAGCCACTACACCGCGAGGCTCTGCAATGGCCTTCCACACTCCCATCGCCTCTACCCCTCTCTTCCCAGTTTCAGTTCTGAGAAAAATACCTTTCTCTTCAACCGCGCCTTTGGACACCTTTCTCCCCCCTGCCCCTGGCTCGCCACTGAGTTATTGTGAAATGCTCTGAGACACTGTATATCCTGGAGAGCAGTACAAACATCGAAGCTGTTTCTGTTGTTCTTGTTAAACGCACAACATTCTAACTCAGAGGCTGCTACCACAATTCTTTTTGTGGCTGATACCACAATTCGTGACTAAATGTGTAGAAAGCTACTAAGACTGATTGGAAATGTAAGGATTATTATTCTCTGCGAGAAGCATTTCATCTTATCTGGTTACATTTTAACAGGAACCCCAGGACACACACTAGGGTCACAGAGCATTGGTTCTTCCCATTCCCCTTTTCACACTCTCTGTAATTAGTTAAGATAGAAGCAAGATGCTATGGTACGATGTTGCCTTAAACTACACCCTGGGGACTTAAATGGGTAACTGGAGAGAATAATAATAACTTGTGTATTTGATATTGCGCTTTTCGTATCTTATCAACGTCTGAAAGCGCTGCACAGAATAAACTGTAAAGTGAATTGACTGTGTATGTTTGGGCAAATCGCGGCAACAAATTGCGCACATCAGCGTCCCCCAAAAACAGTCGTGGATTGACAAGACCATTTTTTATTATTGTGTTTATTTTGGATGGATTATTTTTAGCCAAGTGGAGCTAGGAAACTTACTATAGGTGTCACTCTGACATGCCTGAATTCGAACACAGATCTTACACTTCTAAGGCGAGTGCTCTAACCTGAGCTACACGGGCTTCCCTGGCATGGGATATGACAAGCATTGATGAAAACAATGAGCTGCCCCCCAAATTAAATCATTGAGGTAAATTACATAACACAGGGAGTGCATTTGTTTTGCACACGGCTCAAATTCATCGACGACCCCGTGATAAAATTGCTCAACAAAGCGCTCCCTGTTGATTTATATAAGAATTCGTTTGCGACTTTCCAGAATCATCTTTTGGCCGTCAGCTACTGCTTCTGTTAAGAGAAGACGTGATACTTTCCTATATGAAGATGCCAACTCCGATTATTATTAGGATAGAAAACATTTACTTCCCGATTCTCACTGCGTTTGGTGTTCCCGGCAAGTGTTTTACCAAATTTATTTTCTACATTAATATGCAGTAGGGATTGCAGCTCGACCCAATTTAACAATGTCGCTCTGAATCAGGAAGCTGTGGGTTGTATCCTTATGAACGAATAGTTACTGGCGTCTGTCAATCAAATACAGTGTGTGGGGATTAAGTGTATTGTTGTAAGAGCAGCATTTAGCACACGAACTTAATAAGAAAATCCTGGCTACCTCTTTATTTATTATATGTAGTGAAGCACTATAGAAGGAGATAGAATATAAAAATTGCCTTTAAAAGGTCAATGCCTTTTAGTTGCACAACAGGTTTGATAAAATAACAACTCTGTCTAAGAGTACGTCTCTGTCTCTCATTCTCTCTCTCGCTGTATGTTCCTTGTTCACAGCAGGGTTTAGAACTTTCTGCATGTCTAATGGTATATCTTTGTCTTTACACCGCTATAGAAAGTGTGTGTTGCTTTCTCTTTGTGTGTCACTCTCTCTATTGGTATGCATTTCTCTCTGTGTCTGTGTGTTTCTTTCTCTCATTTTGTGTTTACCTGTCACTCTGTTTCTATGTGTATGTCTTTATGTCTGCCTCTGTCGTGCACATGCTTCCTCTGCTCTCTGTAATTCCCTCTCTCTGACTTTGTCTCTCTCCTTAAGCGAGTGTGTGCTCGTGCGTTTGCCTTTCCCGATCTCCTTGTCAGTGTCTGGCTATGTGTGTCTTTATCTGTTTGTGTCTCTGCGTCGCTTATTCTGTTTTGTCTATCTCTGTGTATCTGTCTGTCTTTCTTTCCTTTTCGGTAGATTTGCTTCTGTCCTACTCAATGTATTTGTCTCTATATCTTCTTGTTTCTCTGTTTGTATCACTCTCTATCTTTTCTCTCTCATGCTATATCTCCCTCTATCAGCCTGTCTCTCTATATATTTCCATCTGTGTGTGTCTGACACTTTCTATCTTTGCAACTTTGACATTAGCTTCTATCCGCAATTATCCTTCCTCCCCTACAAGCTGTCGTTCGCCAGTACCGCCTACTCCCACTCGAAGCATCACCCGTCGCAGCCAATATGTCACGCCAAAAGCTGCCGAAACACTAGTCCATGCCATTGTCACATCTCGTATGCACGATTCAGATGCCATGATCGCCGGTCTCCCCTCCACCACCATTCATGAGATCTAGTTCATACAGAATTCTGCTGCCGTTATCAAACTCCGCTGCTCGATTACCCCATTGCTTGCCTGACTGTACTGGCAACCTGTACCGGAGAGGATCGATTTCAAAATCGTCATGGTTGTATTGAGAAGCCTCCGCTCCAGCATCGGCGGTCTTGCCATCATCCACTGCAACTCCTTCCTCCTGACTCACTTCGCCTTGCCCACTCCATTTTCTGGTCTCGGCTCAAGAACTTTCTATTGGAACACGTTTTCGGTCACTTTCTTGCCCCTCCCTCGGAACTTGCCAACTCGTATTGGGAACTGAAGTAGGAGTTTTATCGTTAAGCCACTTCATTTCCAGTTGACCTATTAATGATAAAAATAACTATTGCACTTGTGGTAGCACATTTAATATCCTCTAAACGTCTCAAAATTATTCTTAGATTAAACTGTGAATTCAACTAACTATACATTTGAGAGCCACACCCGTCGGGCTATTGCACAAACAGTCGATTATTTCAATGACCAATTTCTTATTGTTTTGTTTCTGTGGGATTATTATCAGTGGATAAGGGAAAATTGCCGAATACTTTACCGAGCCCTGCCCCCTGGAATTGAATCACAGTTGCAAGATTATTGGCAAGAAGTCAACTAATTGTGGAATGAATGAATATAATTGGTAATTTCACTTTCTCTCTCTCCCTCTCTCTCTTTCTCTCTCTCTCTGTAGCTAACCTGGTGGCCATTGTGATCCTGTCCCGAGGGAGGTGCGGTCTCTCAAAATCTGTCTCTCACTATCTGGTGGCCATGTCAGTGGCTGATCTGACGGTGGTTATTTTCTCAGTGATTTTATTTGGCATGGTTTATTACTACTTCCCATTTTCATTCGTGGCCATCACTCCTGTTTGCGCGCTGCTAGATGTACTGTGTGCTGCAGCAGCGACAATCTCTGTCTGGCTAACTGTGGCTTTCACCTTTGATCGATATGTCGCCATCTGCTGCCAACAACTGAAATCTAAATATTGCACCGAAAAAACAGCTGCTGCAGTGATAGCGGGGCTGAGTGTGTTCAGCATTGGACAAAATATTCCCTGGTATTTTTCCTTTGAACCACAGTTCATACTTAACAGTACACCGTGGTTATGTGTTACTAAAGCAAGCTATTATTCGTTTATGCTATGGACAGTGTTTGATCTCCTCGACCTTATCTTAACCCCGATTCTCCCATTCGTTGTGATTTTGCTGCTCAACGCCCTGACCGTCAGCCACATACTGGTGGCCAGTCGAGCCCGCAAGAGATTGCGGGGACACAGTGATGGGGGCAGGAATAGAGGTGAGAGAGACAGTGATCTAGAGATGAAGAGCCGAAGGAAAGCCATTGTTTTACTCTTTGCGATATCAGGCAATTTTATACTGTTATGGATGACGTATGTTTTATTTTTCTTATACTGGAGAATTTCAGATTCAAATTACTCCCCAGGACACAACGATCGTTTGTACATTATTATGCAAACTGGCTATATGCTACAGCTTTTAAGCTCCTGTACAAACACGTGCATTTACGCTCTTACACAGACTCAATTCAGAGAGGAGATGAAGAGAGCGGTAAACTTTCCTTTTATACTATTTGCTAAATTATTTCAGAAGCAATAATCGAAGGTGTATATTAAACACAGAGAAAAGCTCTACCTTCACTGTCCGTTGATATTCCTAGGTCAGGAATAGATACAGAATACAGCTCCATCAACATTCACCTGAACTGATGTGCGTGCAGTTAACTGTTATACAGAGAATAATTATATCAATTTTCTTTGTCTTCAAACCAGTCTACATATCTTTACTGAAACGATCGGGTGTTCTGGAAGCAAATCAAGTCTGATTTATTTTCGTTTCATTCAAACCGTACCTGTCATTGAACGATGCAAACAGCATCAGCCTACCTAATATGGATGTAGAAAAATTGGGAACCTAGCCCTGATGCACTTGTTCGCGTGATTTCAAAACACTGCCTCTGAGTGAATGCTGAAATCACAGATACAGTGTCGTCAACAGACGTTTAATGGAAGTCAGTGTAATCATAACCCCAGACCAAAGAGCCAGGCAACTAACATATATCTGCAGGTAAAACTGTTGAAATTGGCAACAGAAAAAATGGTGAACATTACTTAAAATCGTTGTCACAGTGAAATCTTTCTGATTGGTCAACCTGATGGCGATCTACGAACAGGTAACCCATAATTATCTAAATGTGTTCCAAACTATTCTCCCAAATGTGTTGTTAGTGAACTTTTTGTCGAGTTGTTCCAAATAAAGGTTTTGGTTTTGAACACATTCCATAAATTTCTCATTTTAAAAGCAGAAGGGTAAAATGTTAATACAAATGTATTCTGCTCTATGTTTCGAGGTTTCCACGAATTATCAACATATAAGTAAAATGCCGTTACAAGAATGATAAAGGTGGTCATTTTTGTGATTTGATTTTCAATTTCATAATCCTGAATGCCGTATCTCCATTAATTTTTTTCATCAAGTGAGCTTTGAGGCAAACACAGCATTGTTATATTGTAACTTCACTACAAACATTGGCAGAAAATAATATCACGGGAAAATAGTTATCGATCATAACAACGATTCTCAATGTATTTTCTTGTCCATCACGTTACAAACTCCACACCATAGCTGATATCCTGGACTCGCACACATATTTGGAAAATTGTCTGCACAGCGAACTATTTACTATATATTTCAAGCGATAATTTTCAGTATGTTTGATTAATTGGAATTAATGTAGGGCCATTTCTAATTATTCACCGGCCTGTAATATTTGCTCAAGTTTCCCGGCCATTGTGGAGCTTGCATTGTGGTAAACGATGCTATCGAATGCCCACAAACAGTCAACAGATCCACGGATAACTCAACAAAGAATTACTGGCAACGATACAGGCAGAAACTCGCTTCTCGTCTCAAATTATTTTATGGCATTTTCAATGGCATACCAACAAGTCCCCTGCTAACGCTGTTGATATTCTTCTTGACGTGAATCAATATATTCTTCTTGACGTGAGTAAATGCTGACCTTGTTCAGGAAGCGGTTTATCTGGAAGAGGCTGAACAAAGTTGACATGGTGTGTATTTGAAATCGGACCACAACAGGGTATCTGTCCTAATCAGGCAACATCAGAAAAGATCCAAGGATCATAGATTTATAAAATCATAGAATATAACGGTACAAAAGAGGCCATTCGTCCCATCGAGTCTGTGGTGTCTTTTTAAATAAATCAATTTAATCCCACTCCCCAGCTCTCTCCTGACAGCCTCGCAAACCCGTCTTCCCCAAAATAAATGTCTACCTCTCCTTTAAGAGTTCTTATCTAATCAGTCTAATCACCACCTTTTCAGGCAAGTCATTCCAGATTCAAACTCGTGTTAATCCCCTTATGTAAATAATTTCATAGTGGAATTCCGAAAGCGCAGTAACATCATCTGTAACAGAGCTCAGTGTATATAGCACACAGCCCACAAACCGGAGATTTGATTTGATTTCGAGCAGTGTTAAACGTAGAGCAAATTTCTTCATTCCACATGCATCTGCTTAACCGATTACGTTAAACCGCCTGTTTTGCAGGTGTGTGGGTTGCCGGGGTGCCATCAATTATTAGGGTTTGTGGAAATTAATACAGCAAACTGAAAACTCAACCCTGACTTAACGTGTCACTACCACTTGAAGCAAGTCAATCATGCTGTCAGTATTCTGTCCACACATTTCCTGTTTGACTTGTCATATTCTGTTAACAAATCCGTTAATTTCCCAACTTTGTTCTATTGTGGTGTCATGTGACGCAGTGGTTAGAGCAATCAATTACGAACCGAGATACCTGGGTTCCATTCCAGTCAGTGCGAAACCTTGGTCAAGTTTCCTTGCTCCACAAGTCTGATATACACTTGTGTATATTTAAACATGGTTATTTTACTCCAAGATATTTTGTGGGGGACAATGCTATGCGCAACTGGCTGCCGCGTTTCACCAACCTATTTACAGTCAATTCACTTTACAGTATATTCTGTGAAGCGCTTTCAGATGCTAAGATGAAGAGAAAAGACCTATATTAAATTCAAGCATTATTACTATTACTACCCAGAGAACAAAAGGATTATGACTTGGCATCCTAGATGATCTGGAATTCGGCGATAGTTTGTTGAGTCAACAGCAGCACAATACATTTTTGTCTCGTTGACCTTGAGCAGGTTCACTAGTCACATATTTGGATGCATGAATTTTCCTCTATTCTCCGCCTACTCCCCCCCTGTGTCTGGCCTGTTTCATGTCGCCCATGCCCTGGCCAACAAACAAATTATTTGATGACTTTCGACATTATCTGCGCACTCCGTTAATCTCTGTCCTTGAATACAGTGTGATGTTTGGTTCCATCAGCTTCTTCACGTCCAGTTGAAGATAATCTTTTATCAGCTGGATGGCCCCGTCCAAAAGACAAGCATCTGGGGCCCCTTGGTCCTCAATCCACCAAACAACGCACAACATCAGAGCAAATCATCGAAAGTTTGCTGCCTTCTGAAATCCTCCACGCCAGATGGCGTTTCAGAACGATTCAAAATAGCGGATCCCGGGGCCGAAACAAGGGCGGGGGGGGGTGATCGTAGACGCGTGCGAAAAGAAAGTTCTTCAAGAGAAATCTGAGGAGGGGGTGAGATGAAGATTTTGAGGGAAGAAGTTCCAGAACGTCGGGTCGTACTGGCTGAAAGCATCGCTACCGATGATGGAGCAGTGGATTCATTTAACAAGCCGGAGACCAGATGCAGCAGAGAGGGGGCAATAGGCCCCATTGTGAACAAAGAGAAGGTTAGAGACATAGGGGGTCAGAGGAGGGGAGAGTTTTAAACACACGAGTGAGGATCGTGAAGTCGAACTGCTGACTGCAGGCAGCCAAAGAAGTCTGGCAATGACTGGGATGGTTGTGGAGCGAAGTTGGGTTCTGTTGAGAATGTGGGCGGCAGAGTTCTGTATGAGCTGGAGTTTTTGAATGGTGGTGCAGGGTCGACCCGCGAAGAGGGTGTTCGAGTATTTCAGCCGAGAGGTGACAAAGACATTGACCAAGGTTTCAGCATCGTTAGGGATGAGATATTAACGGATGTTGGGGGAGAGGACAGATGATGTTCCTGCAGGATTCTGAGTTGCCATATTGTCTC
Organism: Hydrolagus colliei; assembly: GCA_035084275.1. Classification (NCBI taxonomy): domain Eukaryota; kingdom Metazoa; phylum Chordata; class Chondrichthyes; order Chimaeriformes; family Chimaeridae; genus Hydrolagus; species Hydrolagus colliei. Next base: position 2,733,950 of record CM068769.1, read on the forward strand.
CTTTATATGTGGAGAGAGTCAACTCACTTTACAGTATATTCTGTGGAACGCTCTGAGATGACGACAAAATGTGCAAAGTGCTATATCAAATGCAATGGTTATTATTATTATCCATAGAGGGTGATGATACCAGCGCCTGGCATTTGGAGGTTCCGTTGAAATTCATTTGATTCAACTCTTCCGTAATAGTACTTTTGATTTACTCCCTAGCCTCTTTCAAATTATGTTTCTTCACGGAATTCTTCGTCATTTCATTCTGCCACACGCTGCAATCCCTATTCTACCTTAAGCTCCATTCATTCAGATTTGAATATCATCCAATGGTCCAAATCAATCAACTGCCCGCACCACTGTTCATGCTCTCATCAAAAACGGACGTTGCAAACGCACTTTATTTTTATATTACCAGAACAACACTTCTGTCATTTACACCTGCCCACTGTATTTCTGTGCAGTTGCTGTTAATGTTGTGAGCTCTGTGCCCATAAATAAAAAGTGTTTTTAGTGCATTAAACACCAGAAATGACCCCCAAGTCTAGGCAGGATATCGAGGCCATGGAGAGGGTGCAGAGGAGAATTATTAGGACGACACCAGGGTTCAGTGAATACATGTGTTTAAGAAAATAAGAACATAAGCGTTAGGAGCAGGAGTAGGCCATTCGGCCCTTCGAGCCTGCCTTGCCATTCAATAAGATCATGGCTGATCTTCTCACCTAACTCTGATTACCTTCCCTTTCCCCCTATCCCTCTATTTTTCAAAAATCTATCAGTCTCAGCCTTGAAAATGTTCAAGGACTCAGCATCTACAGCCTTCTGGGCTAGTGAGTTCCATCAATTCACTATTTATTATTCACATTAGTAGTGAAATCCATACATTCACTACCCTCTGAGTGAAAAAATGTTTCCTCAACTCTGGTCTAAAAGGCTGACCCTTAATTTTAAGACAATGACCCCTGGTTATAGGTTCTCCTGCCAGGGGAAGCAGTCCCTCAATGTCTACTTTAAGATTTAAGAATCTTATATGTTTCAATAAGATCCCCCCTAATTCTTCTGTACTCTAGAGAAAACAGCTCTAGTTTATTCAACCTATCCTTGTTTGCCTTGTTTGCTTTAATAAGTCTCACTTCATTAGTTTGTTGTTATTGGGATCTGACATCACAATTTGTATCAACAATATTTTTATGAAGAAAGTCCTTTGCACCATGTGATCCCATGGATCCAGTACATCCCCTCCATCCTTCTCATCGCAAAGTATCAATCTGCTATTGAAATGCATCTGGGAGACATTGTCTCTATCTTTTTTTCTACTAACCTGTTTAACTCTCTCGAGCTCTGCAGATACCAGATTTTCTCACTCCTTCTATCTCTCTCTCTTTCTCCAACCAAAGACTCATAGTTTCGCTGAAGACTTACAGTCAATAAATAGTACGGCATCACAATATTACATTATGATGTCTAGAATACGTAAAAAGTGCTATAGCAAATGCAAGGATTATTATTTCTGTCTGTACAATTAACTCTCTGTTGCGATTTTTCACTGACTGTCTCTCCCCTTATCTCTATATCCATCTCTCTCTCGCTTTTATCTCCACAGACAACAGATGTGACCAGCACTGCTTCCAATGTCTTTTGCAGAACTCGTTGCAACACTTGTCTCACCCTTTATCTCTCTCAAAGTCTGCCACAGAAAAAAACTGCCAGTTTGAGCTGATTGTCATGAACCGCAGTAAGTTATTTTAATGCAGAGTGAGCTGCCCTGACAGGAACTTGTGGATAGAGCTGGACACACATCAATGTGGGTCTTATTGAAATGAAAAAAAAGTTTGCTGATTTTAAATGAGTTTTTCCTGCAGTTACAATCCCCCAGATCAATAAAGGTTAGTGACTGAATGTCAGTTTGTGGGACATAACTTTGCACAAATTTGACTAACAAACATGAAAAGTGTTACTTGAAAATCAATTAATATTACGTGTGTTTGCCCACAAACAAAGATTTCCTATAATTTACAAGTTTTATCATAAGTGAAATATATGAAAATATTGATTACACATATCCAAACCCTCTCAGTGTAAACACTGTATCTGATCTGTTACTCCCTTTTTTTCATTTACACAAACATTCTTTATTTAGATACTTCCTTTTTTCTTACTTCTCAGACCTCCAGGCCTCTCTCTGCTGATAGCAGCACAGCCCAGCCTGGCTCATCAGCAGGAATTGGAAAGACATCGAGGGCAGGGAATGCTTCTATTCAGGCAAAGCTCTGATGGTTGATCCTAGCTATACAAGCAGCAAGAAAGCTTGAGAGAGAGCGACATCATTGGCAATCCTTGTGGTTTAGCTGGACAGACTCTAAAAGTTACCACAAACCACAGTCTGAATTCAGCCACAAAAAATAGCTCTGAACTCGGAAATAAGTGTAAATGAAGGCAATGACTTTAGACTTTGTGTAACTGTTGTTCTAGTTTGATTAGCTTCTGAAGATTAACGTCTCATAAACGTGAACAAACATACAAAAAATATTTGACAATGTGGACGATAATAGGCTGTGAATCCAAAGATCAGGACATTAACAAGGAAAGCTGCGATGTTCAGTACAGCCTCTGAAACGCTTTAACAATTTCTGAAGGGGCCAATGCTGTGGCAAACGCAAGGAAGATGTTTTAAAATCACTTATGTGATATTTTCTGGAGTTTAGGAGGACATTAGAATGATGTGGTTCGTGTGAAAACGCCAGCACATTTAAAAGGGAACATGGTGTGTTGATAAGGGACTAGAGGGATGTAGGAGGGTGCAATTAAATGGAAGGAGGGAGAGCGATAGACAAATTGTGACAATTGGCCTGTTTCACTGGATTATTCTATGCATTTGCTTTTATTCGGTGAACCAACATACAGTTAACGTACTTACAGGAAGTCATCTGTGCCTGAGTTCTGTACGGTTTTTAAATATAAAAGTCTACAGCTCTGGTATACACAAATCAGAGATCAGGTGAGAGTTTGTGACAAATGGGAGCTTTGCTATAATTGAAAATGCCGTCAAAGAAATGAAAGGTTTTTTTTTTTTTCTCGAGAAATACTCTCAGCTGATTATCGGCATTCCATTGTTAGATTACACAGTTGTTCTCCAAAAGGATATCTGACCTATATCTCCCTATTCTGATTAATTATGAGCCCAGCTAAAGGCTGTGGTATGTTACCTGCAGCAATTCCTTCATTAAATATATGTTTGCGAAATCATACTAAATATAGAAACCTATTCTGCTGTATCAATCCAGGCCTCTGTGTTGCTTTGAGGAATAAACATTTAACTTGAGAGTTCACCAGTCCTGCTTTTCATATCATTTAAATCAAATTAAATCTTGTCAGCTTTTCAGATCATTTAAATCAAAGAAGTCAGTCTCCAGTCTGCAATACCTCGGGTGGCCACAGCGGGAGTAGACATTTCTGCCTTTCAAGCTACAAGTTTAGTAGAATATACTGCAATATGTATTACAGTTGTCTGGTGCTTTCATAGTAATGTGTAATAATAATGACATCAACAAGAACAATATCAACAACAGCGTTACATTGGCAGCGTGGCTTTTGTTAACCGCCAGAAGATTAAACTGGCGGAATCTGCTTGATGTGAAATCTGTTCGTCAATCAATTCTCATTAAACCCAGGAGAAATGTGAGGCTAAACTTTACCAGGACATTGTCTGAGACACATTCTCCACTTGATGTCCAGAGGGCAAGTGAGATGCTGAACTACCTGGGAATCCCTCTGATTTCAGTAGGTTTTGAAGTAAAGCTTCAGGCCATCACTGCAGAGTTTACACGGTTTGGAAACTCCTGGTTTGATCAGGAAGGAGCAGCCTGGCTTCTGTTCTGTCAACAATTTGTGGGATAGGTTGTGGATCTGTCTAATAATAACACAATCATACAATAATAACTGAACTGTAATAATACCAATAATAACGATAATCATTTAATACTCAAACTGATACAGCAAATATATACAATAATAATGTATGATATAATGTAGTGCAAACATAATAATGTTTGCCTTTGCTATAGGCTTTTCACGTCTCCTAAACATCTCAATGAGCTTCACAGAATATACTATAAAGTGAATTGACTGGACATTTGTGGGCAAAACGCGGCAGCCAATTGTGCACAGCAATGACACAACAATCATGGATTAAAGAGGCCAATTTATTACAACAATAATACAAACAAACTAATAATAACACGAATAACACATCAATTGATATATGTGTTTGTGTGTGTGAGTGTGTTTGTGGGGGGCTGTGTCTGTCTGGGCACTGTGTGTGAGGGTCGGTTTTGTGGGGTGGGAGGGCTGTGTGTGTTTGTGCGGTCTGTGTGTGTGGGGGAGCTGTTTGTGTGGGAGGGTTTTGTGTGATTAGGGCTGTGTGTGTGTGAGGGGGGGAGGCTGTTTGTGGCAGGAGGGCTGTGTGTGAGGGGCGTTGTGTGTGGTTCTAGAGGGCTGTGTGTATGAGTGGGAGGGTTGTGTATGTGAGTGTGGCTGAATGTGAGTACGGGGCTGTGTATGCAGGGCTGTGTGTGGGGGGTGGGGGCTGTATGTGGGGACTGCGTATTGGGGTTGCTGTGTGTGGAGGGGCTGTGTGTGGCCGGCGTAAGGGATGTGTGTAGTGGTGGTGGGCTGTGTGAGTGGGGGGGTTGTATGTGAGTGGGGCTGTGTGTGGGGTGCGGGGGATGTATGTGGGGACTGTGTATTGGGGTGGTTGTGTGTGGTGGGGCTGTGTGTGGCGGGCGTAAGGAATTTGTGTAGTTGTGGCGGGCTGTGTGAGTGGGGGGGTTGTATGTGAGTGTGGCTGTGTTTGGAGTGCGGGGGCTGTGTATGTGGGGCTGTGTGTGGGGCATGGTGGCTGTGTATGGGGGTGTTGTGTGTGTAGCGGGGGCTGTTGTGTGGGGGGAGGCTGTGTGTGTTTGTGCAGGTCTCTGTGTGTGGGGGAGGCTGTGTTTGTCTGTGGGGGGCTGTGTTTGGTGGGGAGCCTGTGTGTGTTTGTGGAGGCTGAGTGTGTGAGGGGAGGCTATGTGGTTGTGAAGGGGGAGGATGGGTCTGTGTGTGTGGTTTGGGGGCCTGTGTCTGTGAGGGGTGTCTTTTGTGTGGGAGGGGCTGGGTGTGTGTGGGAGCTGTGTGTGTGTGGCTGTGTGTGGGGGGCTGTGTGTGGAGGGGATTTGTGTGTCAGTGGGGTGGTGGGTTGTGTGTGAGGGGAGATGGGGGGGTTGTATGTGTTTGGGAGGCTGTGTGCGTGAGTGCGGGGGTGTTATGTCTGGGGGCTGCGTGTGTGTGTTGTGGGGGTTTGTATGTGAGAGGGGCTATATGTGTGTGTGGGGTTGGGGGCTGTGTGTTTGGGGCTGTGTGTGAGGTTGGGGGCTGTATGTGTAGGGGCTGTGTGAGTTGGGGGTGTGTGTGTATGAGTGAGGGTGTGTGCTTATATGTGGGTGGGGGAAGCTGTGTGTGAGGGGGCTGTGTGGCTGTGGGTGTGTGTGGGCCGGGGTACTGTTTGTGTGTGGGTGGGGGGTTGAGTGTGGGTGGGGGGAATGGTATGTGTTTGTGGATATGGGGGCTGTTCATGTGCGTGCATCCGAGAACGTGTCTCTGTGTGTGTGTGTGTGGGGGGGGGGGGGGTGGGCGGGACGATGACGACTGTGTGTGCAGATGGGCTGTGTGTGTGTGTTGGGTATTTGCCCAGGATGGGAAGGAAAATACTGTGTGTAGTTGTGTGTGTGACAGAGGCCTGTGTGTGTGAGAGACAGAGAGAGAGACACAGAGGGCTGTCAGTGTGTGTGTCTCCCACACTGTGAATGTGTGTGAATGGGAGGATGTGTGACAGAGGCCTGTGAGTGTATGAGTCTCTCTCTCTATGTGTTTGTCTCAGAGACACAGAGGCCTGTGTGTATTTATCTATGTGTGAGTGTATCACAGGCTGTGGAGAGTTCTCTATCTCACCTCTCTCTCTGTGTCTCCATCTCGTACAATTCTCTCTCTTTCTCCGTCTCTTTGTGTCTCTTTTTATTCCTGAGGGTCACAAACATACAGCCTTCACAGCTTGAGACACACTCACAGACACAGTGTGAGACACACACACATATACACTGACAGGCCTGTGAGTCTGGTCACCAGAAATAAGAGACATAGCCTGCATGCATGTGCCCACCTACTGCAGTCCTGTAGCTCAGGGTGAAGCCTTGCACACGTTTCCTTACTCCCCACACTCGCCTGATAATAATCCCTCAAAAATAAATAGTATAATTTTGTCACTTCAATCCATAACCATGTGTGGGACACGGCTGTGCTCAATTGGCATTTCATCCACAAATGTACAGTCACTTCACATTACAGTATTTTCTGTAAATTGCTGCGAGGCATCTAGAAGGCCATGATTAATCGCGATATCAAATGCAAGGATTATTATTAGTTTTTGTATTACTGCTGGTGAACAGAGGTGTGTGAAGTGAAGAGAATTGCCCAACATTCACTTTGAACCACACGGGAATCTAACCCAGGTTAGATCTAATTGCACACCCACACACAGTCACTCACATATACTCACTCACTCACACACACACTCTCACACATACACACTCACACACCACACAGACAAGACACATTCGCTGCCATATTTTCCTCACAAAGTGTACAGTCGCATTACCTGATGGTGTATCATGTGAAGCGCTTTGAGATGTCTCAAAGACATGACAAGGCATGATATCAAATGCAAGGTTTATTATTATCAGACACAGTGAAACACAGAGAGAGGGGCTTACAGTGTCTCTGTGTGTGTGTGTTTGAGAATCAGTGCATGTCCAGTATAATCTGTGATTTCTGATGCCCAGAGACAGAGGCCTGTATGTGAGAGACAAAAACAGAGGCCTGAGTGTGTATGTTTCTCTCAGTGTGTTTGTGTGTCCCAGAGACACAGAGTCAGACACAAGAGGCCTGTGTGAGTGTCTCTGTGTGAGTGTCTCTCAGTCTAAAGAGGATGTCAGTGTTTCTCTGTGTATTTATGTTAGTGTCTCAGAAATACACACAAACTGAGACAGAGAGAAGGGTTGCAACATGTTTCTGTGTATGGACATATGTCTCTCTCTCTCTCTCTCTCTGTGCCTCTTTCTCCATGTAATTCATTCCGCATGTATGTCTCATAGAGACACAGAGAGGCCAATGTATATGTGTGAGTGTCAAATATGTGTGTGTCTGCATGTGTGTGTCATTTCAGATGACCAGAGACACACACAGTGTGTGGTCAGAGAGAGAATGTGTATGTATCTCAGTGTCTCTATATGTGTTTATCTCACACTGTCTCAGTATGTATGTGTTTGTCTCTCTCTATCTCTCGCAATGTGTGTGAGACACAGACAGACTACGTGTGAGTCTGTGATTTCTGATGAACAGAGACTGAGGCCTGTGTGTGAAAGATATAGTCAGACACAGAGGTCTGTGAGTGCATATGTGTGTCTCTCTCTGTATGTGTATATGTGTCTCTCTGTGTGTGCAAGACCCTGTGTGTGTCTGTGTGTAACCCTCCTTGTACTTGAGGCCTGCGAGTGTATATGTGTGCCTCCCTACTTCTCTCTCTCTATGTGTGTTTCCCCCACACCACTCTGTGTATAAGGCCTGTGAATGTGTATGGGTGTCCCTCTCTGTGTGAGTGTATCACAGGCTGTAGACAGGTCTCTCTCACCTCTCTCTCTGTGTGAGTATCTCACAGGTTTTTCACTCTCATATCTCTCTCTGTGTGAGTGTATCACAGGCTGTAGACAGTTCTCTCTCTTACCTTCGCTCTCTCTCTTATCTTCGCTCTCTCTCTCTTACCTTCACTCTCTCTCTTACCTTCACTCTCTCTCTTACCTTCTCTCTGTCTCTGCATATCTCATGATGTAGAGGTCTCTCTCTCTCTGTGAGTGTATCTCAGATTGTAGGTCTCCCTCATACACATTCTCTCACTCTGTGTGTGTATCACAGGCTGTAGAAACAACAACAACTTTAAATTATATAGCGCCCTCCACACCAGTGCAGCAGAGAGTTTCACAACAACAGATCCTGGGCCTGAGCCAGGGGGAGAGGGAGAAAGGTGACCGAAGGCTCGATTGAACAGAAAGGTCTTTAGCCGAGACCTGAAACTAGGAAGAGAGGGAACGAGGTGAAGGGAGTGAGGAAGGGAGTTCCAGAACTTCGGGGCATAGTGGCTGAAGCCACGGCCGCCGATGGTGGAGTGGAGGATTCGGGGACAACGAGACCAGAACCAGAGTAAAGGCAACGGGTGCTGTTTTGGGGATACAGGAGGTCAGAGAGGCAGCGGGGTGGAGACTCACTCAATCTCTCTCTCCCTCTCTCACACACACTCTCATTCTCTCTCACCCCCCCCCCCATTTCTCTCTCTCACTCAGTCTCTCAGCCACTCGCTCGATGTCTCTCACACTTGCTCAGTCTCTCTCTTGCTCTCGCTCTCATTCAGTCACTCACCTGTTGCGGGTTTGGTGACCAGTCGAGCTCGGACCAGTTCCTTTAGCCCCTTCGTTTTCCCCTGGCTCCTGCCCTCTGCCCCACTCTCACACGCTGTCTCTCACACACTCTCTTGTCCCTCACACTTGCTCAGTCTCTCTCTGTCTCTCACACTCTCAGTTAGTCTCTCACACTCACTCAGTGTCTCTCTCTCCCTCTCACACTCACTCAGTCTCTGACACTTGCTCAGTCTCTCACCCTCACTCGCCCAGTCTCTCTCACAATCAGTTGCTCAGTCTCTCTGACACACCCTCTCTCTCTCTCTCTCTCAGTCTCTATCATACTTGCTCAGTCTCACACTTGCTCAGACTCTCAGTCTCTCTCCCCGGCTCACAGTCACTCAGTCTCTTGCACACTCAGTGTTTCTCTCCCTCTCTCTGTCTTTTGCTCACACTCTCTCTCTCTCTCTCTCTGTGTGTCTCTCACCAGTAGTGTTCAGTGACCAGTCGAGCTGGGAGCAGTTCCTGTCGCCCCTTCGCTGCCCCCCTGGGACCTCCTCACCACCATGGCTCCCGTCGTCTCCTTGTCCAGTCGATGACACGGGTAAAATGTCCCCGCGTTCACCCCCTCCATCATCCTGGCCAGGACAGGGAGCACAGCAGCCACACTCACCCTCACACCAGCAGCCCCTGGTGGGCAAGGGAGACAAGATGGGGGTCAGGGAGACAGTGACACACACAACAGGCAGTCTCACACACAGCCACACACACACACACACACACTCACACAGCCACACACACACTCACACAGCCACACACACACACACACACACACAGCCACACACACACTCACACAGCCACACACACACACAGCCACACACACACACACACACACAGCCACACACACATAGCCACACACACACAGCCACACACACACACACACACACACACACAGCCACACACACACACAGCCACACACACCCTCACACCAGGAACCCCTATGTGGAGAGGAGAGGGGAGTCAGGGACACACACACACAGACAGCCACATACATACAGACACTTTTACACACATCTGCACACAGACTCTCACACAGACACAAACACACATGTACATACAGCCACACACAGAGACACACTGACCATCACACCAGGACCTCCTATAGGGAGACAAGGGGGGGGGGGGGATCAGGGAGACACACACACAGACATTCATCCTCACACCAGGACCTGCTGACAGGGAAGGCAAGGGGAGGTCAGGGAGACACACACACTGAGACACAGACACAGACACACACACACCAGGATCTCATTTGGGGTCAGGGATACACAGCCACACACACAGACTCTCTCACACACACGGACAGACTCACCCTCTCTCTCTCTCTCCCCCTGACCGTCTGTACACAGACACCGCCCACCTTCTTCTCTGTCTCCGCCGCCGCCATTGTGGACATTCAGCACGTGACTTGACCCGGTTTGATGACGCGTTAGCCTTTCGCGTCACTGTCTCCCAGGTAACCAGTGATTGGCAGGAGAGGGACACAAAGAGACACCCCCGTCTCCTAGGCAACGAGTGATTGACAGGAGAGAGAGAGAGAGAGACACACACACCCCGCGTCTCCCAGGTAACCAGTGAAAAGCGCCAAACTGCCAGCGCTCGGGGGAGCCGACGGTTGGAGCTGCGCGCGCAGCCAACGGCTCTTCAATTTTGCAGCGGAAAGTCTCTGAGGTCACAGAGGCTTCACATTGAATAATAATATAATAACAACAACATTAGTGACGCTGGCGTCTGGCGCCTCAAAGCCAGTCGCGTGACACGCACCGGAAACGCTCGCTCACTGTCAAGTGTAGTGACTGTGTGTTTAGGGGGGGTCACAGTGTAGTGACTGTGTGTTTAGGGGGGTCACAGTGTAGTGACTGTGTGTTTAGGGGAGGTCACAGTGTAGTGACTGTGTGTTTAGGGGGGGGTCACAGTGTAGTGACTGTGTTTACGGGAGTCACAGTGTAGTGACTGTGTTGGAGGGTCACAGTGTAGTGACTGTATGTTTAAGGGGGTCACAGTGTAGTGACTGTGTTGGAGGGTGACAGTGCAGTGACTGTGTGTTTAGGGTGTCACAGTGTAGTGACTGTGTTTAGGGTGGTCACAGTGTAGTGACTGTGTGTGAGGGTCACAGTGTAGTGACTGTGTTTAGGGGAGTCACGAGTTAGTAAGTTAATATTGCAGGAGCGCGATGGGTGACTGGAGTACAAGCTGTCATCTGAAAACCAGTGTCTGCAGCCAAAATGTGCAGTCTGGGACCACAGTGTAGTGACTGTGTGTTTAGGGGTGGTCACAGTGTAGCGACTGTGTGTTTAGGGGGGGGTCACAGTGTAGTGACTGTGTGTTTAGGGGGGGTCACAGTGTAGTGACTGTATGTGAGCATCACAGTGTAGTGACTGTGTGTTTAGGGGGTGTCACAGTGTAGTGACTGTGTGTTTAGGGGGGGTCACAGTGTAGTGACTGTGTGTTGAGGGGAGTCACAGTGTAGTGACTGTGTGTTTAGGTGGGTCATGGATTAGTTACTGTGTGTTTAGGGGGGACACAGTTTAGTGACTGTGCTTGAGGGTCAAAGTGTAGTGACTGTGTTTGGGGGTCACAGTGCAGTGACTGTGTTTGAGGGTCACGGTATAGTGAGTCGATGTTTAGGGAAGTCACAGTGTCGTGACTGTGTGTTTAGGGAGGTCACGGGTTAGTGTCTGTGTTGGAGGGTCACAGTGTAGTGTGTTTAGGGGGGTCATAGTGTAGGGACTGTGTTTGAGGGTCACAATGTAGTGACTGTGCTGGAGGGTCACAGTGTAGTGACTGTGTTGGAGGGTCACAGTGAAGTGACTGTGTTGGAGGGTCACAGTGTAGTGACTGTGTGTTTAGGGGGGTCACAGTTTAGTGACTGTGTTGGAGGGTCACAGTGTAGTGACTGTGTGTTTTGTGGGAGATCGACTGAGAGAAACACAGACAGAGAGAGAGAGAGACGCAGTGAGAGCCACAATAACAGGGATAATAATCCGCCATTTTCCGGGTGTTTTGTCCCGTCCTCTCCTCACCTGGAATCTCCTCACGGGACTCAATGTCCGGTGAAGTGACTGTGTGTTTTGTGGGTGAAACGCGGCAGCCGATGGCGCCCGGCAGCCTCCCCCACAAACAGCCGGGGGGGGGGTTCGGCCATTTTATTATTGCTGTTGTTGTTGTTGTTGTATGTGTCAAGCGGGTGGAGGAGGAGACTCGGCTCGAGGTGAGGCCGGGAATGGAACCCGGGTTTGCGGCTCGCCAGGCGAGGGCTGTCACCCCTGAGCTACAGGCTCCACACCAGAGGGCAACGTGAGGGTCAGACAGTCAGTCTCCATCACCAGCCACCTCATTAACTCACACCAACCAACCAGCCTCCCCGGCCAGTAACCCATCAGTCAGTCCATCCCCATCAACCCTCCCCTCACACTCACACCTGCTCACACACACCCCCCCCTCACACTGACACTCACACCTGCTCACACACACACTCACACCCCCCTCACACTGACACTCACGCCTGCTCACACACACACTCACACTCCCCTCACACTGACTCTCACACATGCCTCACACTCACAGCTGCACACACACACGCACACCCCCTTCACACTGACACGCTCACACCCCCTCTCAGCTCACACTCCATCACACGGGTCAGTGTGAGAGGGGGTGTGAGAATATGTGTTATTGGAGCCTATCAATGAGTGTGTGTGTGTGACAGTGACAGGTGAGTGTGTGTGACAGGATACTGAATGAGACTGAGAGTGACACGTGAGTGTGTGTGTGTGCGGGACCCAGTGAACGATAGTGTGTGTGAGTGTGCCAGGTGAGTGTGTGTCGGTGTGTAAGTAACAGGAGCCTGTGAACGCGAGTGAGTGTGTGTGACTGTATTAGTGTGAGCGCTGTTAAGGAAATACATACAGACATATATAAACACAGAGCTTGGCTGTGAAACATGGCGGATCAGGAGAGAAACACTCAACAGTTAAACCCTCTGTAGAGAAGCTGTAGTGACCGACAATCTCCCCCAAATAAAACTGTGTGTTGGTTTCACAGACGTTTGCAGCAACGTGGCTGTGTGCGATTGGCTGCTGTGTCCTCCCACTAACATGCAGTCAACATGCTGTGCAATACATACAGCGAAGTGCTTTGGGACGTCCTCCCAATGCGAAAGGCCTGAACCCAAATGCACGGATTCTTTCCTCTGTTTAACAGCCCGATGTGAGGTTACAGTGAGTCCCTCGATCACTGTGATAAGCAGCTCGCATTGCTGTTCCACACACACTCACACAGACACACACACACTCACACACACACTTTCACACACTCACCACAGACACAGACACTCACCCACACACTCACAGACACACACTCACAGATACACACACATACACACATACAGAGTCAATTCCCTTGTGTGGGCGGCCGACATTTGTGGGACTGTCAGTCGCGGTCCGGTGGGTTTCGAACCACATCGCTGTCAGGCTGAGCTTCCCTGCTGCTTGTCCAGCCGGGACCTCCCTAATCGCCAGGTATTTAGGGCTTTGGCTGCAGGGTTAACAGGAGGTGAGTGGGAGGGTTTCCTGCCCCCCCCCAGTGACTGGTCTGCCCACCCAGGATCTGCTGGTGAACCAGGCTGGGCCTGTGCTGCCATCAACCACAACAACAACTTGCATGTATAATTTGCCGTTCAGGAGCGGTAGCGTCCTGTTCACAACAACAACAAATGTGTACAGCGCGCTTCACATCGATAGGACATTCCCAAGGCGCTGGAGGATCGGTGTTTTGGAGTTGAGCTGGGGGTGTCAGGATTCGGAACAGTGGAGAGCAATGGCAGGGGAGGCAGGTGATCACATGTGCAGTGAAATACGAGTGTCTTGAGATGTGTGGTGAAGGAGGCAAGGCAAGGAGCGAGGCGGTGGGTTTGCGGTATGGAGCTCCAGACGGTGGGGGCAGGGTGGCTGAATACCTGCCTGACAATGGTGGGCGGGTGAGGCAGGGGCTGTGAAGCAGGCGGGGGAGCCTGTTCAGCAGTGGGAATTGGCAGATTAATATGAGGTTGTAGGGTGGAGGAGCAAGGCCATGGATGGCTGTGAATTTGAGGACCAGGGACTTGATCAGTTTGCTCTGCGTGATGACAAGCTGGTGAAGACATGGTGAGGATACGGGCTGCTGAGTTCTGGATGATCTACAGCCTGAGAATGGAGGAGTTAACGAGTCCAACACGCAGCATGTTTGCACAGGCAAGCCTGGATGACCGCATGTGTGAGAGTTTGGTCAGCATGAATTGCGAGTCATTGGCAGAACCAGGCAAAGCTGTGGAGGTGGGGAAACGCACAGAGGGTTATAGTATTGATTTGGAGAAGCAAGTTTAAGTTTCCTCCCAAGGTTCCTGACTGGCTCAGTGAGGTGATGTGCGCAACAGCTACTGTGTGTGGTTTACGGGGTGGAATAAGGAGAAACCGATTATACTATGATCTTCATGGGGAACAGGAGGAAGAAAGCGATTAGCCTGTATTCTGTATCAGGAGGAATAGGGTGAAAGGGAGTGAATTGTGTGGCTTTCCAGAACAAGTGTGAAAAAGTATTAATCTCAATGATGGGATTGGACAGTTTATTGGGAGGAACAGGGAGAAATCAATTACACTGTGCTTCTTATGGTGATCTTAGATGGAGATTAGAGGGACTGTATCTTGTTATTGTGACCCATTCAAGGCCGTACGCAGGGGGGGTGCGACGGGTGCGTACGCACCCCCCCAAATTATAAAAGGTCCACATTTTCCGGGGTAGAGAATTGCATTTTTTTATCAAATTTAAATACCAAGTAAATTTATTGAACATTTGAGTAACAATCAGTTCTTCAAAACTATATACAAATTATAAACACACATCTTTGAATGATTTAGTATTAATATAAAATTATCGAGTCGCACACCAGAATCGGCGTCTCCCCAAAACATACCGCGTCGATAGACCAGTCCATGACGCGGCGAGTCTGTGACTCGTGATTGGATAAACATAGGCGCCAAGACTCAAATCCTCGTTTGGAAATCATCCCGTAAACAGCCACAAGGGGCAGCACCAATTCTGGAGTTAAAATCATCTTTTCATCTGATCACCGTAAGTAAAAATGACTCAAGTTTTGAGAGGTGTGACTGCAATGCTAGCAAACAATGACAACATATTTACAAGAATCTGAGAAATTAAAGCTTTTGAGAACCCAACAAAAAAGTTATATGCTGGACGGGAATGCCTATCTTAAAAAAAAATACGCATGGACATAGACCTAGGCTTTAGCGCCTATTCTACGTGGTGTGTCAATCGGAAATCATCCCGTATACAGTCACTACATAAAAAGGTAGCACCACTTTGTGGAAGCTGAAATCGTATTTTAATCTGATAATGTTAGCAATTGATAATAGTGCCTTAGTACACTGTCGAGACAGCTGAGAGCGCTTCACAGAACGTACTGTAAAGTAGCCAGTTTTTGCCCAGGATTGTCCCACAAACACCGATGGAGTGAGTCACCGATTTTATTTGGGGGCGTTTGTTGGCCAGGACAACAGGAGAGAGACTTCCCTCCGCTTTTCGAGTAGTGTCAGAGGATCTTTTCACATCCATCTAAACAGACGGATCAGACCTCGGTTCAGCATCTCAACCAAAAGAACAGAGCCTCTAACAATGGGACACCCCCCCCCCCCCCGCCACCACCCACAGCACCACATTGAAGTGTCAGCTTCGTCTGTGTGATACCGAGTGCCGACGTGGGGTTTGAACCCACAACTTTCTGACTCAGAGGCCAGAGTGCTCTTCACTGTGCCAGGCGACTCGCCAGGTGATGCTGCTGTCTTCTATCACCTGTGGGAAACTTTCTTTCCCTCCTACTCAGTGCCTCTGAATCTGAAGACATTCCCAAGGTCGAGGTTGCATATCTGACTGATTGACAACTGAGATTTATTTTCAGGGTTTGTGGGCAGTGTCACGTGATTGGCTATAACTTAAAGGATTGTTAACCTGCACCTGTTAGAGTTGAGGTCCCCAGAACTGCTGCCTCACACCAGCGGGATATAAAGGACAGGTGCAGTCGAGTCTGCAAAGCAACAGCTCTTCCTACACAAATCTCTTCAACGTGACTCCTCCGAAAGTCACTCTTTCTCTCTTTGAATAATAATATAATCCGTGCATTTCATGTAGCGAGGTAGGTTAGGGTCGGTCTACCTCGTGTTCTGTGACCGTGCAATGGTTCCCATAGGATAGTAGGACTATGGACAGTTTCCTCCCGGCTTCTCCAGCTATGTCCGCTAAACCTAAGACGCCTCTGCGGTAATGTCTGTGATACCAGTGTGGTGGTGTACCATATAGCTCACTATTTGTCAGATGCTGTCGCCAGTAAACGTTCAGGGCGTCTCTTAGAAGCCTGGTATATACCTCACGAGTCACCTAATCTCCTGGGTTTGCTTAAGTGTCCAGCATTCTGCTCCATATAGGAGCGACTTTCAGCCCTCGCGTTAATGCACATTCATTATAATATGGAAATCGATATTGGTAGAGCGGTTGACGTATTCGCTTCAAAGCGACCGAGGCGTCTCGAATACGGAACGCTATTAAATAATTAATTTCCCCTCCCTTATTTTTTCAAGTATTTTTTCGTCAGATCAGTATTGTTTGATGGGTCACTGCCTTTAATTTTGATTCTAAATAAATAAAAACTAACTGCACTATTGCTCACAGTTCAACGATATTTTCAGGATAATGCTGATAACAGGCTTGTAACACGTGTGAATTAACTGTTTGACACTGATTTTCAGTTTCTGTATATTTTCTTGTCTTTTATAAAATTTGCTTTGCTGGAATATCTGAGCACATAATTCATACTTTACTCTTACATTATTGTTCATTACAGTCCGAAAGAAATTTAGTCTTAGGATAACAATGCAGAACAACTTATTAATTAGCGTCAATCTGTAGTTTATGATCATTTTCTCTATACGCATACATTTATCAAGCATTCGTCATTGTACTGTGTTAATTGGATTGTAATTTACTTTATCGTTCGCATTCCTTACATCATCGAGTCAACAATCGTGTTGGCTTTTATCGGCGAACACATTCGACCTTCGCAATTAGACACGGACTACCGGGGAAAATATAAACACTGAATAAATAATGATGCTCTTAAACACCAAGGGCATAAATACCGTTCATATTGGATCTTCTGAACCGATTAAATAAGACCTCAAACTGTGTAAAACGTCGGAGCCTCGAGGGGGCCCCGGGGGCAGCCCCCAAGGCCCCGGCCATTGTTGGTCCCATCACTAGCCATTCGCACCCCCCCAAAAAAAATCCTGCGTACGGCCCTGGTGAATTGTTTCTCCCGTGTGTGTGTGTGACCACAATACAAGGATTTCTCCTAGATTCCCGTTTGCAGTGAGCTGAATTCACAAGTTGTGACGAACGGCGAGGGTTAACAGACAGCTGCTGAGAGATTGGGAGCCGCCCATACACGCCCACAACTAAAGTGAAACTAGGTTTGGATCAGGAAGTGGCTTACAGTGAAGATGGCGTCTAAACTCCTGGTTGAGAGCTGGACCGAGGAGCTAAACTGTCCCATTTGTCTGGAGTTATTCACTGATCCTGTTACTCTGGAATGTGGCCACTACTACTGTCGCTCCTGTATCACCCGGAGCTGGGAAAAGCAGGAGACACACCGCTGTCCGGAATGTCGGGAGGTTATTGCCGAAGGGAACCTGAAGGTGAATCGGGCCTTGGTCAGAATGGTAGAGAAAGCTCGAGAATTCAGCCTGACTGCTCCACCACAGACAGGAAACAAACCTCACTGTGAGAAACACAGCGAGGAACTCAAGCTGTTCTGTGAAACTGACAAGAAATTGCTGTGTGTGGTTTGCAGAGACGCGAGAGAACACAGAGATCACAGCTTCCTGCCCATTGATGAAGCAGCTGAAATCTACAAGGTAACAATATTCCTCACATGGGAATCACTACATTTCACTTTATATTTTCACCTTAAAACACTTTGTTTCTATGTGTTTATTCCAGGATGAAGTGAGATCCTCCTTAGCTTCTCTCACACAGAGGAAGCAAACTGTTGTACAAGCTGAAGTCAAACAAAGAGAAAAGATTTCACAAGTTAAGGTAAGTTGTGTCGGGGCTGAAGTTGTATTATGAGTGTCTCTATGTTCTTGGTGTACACACTGTGATATCTCCCTTCACTGTGTGTGAAGGGAGATATTTTAGTGTATCAATTTACTGTGTGTACAGTGTGATGTCTGATATGTTACAGGAACAGGTGAGCAGTCTGCAGACCCACGTCACGTCTGAATTTGCTCAGTAAGATGTGCTTGTAAGCAGTTCCCACTGCATGCCTAGTCTATGAACATTTTACTGTTGATATGCGAACTTGATTACATTTGGAGACAGTATTGAGCAACTAGTCGCCAAAATAATTTAAATTGGTCATTTCAACACACGCTCTTTGTGGGGACGCTGCTCTGTGCAACTGGTTGCTGTGTTTCGTCCACAAATATACAGTCAATTTACTTTACAGTATATTCTGTGAAGCACTTTGAGACAACTTCGAGAAGACGTAGAAAGCGCTATATCAAACACCAGGATTATTATTATTATTGTTAATCCTAATGAAAGTAACCTATTTGATATGGAAATTTATTTTTGAATGCCTGAGTTTACAGTGTAATGTCTCAGTGTGACTCACTGTATCTGTGTTTGATTTCATTAGGAACAAATTGAACCCAAGAGAAGGTATGGAATGTTTACTTACTAAATATCCCAGAATTTAACATTGAAGCCAAACACAGCTTCACTTTGTATTGTGAATGTCTGTTATTTCAGGATCAGTAGCTTGGATTTTAAGCTGTCAGTGTGTGAGATTGATCTGCCTGAGAGAGAGATCAGAGACAGCATCGACCCAGGTAAATGACACTCAATTCTCAAAATGAACAACAAAGCCCCCATCACACACAGCCCCCAACACACACAGCTCTCAGCACACACAGCCCGCAGCACACCCAGCATACCCCAGCACAGCCCCCATCACACACAGCACACAGAGTGTAGTTGAGGAAGACAAGTGGGCCAAGGATGGATCCTTGGGGTTCTACGCAGGTGACTGGGTGGAAAGGCCAGGGCAAATATTCAGCATTTAGGTAGAGCTGGTGGTTTGTGAGGTGGGATTCCAACCACGCGAGTGTAGTCCCACTGAGGTGGATGAGGGAAGACAAGCCGTGGAGAGGAACGTGATTGTCTGATCTACTTTTCAACCTGCAGTTGACACCCAACTCTACTTTTCCACCTCTCTGCCCCCACCGATTGGAAGCCTATCCCACAATCAGTTCACCTCGCTCCCTCAAACTGTGAGATGACACAGTTGTACAGGTTGCGGGTGGAGCCTGGGCCACGGAATGCTGTGAGGTGGTGTTTCCAGTCTCCTGTGTCAATGGTATTTTGTTCCTTGCAGTGTTTGACACTCATCAGTAGATTGGATTTTACATTTTTCCCCTTTCCAGCCCAACGCGAGAAAATTGATCAGTTGGAGAGATTGAGGGAGCAATCTCAGGTTCACCAACAGCTGGTTGAGGAGAAGCGACTGGGAGAGGAAAAGATCCATCAGCTGGAAGTGTCTGTGGAAGAAATGAGGCAGAAGTTAATGGAGGAGAAGGAAGCCATGGCTCGTAAAGTTCAGGAGCAGCAAAGTTCACTGAGACAGGAGATCCAGGAAACGCCAGAAGGTATGACGTCCCTGATTAGTGTGAAGGCTGTTGTGGCTATGATGGTTGTAGGGGAGGTGAGTGCTGTTGAAAGATTTGGGGGAGTCTTGTGGCTCAGCGGTTTAAGCTCTCGTCTTACAAGCGAGAGATCTGGCTTCAATTCCAGACAGGGCGAAATCTTGGGAAAATTGATGACTAATTATTAATTAATTACTCCACATACCAGATAATAATTTCTTTAAATAAAAAAAAACGCTCATCCACGACTATTGCTGTGCGAAATTTGCTGCCGAGTTGTCCTAACTTGTCTTAGCCATGACCACAAAGCTTGTGGGCTGAACCCATCCTGCTAATCACTCCTTCCTGGTCTCTGCGTGTGCATTTCCACCCCCGACCCGAGCCTTGCTCTCAAATCTAAATGTCTTTCCTCCCACCCCCCTCTATCCGCTTCTCTCACTCTGCCCTAATCTCCTACCATCCCCCACATTCTCTCTCTCCTGGACGCCATCAACACTGCCCTCTGCTCCAGGCTGGGAATCCTACTTCCGGCCCCAGCTACTCCATTCACAGGCTGCAGGTCATTGAAAACTCTGCAGCCCATCTACTATCCCGCACCCGCATCCGCTACCACATAACCCCACCCTCGCCCGTCTGCACTGGCTCCCCATCCTCCAGAGGATCGAGTTCAAGAACCTCGTCCGCACCTTCAAGGCCTTACACGGCCTTGCCCCGCCCTATTTAACCGATCTACTCTCCACCTATAATCCCAGCCGGACCCTCCGTTCAGCAGCACTTGGCCTGCTCCAAGCCCCCCGCCCGAACCATCGGAGGCCGGGCCTTCAGTTTCTCCGCTCCCACCCTGTGGAATTCCATCCCCCAATTCCTCTGCCATGTTTCTTCCCTTTCCTCTTTCAAGGCCGGATTGAAGACTTTCCTCTTCGACCATGGCTTCTCCCCTGAATTTGTTGACCTCCCCTTCGTGTTTCACCCCTTCCCGAACACTCCCCTCCCAGCCCGGGTCACACGCCTCCTGTGCAGTGCCATAGGACGTCCTCCCGACGTGAAAGGCGCTTTATAAGTTTAAATTGTTGTTGTTTTTGTAATCATGACTCCAGGAGCTGGGAGTCCCAGAGCAGCCCACCACAGCTGCCCTAACATTGACACCCTCCACACTAACCACCCGCTTAAGGCAATCATAACTCCCCCCTTCCTCATACGTAGCCTTCCCAACTCTCCATCTATTCTGTACACCCTCAAATCCTCTCCGCACCACTCCACACCCCCTCACCCCCAAACAGCAAACCCACCCGCTTTTCCCTTCAAAATGTCTTTCCAGCAAAACCCTCACTCTCCACGATCTCACCCTGGATGATTGCATTGATATTCTTGGGCTTACACAGGGTTTCACTGAATTCTCCCAGTGCATCCCGTGTGGTACCGTACCCCAGCGCTCGTTTAACGTCATCAAACAATTTGTCGTCTGTTTCCCGTTGATCAAACTATTCCCGACCTTTCTCTTTCAGAATTGATTCTGTCTCTGACCAACAAACTTCCCCCGAATAGAATCAAAGCTGTGCGGACACTGGACTTTAGTGGAATCACATTGAACCCTCCGACCTGTGCTGTGCTGGTTAAGATGTTACATCCCCGTGTCACCATAGAGACGCTCACTCTCAACAACTGTAAGATCGGAGCTGAAGGGATCCAGTGCCTGGTGCCCGCACTGCACAAGTGCCGACATCTCAGGTTTGTTATTGTTGATGGTCACAGTCAGAAACTTGAGGGAGATAAGACAGTCAGTGTGGGGTGTGTGAGCTGCTGTGTCAAATGACTGGCTGGTGAGTGGTCTCTTTGAGGGGGGAAATCCCCAAAGGTGCTGTCAAAGAGAAAGGTCTTTAGCTGAGACACAAACCTGGGAAGAGAGGAGAGGAGGCGCAGGGAGTGAGAAAGGGATTTCCAGATCGCTAGGTTTCTAGGAGACAGTAACAGACTGATAGAGAGACTGAGTGTGAGCAAGAGGCAGAGAGACTGAGTGCGTAAAAGAGATGGAGTGACTGAGTGAGCGTGAGTGTATAAGAGAGAGGCTCAGAGATGGACTAGGGTTTTCGGAGCTTTGTGGTTGAAATATTGGCAGAGAAGGGTGATGCGTCGGAGATGGAAGAGGACAACTGGGACCAAACTCCACTCCCCCGTTAACCCAGTTGTTGCCACACTGCACTGGCTCTGTGGCTCGGAGAGGATCATTTTCAAGATACTTGCATTTAAATCTCTCCACTCTACAACCCCTACATCTAGACGTCCCAAAGCGCTTCTCAGAATATACTGTAAAGTGAATTGACTGTATATTTATTTATACCGTGTTATTATTTGTGGGTGAAACGCGGCAGGCAATTCCGCACAGCAGCGTCCCAACAAACAGTCAACAGTGGGTTGCAATGACCCGTTTTTGGGGGGGAGGGATTATTATTAGCCATTTGTGTGGAGTAAGGATCCATGTGTCTCCCTGACCTGAATGGAATCGAGCACAGGTCTCACGCTTTTAACGTGACTGCTCCAACCACTGACCTACAGGATTTCAAAGTGCGAGAAATAAAGACAGAGATAGAGACTGGGTATGGATAACTCCGTTGGAGAAAGAGAGAAGGGGGTGACCATCGGAGAGTGAATGATTGTGAAAGAGAGAGATAGAGACACTGAGAGGCAGTGAGACAGAAAGACTGTTTGAGAGAGACTGACAAATGGGGAGAGAGTGAGATAGTAACGGGAGGGAGTGAAAGAAAGAGAACAAAAGAGAGAATCACTGAGGGAGAGTTTCTCAGTGATAGAGAGAGAAGCAGGTAGATGGAACAACTGGGAGAGTTGGGACTGACAGAAAGACAGGGAAAGGGAATGACAGAGAGAAAGTGATAGAGACAGAGAGAGACAGAGACAGAAAGAGGAATAGACAGGGGGAATGAGAGAGAGACAGGGAAAGAAAGAGAGAGACTGAGATAACCCGATCGGTTATCTCTCTCTATCTCACACTCTAATCCGTTCCCTATAAAGCTCTGAGACCTGAGCTCATAATAAAATATCAGTATATTATACAAATATCAGTGTTTGTCTCAACCAACCAGGAATTTGTAACGATGTGTGTGTGTGTACGTTCAGGTGTCTGGCCCCGGCCCCAGCTCCTGTATATAGATGTCAATGTGTATTGTATTGTTACACTATATTCACTGTGTCTCTGTCTCTGTGTCCAGGCTGCAGGGCAATAATCTGGGAGATTCTGGAGTGAAGTCACTGTGTGAGGCTCTGAGGAAACCGGAGTGTAAAATACAGACACTGGTGTATGTAACAGACTGTGTCAGAAAATAATATCCCGAGTATGAATCTCCCCGATACACACCCTCCATCATTCCCACACTCCCTCCCTCATTTACTCCATCATTCACTCACTCCCTCCTTCCCTCCTTCTGCCTCCATATCCCCCTCCTACCCTCCCTCCGTCACTCTCTCTCCCTCCCCCAGCTCCTTCAATACCGCAACTCCCTCCCTCCTCTCCCTTTCCCTCTTCATCCCTCTCCAGCTCCCTCGCAGTCACTCTCTCTCCCACAGCTCACTCCGATTCTTTTCCTCTCTCACTCTCTCCCCCAGCTCGCTCTGTCTCTCCCTCCCCAACTCTCTCCCTCCCACAGCGCACATGCTCCCTCGCCCAGCTCTCTCCCTTTCTCCTTGCACCAACACCCATTCTCCCTGCACCAGCTCCCTGTCTCCCTCATTTTATCCCTCACCCCATTCTCTCCCCCTCCATTCTCCCTTCCTAGCTAACACTCTCCCTTTCCCTGCCACCCCTACACTGCTTACCTTAGCCATTCCTTTAAACCCCTCGCTCCCTCCCTCCCTGTCATTCTCTCCCTCAATCTCTCTCTCTCCCTCCCATTCTCTCCCATTCCCATTCTTTCCCTCGCTTCTGCAGCTGCCTTCCCCAACCTCTCTCTCCCAACTCCCTCCCTCCCTCACCAGCAAACTCCCTATCTCCCTCCCCAGCTCTCTCACTCACTCTCTCCATTCCTATCTACGCCCCTCACTCCCTTCCTCCCACTACCTCCACTGCTGTCTCATTCCCAACCCTGAACTCCGTCCCTCGCCCCAGACACTGTCTGTCCAGCGCATTGTGACGTCCTCCCCACATGTCATATTGTTGTTGTTGTTGTTGATCCCTGTCATGTCTCTGTGTCTCTGATCTCCAGGCTGGACAGGAACAGACTGACCGATGGCTGCACTGATGATCTGGTCTCCGCTCTCAGTACAAGCCGCTCACTGTGGCAGTTGGGCCTGGGGTCTAACTCCTTCACAGACGCCTCTGTCCCCGCTCTCCTCCGCCTCACACTGACCTGCACCAGCCTGGAGAGGATCACGTGAGTGTTTGTGTCAGTGTTTAATGTGATAAACACACAGAGAACGGGGCTGGGTATCGGGATGGAGACAGTCTGAGGGGATTTATTGATGAATTAACCTGCGAGTGAAGAGTTTCCAGTTTATATTGTGATCAGATGGTTATTTGCTGTTTAATGTGTTTCAGGCTGGGGGGGAATCAGTTCAGTTCAGACGGACAGAGACAGCTGAGGTCACTGGGGGCATCCAGAGCTGGGCTGACAGTGAATGTGGGATGGTGACTGAGGCAGTGACTGCCCACACAGTGTGTGATATGTAATACATTGTGTACACTGTAGTGACTGGTTATTAAAGGTGTCATTCCTGATCCCTCTCCCATCAGCCTGTCCACTGTGTGTGTGTGTGAGAGAGAGAGACACCAAACACACAGTCACTACACTGTAGCCTCCCCCAAACACACAGTCACTACACTTCAAGGGGGTTAAACACGCCAAACTCCGGGATTATTATTATTATTATACCCGCGGCCTCTTTACCTAAGACACGATTTGCCGCCCAAACCGAAGCCGCAAACGCTTGGGAAAGGTCGGGAAAGCCGTTGGCTTCCCGACACTCCCCCCCACCGCGCGCTGACAGTTTGGCGCCTTTTTTTACTTTAAAAAAAAACTCCCGGTACAAACAGCGGGGGGCGGCTCAGTGCAGGAGGCGTCGCAAGGGTACGAATCAGCACACAACGCTCCCTGTGTACAGACGGGTCACGTGGGGGGTGTGGGGGCTGGTGAGTGGACAGGCAGCCAGGTGACGTTTCATTACCAGCTGGAAAGTCATCTATACAGATAGAATCCGGACTGGCCGGTCACGTGGGGGGAAAGGGGGGCTGGTGGGTCACGTGGTGGGGGCGCGGCTAGCCGATCACGTGGCGGGGGTGGGGATTGTGGATCACGTGGGGGGAGAGGGAACTGGTGGATCACGTGTCGGCAGAGAAAGGAGGCTGACTTGTCACGAGTTAGGGGGAGAAGGGGCGGAGTCAGGGCAATGGGGAGGGTGGGGTGTTCAATTATCTCCTCTCTCCCCCTCCATCCTCTCCTCCACTCCCATCTTCCCCCTCAAACCTCCACATCACCTGCTTCCTGTCTCCCCACTCTTTCTCACTCTCTCTGTTTCTCTCCCTTGATCATAGACCTACTTTCTCACTGTCTCTATCTCAGACTCTTCTCCCCCAATGTCTCTGACCCCAAACATACAGTCACTACATTGTACCATCCACCCACACACACAATCACTACCCTTTACACTCCCCCAAACACACAGTCACTTCACTTTACACCAAACAACAAGTAAATACACTTTACCTTCTCTCCAAACACAGTCACTTCACTTTACACCAAACACCAAATAAATACACTTTACCTTCTCCTCTCCAAACACACAGTCACTTAACTTTACACCAAACACCAAGTAAATACACTTTGCTCTCTCCTCTCCAAACACACAGTCACTAAACTTTACCCTGGTGTGTTGGTAAACACCTGTAGGCTGAGTGGGAGTCACAAATATATCTGATGCTTTGCAGTCTTTGTCGTCTCAAATTGTAGTCTCATTATGTTGTCTCATAAGTGTAGACATAAGATGTCCCCCCCGACGTGATAGACAGTCTAGGAATCTCATTGTGTTGTTGGAGTTAGAGCTCACTGCCCAGGTTTCCACAACAGTGACAATGTGTGTAACAGCATTTCCACAGCACCTTTCACATCCGGAGGGCCTCCCAAAGTGCTGGGCCGTCAAGGTTTGAGCCTTAATTTGAGGTTGGATTCAGAAGTGGTGGTGCGGGGGGGGGGGGGGGGGGGGGGCAGACATGAAAAAGTCATGAGACAGATCTCTGAAACAAGCCTCTTTACTCACTTGAGTGTTTTTGCTATGTTTTAATCCGCAAAGGTAAGTGGCCATTACCAGGATATACAAAGGGAAGGAAGGACGTTCTTTCTGTCCGTTTTCTCTTTCTTTTGTCACATCTTTCACATTCACTGCTGTCTTATCAACATTCACAACATTTTCATATTCACTCTGACACATACATATTTTTCATTTACCTTTCTTACTCATTCGGAAAATGAGGGTTGGAATGGTTTCCATTGAAACAAACTACAGCCTTGACACCCGCACACATCCTCCTGACATGAAAGGCAGGATACACATGTCATTTGTTATTGTTGAGACAAGAACCACTTGCACTTTTATAGCGTGCTCCACGCAGCTGCTCACGGCTTGAAACATGACCAGTGTGAAGGAGACGTGTGAAAGAGACGTTGAGGCATCAGGCACTGGTTCATTGCAGTCTGTAAGGTAGAGATGGCTCTCCCAGCCAAGGCCAGACTTCACATAGTTTCATTACATCTCATGTCAGGCTGGCAGGCAGTCGCTGCTGATTGGGTGAGCCAGGCAGTCATCAGCGTTGGCCTCTGTGGCTGGTGGAGCAGAATAACGACTGACGGCCGGTCAAACTCGGCCACATCCTGGGCCATCTCTCCCCTCGACAAGAGAGAAATAGAGAATGTTGCAAATGGACAGGTTCCTTCTGCTCCAGGGCTCAGAGGAAACTGCGGACTCCATCCATTATTCCTGGATTGTAGTTACAAAAGAAAAGCAGCTCCTGTTTCCCCTCCTCTGTGTGAGCTGTGGGTGTGAGGAAAGGCAGTCAGAGAATTAGTTTGTGAGAATGCGGAATGAATCCCAACAATCCCAGCTCTCTGCACTATACAATAATATTACACAAGGCTTCTCTGATTGTGATTTTCAAAGTTCGGAGAGACTTTGGATCAAGTAAATGGGGGAAAGTACTGAATGGTGTCAAAAGAACCAGAGAGGAGACAAGGAGCAAATAGCTTTGTCCCCCAAACATACACTAATCCCTCCCTCCATACCTTTCTCATGCTGGATCCATTTGCAGCTTTCAAACTCCTTCTCACTGTAATTCCCAACTTCGATTGGAACAAAAGGGTCCAAAGTATCAAAGCCTTCCTGCAGAGGTTACAGTGTGATGGGGGGAGAGAAAGGAGAGAGATAGAGGGGAACAGTGTCAGTCATGAGCAGAAGATGCAACAGCAACAAAATACACTCGCACAGTGTGTTTCATGTCCGGAGGACGTCTCAAGACGCTGAAGTCAGTGTATGCCCCGATGGCAGGGAGGGTGACTGAAGTCAGAGTCAAAGAGGAGGGTCTTGAGACGTGTCTTGAGGGAGTCGAGGCAGAGGAACTGTGGGATGGAGGGAGCGAGGCAGAGGGATTGTGGGATGGAGGGAACGAGGCAGAAGAATTGTGGTATGGAGGTGGCGAGGCAGAGGGTCACCAGGATGGAGTTCCAAAGTGTAGGGCGCAAGGATGGAACTGTGACAAGAGATGAAGAACGGGGACCTGATGTGAGGGAGCCCAGTGACTGGCTCGATGTGCGAAAGCGACTGGATTTGCAACAACAACCCTGAGGCCTCCCATTGCGAGTGAGTAGCTGGGCTCTCAGGGAGGTTTGGGAGGAGCTTCAGTCAATCCGGGCACAGAATGCTCACCTTTCTAAGCAGATGGTGGGGTAGATGAGACAAGTGGGAGGAACCCAATGCCCCAGTCTTGGTCAGTGTCATCACCACAGCTCCAGCGCACTGCAGCAGGTAACACACGGGTTAGAATAGAATAATAAGCCTTTCATTTGACGCACCACCTAATCACTTTAAAACGTCTCAAAGCGCTGCACAGGCTACACTGTAAAGTGATTTGCCTGTATATTTTATGGGCAGACACACCGTGCGCCAAAATGATGTGGACACATGCATACCTACACGCGTACATACACACCACACACTCATTCACGTACACACACAGAGCATTGGTGCAGGGAGTGTGTGGTGCTGTAGGGAGAGGCTACTCTCTCAGACTCTCACCCAGTCATTGTTCATCAGCTTCTTCAAATTGTGCATCAGAGTCAGCTCGTGTGGAAATATCTGTGAAAAGAGAGTGTCCTGAAACTGGGCAAGGAGGGGTAAGGCCATCAGAGAGCGTTCAGAGGTTCAGGATGGACTGGGTGCCACTAATGGTGGAACTGAGGGCACAAGGGACAAGTCCGTTGAGTGGAGGTAGTGGGTTGGATGAGTAAGCAGGTTGGAGAGATGGCGAGATGCCAGGGCATGAAAAGATTTCAAAATGAGGGAGACGATCTTGAAATAGATCCATTTGATGATAGAGTTTAGTGTGTGATAGGGACGCAGGGGAGCCTGGCGAGGCCTGGAACAAGAATAGAATCAGGAATGTGAGGCAATACCTGGCTCCTATCCTCCTTCCTCATGGTGGTGGGTCCCCAGAGGGCATTGGCTCTGTCGATGGCCACCAGCAGGCGGTAGGTATCTGGCGAGCTCTGTCCCTTCAGCGCCTTGAACAGGACTCTGACTGCATCACTCGCACTCTTTACCCTCGTCAGTCCCTGCAGGGAGAAGTCAGCTCAACCACAACACACACAGACACACAAACAATAACTCACTCATCTCACCGTCCTGGCACCAGTGAAGGCATCTACGAATGCATTTGATCTGACGCTTAGAACACGAAAACATCTCAAAAGTGCTTTCAAGGGAATTGCTGTCATCAGGGGGACTTTTCTTTTTAAATAAGCCAATGCAGCAACCAGCTGTGAAGTGAATGAGCCATTTATTTAGGGAATTGTCAGTCAGGACACAGGGAGAGAGAGAGAGAGAAACATCCTTCTCTTTACCGATAGCGCCATGGGAGATCATTTAACTTCTGACAGGGAGCGAGGTTTAACATCTCAACCAAAGGACAGAGCGTCCCCCAATAAGGCTCTCTCTCCCACCATCATCAGCCTAGGGTATGAGCTCAGAATCCCCAGCGTTGACTTCAAGGGCCAGAGCTTAGGTGACTGAGCCAAGCAACAGGAAAATTACATTTGTAGAGCGTCTTTCATGTTGGTAGGACGTCCAAAGGCTCTGGACAGTCAAGGGTCAGGACTTGAGCATGGGGTGGGGGGAGGGCGGGGGAAGACCTAAGGAGACCTTTTTCTAGCTCCCCCCACCTTGTCCCCACATGCGGTTCTGATGATTCAGTGTGAAACCCCTCACCCAGTTACCTGTTCCACCACTTCACCGAGCGGCCTCCCCTCCTCCGTTGCCTCCCGCTTGCTCCAGATGTACCTTTGCCAGGTTTTTATCTGTTCAGAAAAACTTGAATTAGATGTTGCTTCAGTAGCTTCAACGAGATGTTCGATCGTGGAGAAGTTTTAATTCCCTGTTAATTTAGAAGTTGTTGTAAAACGATAAGAATGGATACGAAGGACGTCCCACCAATCCGGAGTCCTGAAACAGGCCTAATAGGAGTCAAGGGACTGTGGGCTGGAGGTCTGACACATAGGGTCATGGCTACTGGACAAAAACAACTATTTTGTTATTACCTCCTTTAAGAAGCGCTCGTTTGTAATCTTGAAATTCTTGAGCCAGACACAGGCCTCAATGGGCTGGTGTCAAACCGAGCTGGATTGTAGGAGGACTGGAGCAGCTCTTTACGGCTTTTCACCCATATGTAAGCTGTTACATGTGGAAAAATACAAGACAATTACTGATACTGAGCCTCACCCTTGTTTTCAAATCCCTCCACTCCTCTGCCACCCTCTACCTCTCTGACCTCCTCTCTCCTCAAACCAGCTCCCGTTGACTTTGCTCCACTGGGTCTGGCCTCCTCCATGTCCCCCCCGAATCCTCCGCTCTACCCTCGCTGGCTGTGCCTTCAGACACTATGCCCCGAGGCTCTGGAATTCCCTTCCTCACTACCTTCGCTTTCCACCTCTTTTCTCTGATTCAGGTCCCAGCTGAAGACCTTTCTCTTCGACCGCGCCTTTGGTCATCTTTCTACCCCTGCCCCTGGCTCGGTCCTGGGATCCACTATTGTGAAGCGCTCTGAGACGCCGTCCAGCATAGAGGGCGCTGTATAAATCAAAGTTGATGTGGCTATTGCTCAGCTACACACACAGTAGCAATCTCATTAGTCCCCCATCAATCCATATCGATGTTTTTATCTGGTGTAGAGTTATAGAGTTTAGACATACAGCCAGCAAATCTCATCAACTTGGAAAAAAGATGGAGCCAAGGTCAACTTCCATGTCTGACATTGCTGTTAGTGCCACCAGAGACACACAGAGACACACACAGCTTTATAGCATCAGTGGGTGGCTATGTACAGCAACATGCGCCCATTCTCAATCATGTCCTGAAACACCAAGAGTAATGACTGCCCTCGCGCCCACCAGCCCAAACCCTCTCCCCATTGCTGCCATCCTCTGGACAACTACACAAGTCCAATCCAATAACATTGGCTGCAACTCACCATCTGGGACATGGAGAATAAGCCAGACCTGCTTGGAACAGTAATGAACAGCATTGCAGAGTGTGAGTGTTTTCCCACAGCATCTCTCACCATCTGAAAGCTGAGAGGTCAAGGAAAGGAGCTGGGACATTGAGCCACATTTATGGATTCCACCTTACACAGCGTTCCAGCGGGTTTGTTTCTTGCGGGATTATTATCAGACGTGTGGAGTAAGGAAACGCTTTGCCGGGAATCACACCCAATTTGGAAGTGAAAAGGATACAGATGAGATAGCGGATGGCACGGTATGAAAAATTGGTCGCTTTCAGATAACTGTTGAGCTCCAGTGCTGGCTGCCTGACCATCAAACATGCCTCTCCAAACGTCCTCACCTGCAACACAACAGAGAGAATCACATACCTCCTTCACTCCTGTCTGAAGCCGAGTGAAGCAAGCACACATTCATGTTACTATAATAATAATAATCTTGGCATTTGCTATCACGCTTTTCACATCTTATCGACGTCTCGAATCGCTTCACAGAATATACTCTCACATACACAGTGAACAAATACAATTTTTCATATTGATCTAATATATAAGATCAACAACTTTATAGTATAATATAAACAAAGTTGGAAAATGCTTTCCAACAAATTTCGTCCTGATAGAATTACATTCATTTCACGTTGCACCACTTTTAAGTGAACATAATTCTGATTCAATTGCAGAGTGTACATTTGAGTGTGCACTTCTATTCCGATTTCATGAACTTGAAATATATATTGAAATGAAAATAATATTGTAACTTATGTGAGGGATAACCCAGCTGCTGGCAGTATTGGTGAATCAGCACTGTTCTGAATGGTTTTTGTTTGATTTATAATTGAAGTTTAAGTTACTAACTGAAGATGCAAAGTGCCATATTTCTTTCCAATGGAGGCACTAGAACACTGTCCTATGCAGTTCAAGGTTTGGAGCACTCGCCTCACAAGCGAGAGACTTGGGTTTGATTCCTTGGGAAGTTTTCCTTACTCCACACACCTGATAATAATCACTCAAAAAATCTAATAATAAATTGGTCATTTTCAATCCACGACCGTTTTGTAGGAGAAGCTGCTGTGTGTAATTGACTGCCGTGTTTCGCTCTCCCAGAAATGTACAGTCAACTCACATTACAGTATATTCTATGAAGCGCTTTGAGACATCTAAATGACGTGAAAAGCTGCTATATCAAACACGAGGATAATTATTGCAGTAAAAGCTTTGTTATCTGGCACCCTCGGGAACTGACCCGTGCCGGTTAATCAAATTTGCCGGATATTCCAGTGGCAAGTCGGGGTATGTGTGTGGGTGAGTGTGTGAGTGTGTGTGTGTGTGTGTGTGAGGGTGTGTATGTGGGTGTGTTGCACACTCACGTTGCTCATTAACCCTTTGAAGAGGATGAGCTCAGCCTGGAGTTCACAAACCTTCATCACCAATTCTTCCTGTGTGTCTTCAGCTTCCTACAGTGACAACAACAGTGACAAAACACCCTCACCGTCACACACACACACACACACCCTCACACCCTGACACGCACAGACCTTCACAAACACACACACACACACTCCCTCACACACTGACACAGCCTCTCACACATACCGTTACGCTTGTTGTTGAATGGATAAATATCTGGTTCAAATTTTGGATGCTGCATTTCAAAAGGAACCAAAATAACATTTGAACTTCAGTTTTAACAAACTTCATTCTGTGTGTTCACAACAGACATAAAGCTCTTACTGTTTAGGGTCAGGGGGGATAGGGGTTAGGGTGTAGGGATAGGGATCACCACATCACCTGTTGTGATGTGGTGATTCTGTCCTGCAGTTAGAGTCTTATTGTGTATTCCTCCTCCCACCTGTGAAATATAGTGAACACACAGTGAGATACACCCACACACCCACATAGTGACCCACACATGTAGTAACACATACAGACACACACAGTGACACACACACACATATACAGTAGCACAGACATAGTGACACACACACACATACAGAGACACACACAGAGACACACATACACACACACATTGTCACACACACTCAGTCACAGACAGTTACAGAGATAAATACACACCTCACTCTCACATATACACACAGTGCCACTCACATACTCTCACACACTCTCACAAAATCACTGACACACACACACACACAGTGATACACACACACAGTGATACACACACTCACAGTCGTGGAAGTGGGATTAGGGTAGAGGGGGAAAAGAGGAGGGTAAGTGGGGGAAGGAGAGCAGGAAAACAATGTATATGTGCGGGCGAAACTGGAAATTCGTGCATTAGCTGCTAATTTGGGAGTATAGCCACCCACAGGACTGTTTTAATAATCATATTCCTTACCTCTTATCAAACTAATATGTTATCTACCTTTGTTTTCGATCGCGCCTTTGGTCACCTTTCCACCCCTGCCCCTGGCTCGGTCCTGGGATCCATTATTGTGAAGCGTTCTGAGACGCCGTCCGGCGTGGAGGGCGAGATATACATCGAAGTTGTTGTTGTTGTTGCTGCTATCACAACAGAAACACAGACAGTCACCCTGACACACAGATACACAGTCACCCCCCTCACCAACTCTTGTCCTCCTCTCTCTCTCTCTCTCACGTTTGACCTTGGAGGGCTACACAGGCAGTCACTCTCACACAGTCAGAGAGAGACACACACACACAGGCACACACACTCTCACACAGTCAGAGACATTCTCACACAGTCAGAGAGACACACACAGAGACACACACACACTTATACAGAGACAGGTACACACACTCACACACAGACACGTACACACACTCATACACACACAGAGACACATACACACATACTCACACACAACCAGTCACAGGAGACACAAACACACACACACTCTTACATGGACAAATACACACACTCAGAGACACTCACAGAGACACTCACTCACACACAGACTCTCTTACACACACTCACACAGAGACATTCACACACACAGAGACACTAAACACACACAGACAGAGACACTCAACACACACAGAGACACACTCACACTCAGACACTCTTACACAGAGACACACACTCTCACACACACAGACACATACACGCAGTCAGAGATACTCACACACAGAGAGAGACACACTCACACACACACAGACATACAAACACTCAGTCACAGAGATGCTCACGCACACACTCACACTCAGAGACATACACACTCACACACAGACACACACACTCACACACACTCTCACGCACACATAGAGACAAACACACTCTCACACACACAGTCACAGAGACACTCACACAGAGACAAACACACTCTCACACACACACACACACAGTCACAGAGACACTCACACACACAGTCACACACAAGAGAAAAAAACACTCTCACACACTCCCACACACGGACACACACACACACTCACACAAAGAGACAAACACACTCACACACACATACACAGTCACAGAGACACACACACACTCTCACACATAGACACACACACAGTCACAGAGATACTCACACACTCACACAGAGACAAACACTATCACACACTTACACACACAGTCACAGAGACACTCACACATACACTCACACAGACAGACTCACACACATACAGTCAGAGACACTAACACACACACAGAGACAAACACACTCTCACACACTCACAAACAGACACACACACAGTCACAGAGACACTCACACATACACTCACACAGACAGACTCACACACATACAGTCAGAGACACTAACACACACACAGAGACAAACACACTCTCACACACTCACAAACAGACACACACACAGTCACAGAGACACTCACACACACTCTCATCCAGAGAAACGCACTCACACGCAGTCACAGAGACACACACACACACTCTCACACACAGAGTCACACACTCACACACAGACACACACACAATCACAGAGACACACACACTCTCTATCACACACAGAGACACACAGTCACAGAGACACAGACACACACTCACTCACAGAGACTCCCACACAATCAGTCACAGAGATACAGAGACTCTCAGCTCCTCTCTCTCCGGGTTGACCTTGGCCATTGTCCAGGGCTCTGAGCTCGGGGGGATGTGGCAGGTGTTAGGCCTGAGGCCTGGGGTCTGGGCTGGGGGAGGGGGAGGGGGAGGCGGCCCCAGCCGGCTCTGGGCAGGAGAGGAGATGCCGTCCGAGATGGGAGGGTCACCAGCCGAGACGCTGGGAGAGAGGAGGCTGGGGATTGGCTGGTGAGGAGGAGAGAGGAGGCTGGGGATTGGCAGGTGAGGAGGAGAGAGGTGGCTGGGGATTGGCTGGTGAGGAGCAGAAAGGACAGGAGGCTGGGGATTGGCTGGTGAGGAGGAGACAGGAGGCTGGGGATTGGCTGGTGAGGAGGCGACAAGAGGCTGTGGATTGGCTAGAGCTCCCGACCCCCACGAGCGGAGCTGAAGTCCCTACCTGTTTGTGACGTGCCTCCCTCTCCACCCCCCAGCCCCTGGTGACGTGTCTGCCCCCCACCCCCCCTCCACAGTATAGGCCCGACAGAGAAGGACAACTCAAGGGTTGACCATCAGTGGTAAACTGTGTTATCAGAGCGTTGATGGGGAATTCTCCCCCAATCCTGGTTAGCCCTGAGTGCCCTGTCCACCATCTTGGGACTCAAAGTCGAATGGGCACCAAGGACCATGATCTCCCAATGCAAACCCACATGCCGTGGTCGGGGCAGGCAGTACATTTCCTGATGATATCCATATACAGTAAAAGTCTGTTTATCCGGCACACTCGGGGACCTGGCCAATGACGGTTAAAGCGCGTGTCGGATATTCGGCCGAAAACACGTCCAAAAGATGCATTGTGCCGGATAAATTCCAGTTAATCGAATGTGGACTTTTTTTCTTTTGAGATGCCGATGGGTGTCCTGTGTGTTCTTTACTGACCCCAGACTGTATGGAGGAGACTATACACTCTGAGCGGGGCTTCTATCAAAATTTGGAGTTTCACTGGTAATACTGGTAGTAAGAGTAATTTTCCCAACTCAGTGACGAACTATATACTAAAAAAAAAAATCCTTGCATTTGATACAGTGGGTTTTCACATCTTATCAACATCTCAAAGTGCTTCACAGATTATAATGTAAAGTGAATTGACTGCCTATTTATTGGTGAAATGTGGCAGCCAATTGCACACAACAGCGTCCCATAAACAGTGATGGATTGAAAATGACCAATTTTTAAAAAAAAACAATTTGAGGGAGGGATTATTACTTGGCGTGTGTGTGTACATGGAGTAGGGAAACTTGCCCAAGGTTTCACCCTGATTTGCCTGGATTCAAACACATGTCTCACGCTTCTAAGGCGAGTGAGTGGCTCTAACCACTGAGCTACAGGATCTCCACTATTAATTAAACTATTGATAGAGGACTTTATGATCTTCGGTATCGTAGATTATTTTAGGATTGAGTACTCATTTAACAATGCCTCATGTGTCAAGCCATCCATGTTTATTCCCCTTTGAGGCCAAATTGTTTGGTAAGCTGTTCAGTGTTTGGATATCTCCCCGATTCCACGCAGCAGTTGCACCTGTTTGGGAGCATAAAGTGTAGTTACTGTATCTGGGGTGAAGTGAGGTGACTGCGTTTGGGAGCATAAAGTGTAGTGACTGTGTGTTTGGGGTGAAATGTGGTGACTGCGTTTGGGAGCGTAAAGTGTAGTGACTATGTACAAAACACAAAATACTACAGAAACTGGGAACCTGAAACAAAAACAGAAGTTGCTGGGGAAACTCAGCAGGTCAGGCAGCATCCATGGAGAAAGGAAAAGGAGTCAACTTTTCAGGTCTACAACCCTTCAACAGAACTGGCGAAGGCTTGTAGACCCGAAAGGTTGACTCTTTTCCCTTTCTCCATGGATGCTGCCTGACCTGCTGAGTTTCCCCAGCAACTTCTGTTTTTGTTTGTAGCGACTGTGTGTTTGGGGGAGTGTGAAGTGTATTGACATTGTGTTTGCGAGTTTAAAGTGTAGTGACGGTATGTTTGTGAGTGTAAAGTGTAGTGACTGTATGTTTGGGGGAGTGTGAAGTGTGGTGCCTGTTTGGGTGTGTATGAGTGTGTGTAAGTGTGTGACTGTGTATAAGTGAAGGTGTGAGTGTAAGTCTGTGAGAGTGACTGAGTGTTTGAGACTGTGAGTGACTGACTGCATATGATAAGGTGTGAGTATGTGTGAGTGAATGTGTCAGTATGATAGTGTATGTGAGTGTGCGAGTGTGGTACTATGAGTGAGTGAATTTGTAAGTGTGATAGTGTATGTGACTGAGTGTAAGTTTGTGTATGTGAATGTGGGAGTGAGTGAATATGAGTGATTGTGTACGTGACAGAGAGCGAATGAGTGATTGTTTGTGTTTGAGAGTGAGTGTGCGAGTGTGTGTTAATGAATGCTTGATTGTGTGTGTGATAGGGTATCTGAGTGAGTGTGTGTGAATGAGTGTATGAGTGATTTTATGTGTTTAAGTGTGAGAGTGCCAAGTGTGTGTAAGTGTCTGAGCGAATGTTCCTGTGTCTCAGTTTGTCTGTGACAGGGTAAATGTGTATAAGTGAGTGTGTGTGTGTGTGTGTGAGTGACTGCGTATGATAATGTGTGAGTGTGTGTGAGTGAATGTGTGTGTGAAAGTGTATGTGAGTGTAAGTGAGTGTGGGAGTAAGTGAATTTATGAGTGACTGTTTGTGAGAGCGAATGAGTGATTGTATGTGCTTGAGTGTGTGAGTTTGATAGTGAGCATGAGTGTGTGAGTAAATGAGAATGTGAGTGTGTATGAGTGATTTTATCTGTTTAAGTGTGAGAGTGCATGTGAGTGTATGAGCGAATGTTTGCTTGTGTGTGACTCATAGGGTATGTGAGTGAGTGTGAGTGAGCGAGTTTTGAGTGTGTGTGAGTGAGTAACTGTGTATGATAGTGTGTGAGTGTGTGTGACAGTGAGTTCATGTGTGAGTGTGAGTGTATGTGGTGAGAGTGTGAGTGTTTGTGAGTGTAAGTGTGTAAGTGTGTGTGTTATAGTGTGAGCGAGTGTGTGTGAGTGTTTTAGTGCGTGTGAGTGAGTGACAGTGTATGATAATGTGTGAGTGTGTGTGACAGTGAGTGAATATGTGTGACAGTGTATGTGGTGGGAGTGTGAGTGTGTATGAGTATAAGTGTGTGAGTGTAAGATTGTGTGAGTTAGAATATGTGAGTGAGAGTGTGTGAGTGAGTGTTTTGATTGTGTGTGAGTGAGTGTTTGTGAATGATAATGTGTGAGTGTGTGACAGTGAGTGAATGTGTGAGTCTGATAGTGTATGTGTGTGAGTGTGACTGTGTGTGAGTGTAAGTGTGTGTGTGTGTATGTTTGTGTGAGTGAGTCAGACAAAGAGATGTCTGTCAAGCTAAAGCTTTATTATTAGTAATAGATACAATACGCACTTAGCTCCAGCCCCTAACCGACAGCCCCCACCCCAATCCCCAACCTACAGATCGCACCCCACAGACCCCACCCCAATCCCCAAACTACGGCCCCACACCATCATCAAACCGTAACCCCAGCCCCCAACCCCAGGCTCCAACCCAATACTCAGCCCCCAGCCTCAGCCCTCAACCCTCAGCCCCTGGCGTCAAGCCCTGTCCCAATCCTAGCACTAACCCCAACTACCATCTACCCCTTCAATTCTCCTATCAGTTCTATCCCATTCTAGTTCTCTCCTCATTGGCTAGATTTATCTCATGCTCCATACAGAAGTCTGGGTACCAACACAGCCTGCACTGCTGTAGATCTGTTGACTGTGGGTCTATGCCACAGCGGTAAACTTGGTAGGGGAACCTGTTGCGGATACTTGGATGAACTAGGTGTTGAAAGCGCTGTGCAATCTCAGCCGGATTAGCATGGAGGGCACGTGTAACATTATTGCTGGGGTCTCTTGGTGGCTCGCCTGCACTCTGCCCTGGACAGTCCACGTTGCTGTACACAAAATATCTGTGGACTCGTCTGTATCTTAACCAAGCGCTGAATGACGCACTGTATATGTTCACTAAGCCCTTGTCGTCCTGCCCGAAACAGCGGGCCACGCATTGGATGCTGGTGCTGTACAACACAATACATCCCACATGCAAGTTGGCAAATGTCTCCCCCAGTATATCAGCCAAGGATTTCCCCTGAGGTTGATTTTGGCCAAATAGGTTTCTCGCAGAGCAAGTGTCAGCTTGATTGTCAGCAGTGATGGCGGGAGAGGCAGCGACAAAGTTGACAGAGGATAAAGATAAGGTTTCATTTCTTCTGAAATTTCCAATGTTGTCCAACCAGTTAACTTGACTATGGCCCCGGCACTCATTTCGTGTTAGCAAAACCAGAGCGTTTATCTGCATATCGGGACTCCATTTGGCCTGGTGGAACCTAGTGAACATAGGGAGAGAGACAGTCAGTCAGTGGGTGGGCAGAGTGTGAGGGAGGGAGTGACTGAGTGAATGACTGAGTGAGTGTGAGGGAGGAAAGTAGGGAGTGTGGGAGCATGTGTGATTGAGGAAGCGAGTACGTGAGGGAGGGAGGGTATCAATCAGTGAGTGTGCGTGAGGGAGCGAGGGAGTCAGGGAGTGTGACAAAGGGAGGGAGTGAAAGAGAGGGAGAGAGTTTGAGAGAGGGAGAGAGTGTGAGAGAGGGAAGGTGTATGAGGGAGCGAGGGAGGGAAGGAGAATGAGAGAGGGAGCTAGCCTGGGAGGGAGTGGGAGGGAGGAGGGAGGGGCTATGAGGGTTGGAGGGAGGGGCTATGAGGGAGGGAGTGTGAGGGAGGGAGGTGGGGAGTGTGTGCGAGTCTGTGTCTGGGAGTGTGAGTGATGGAGTTTGTGTGAGGGAGGATGTGTGAGGGAGGGAAGGTGTGTGAGAGTGAAGGAATCTGTGGGACGTGGTGGGAGGGAGAGTTGGAGGTAGTGTGAGAGAAGGAGTGTGAGGGAGAGAGTATGAGGGAGAGGTGGGAATTTGAGCGAGTCTGTGTCATGGAGTGAGATTGATGGAATGTGTGTGAGGGGGCAGTGTGTGAGTGAGGGAGTGTATGATGGAGGTGGAGTGTGAGGGATGGAGTGTATCAGCGAGGGGGGAGGGAGTGTGTGTGTGAGTGAGGGAATGTGTGAGGGAGGGAGGGGGAGTCTCATGGCCAAAACGGGAGTGAGTGTGTGTGAGGGAGGGAATGTGAGGGAGTGTGTGTTAGTGATTGAGTGCGAGGGGGTGAGTGTGTGAGATGGGGAGTGTGTGAGGGAGATAGGGGAAGGTATTGGGATATAGGGATAGTGTGAGGGGGAGTGCTAGTGTGTGTAAGGGAGGGAGTGTGTAAGAGAGAGAGTCTGAGAGAGTGAGTGTGTGTTTGTGTGTGTGTGTGAGCAAGCGAGGGAGCAAGGAGTGTGAGAGTGAATGTGAGACAGTGGGTGAGAACGTGAGATTGAGAAAGTATGAACGAAAACATGAGTATGTGAGAGGCTGTGTTCTTGTGAATAAGTGCGTGATTGAGCGTGAGAGTGTGAGTTTGTGTGTGAGTTTGTCTGTGTGCGACAGTATATGTGGTGAGAATCTGTGTGACTGTATGAGGGAGCGTGTGGGAGAGTATATGTGAAAGTGACAGAGTATGTGTGAGTGTGTGGTATGTGTGCAAGTGAGTGTATGTGAGTGAAAATGGATGTGTGTGTGTGAGAGAGAGAATCCGTGTGAGAGTGTGTTTGTGTATGAGAGTGGTACGTGAGTGAATGTACACGAGAGATTGGTGTGAGAGAATGCATTTGAAATGAAAGAGTGAGTGTAAGTTAGAGTATTTGTGTGAGTGAATCTGTGAGAGTTTAGGAGAGTGTGACAGTGACAGTGAGAGAGAGAGAGAGAGAGATAAAGAGAGAGAGGGGGTCATTCGTCAAAGCCACTTACGCATTCAAAACTTTATGCATAACTCGGGTGGAGATTCCTATGGCGTCTGAGGTGACTGTGAACATCAACAATATCGGGAGGCAGGAGAGAACCTTCATTATGTCTCTCTTCTCTGTGTGAGAAATATAGAGAGAGAGTAAGAGAGAGAGAGACAGAGAAAGTTTGCGGCTGAGAGACAGAGAGAGATTGAAGGACACTGTGCAAGAGATTGTGAGAGAGAGTGTGCGGGAGACTGAGAGAGTGTGTGAGAGAGTGTGTGAGAGAGTGAGAGGGAGAGTGTGAGAGAGTGTGTGTGAGAGAGACTATGTGCGTGACAGTGCGAGAGTGTGTGAGAGAGTGTGTGTGAAGGAGAATGAGGGAGCGAGTGTGAAGGAGCGAGAGAGAGAGTGCGTGAGAGAGAGTGAGACTGAGAGAGTGTGAGAGACAGTGTGCGGGTGTGTGAGAGAGAGTGTGCATGAGAGAGTGAGACTGAGAGAGTGTGAGTGTGAGAGAGTTTGTGAGAGACAGTGTGAGAGTGTGTGAGAGAGAGAGTGCATGAGAGAGAGTGAGACTGAGAGAGTGTGAGAGACAGTGTGAGAGTGTGTGTGAGAGAGAGAGTGCATGAGAGAGAGTGAGACTGAGAGAGTGTGAGAGAGTTTGTGAGAGACAGTGTGAGAGTGTGAGAGAGAGAGAGTGCGTGAGAGATAGTGAGACTGAGACAGTGTGAGAGTGTGTGAGAGAGAGAGTGTGTGAGAGAGAGTGAGACTGAGAGAGTGTGAGAGTGTGAGAGACAGTGAGAGAGTGTGTGTGAGAGAGAGAGAGTGCGTGAGAGAGAGTGAGACTGAGAGTGTGAGAGACAATGTGAGAGTGTGTGAGAGACAGTGTGAGAGTGTGTCAGAGAGAGTGTGAAGGAGACTGAGGGAGCGAGTCTGAGGGAGCCAGTGAGAGAGTTTGCGACTGAGAGAGTGAAAGGGAGCGAGTGAGCGACAGTGCGCTATTGAGAAAGAGTGTGAGAGAGATTGTGTGTGAGAGCGATTGAGAGAGTGAGTGAGTGACAGTGAGAGAGAGAGTGTGACACAGTGAGAGAGTGTGTGAGAGACAGTGAGAGAGAGAGTGTGTGAGAGACAGTGAGAGAGAGAGAGAGTGTGAGAAATAGTGAGAGAGTGTGTGTTTGAGGGTGTATATGTGTGTGGGAGAGAGTGTGTGAAGGAGACTGAGAGAGAATGTGAGAGAAAATGCATCAAACACAGTGAGAGAGAGTGTCTATGAGAGAGTGCGTGAGAGACAGTGAGAGGGAGTGTAAGAGAGATTGTGTGAAGTAGATTGTGAGCGATTGTGAAAGAGAGGAAGACAGAATGCGAGGGAGACTGTTAGAGGGTGTGAGAGAGAGTGTGTGAGAGACAGAGAGAGTGTGAGAGACAGAGAGAGTGTGAGGCAGAGTGTGGGTGACTGATAGTGTGAGAGAGATTGTATGTGAGAGTGAGAGAGATTGTTTGTGAGAGCAAGTTTCACGGGGATATGGAGAATGAGTGTGTGAAAGAGTGTTTGAGAGAGTGAGTGTTTGTGGGAGTGAGAAGTCAGCTCGTCTGACTTGTACGCATACTAGTTATCTGCAAATCTGCACTATGCTTTCCTTAACCTTTGATCAGCACTCATGAGCCTGTTTAGCAATAAGAGGAAAACAGGAGCGATGTTATGATTTTTAGGACATACCATTGTTCGGTTGTTTGACCAAACTGACGCCTATACTGCCTTGTTGTTGCATAGAAAGCTCTAGGCTTGTTTATCATATTTCACTACAAGGCTATGATATTATTGTTTGTCATATTTCACTACAAGGCTATGATATT
The DNA here is from genome assembly GCA_035084275.1 of Hydrolagus colliei. NCBI lineage: Eukaryota > Metazoa > Chordata > Chondrichthyes > Chimaeriformes > Chimaeridae > Hydrolagus > Hydrolagus colliei. The sequence goes on from CM068769.1 coordinate 2,775,731, forward strand.
ATTGTAAGCTCCAGGCTTCGAGGCTCCGAGGCCTATCTTGTTATTAGAAAGCTCTAGGCATATCTTATTATTGTACGCTATAGCTGGCTTATGTCTCATTGACTTTTATGATGCAGTTGCAAGACCATGTTGTTTGTAGCCCGGCATGAGTCATGTGGCGAAAAATGTATAACTACCCATGTAAAGGTTGCTCTAGTTGTACACTTGGAGTAGACGGACGAGAGTCTGTACCTAAGGTGTACACCGCTTTGCAAATGCTGAACAAACTTGTTGAACTACACACCCGAGTCACATATTTGTGAACAGAACCACCAACCAAGGTACCGAGACGAACCAGTTTCACAGGAGTGAGAGAGAGAGTGTGTGTATGAGAGAATGAGACAATCTGCGTGAGAGTGTGTGATAATGTATGAGACAGTGTGTGAGAGTCTGAGTGAGAGTGTGTGTGGGAAGAGTGTGTGTGTGAGAGTGAGTGTGTGAGAGAGTGAGAGAGAGACTGTGTGCAAGAGTGTGGGAGTAAATCTTTGAGAGTGTGAGCGATTGGGTGTGAGTGTATGTGGGAGAGTGGGAGTGGCAGAGAGATTGTGGAAGAGAGTGTTAGAGAGCGTGAGAGAGCGAGAGAGGGAGTCAGTGAGTGTGGGAGTGTGTGTAAGAGAGCATGTGTAAGAGAGTGAGAGAGACTGTGTGAGAAAGTGTGAGAGAGAGTACGAGAGAGAGACAGAGAGTTTGAAAGAGAGAAATAGAGTGAGAGGGAAGTGTGTGAGAGAAAATAGGTGAGAGTGTGTGGGAGAGTGAATGAAGATAATTCTCTCCCTCTCTCTCTCTCCCTCTCTCCCTCCCTAAATCTCTTGCTGTCTGTTTATAATCATCATGGCATTTGACCCAGCGCACACAAATACAGTGAATTGTCCTACTTGGCTTCCCCCTGACCCGACCCCTCCCATCCTGCTCTTGTCCCAACCTGACTGTACAGCGCCGTGGGACGTCTTCCCGATGTGAAAGGCGCTGCGTGTGTGTGTGTGCATACGTGTGTGTGTGTGTATGTCCATGCGTGTGCATTTGAGTGCCCATGTGTGTGCGCATGGAGTAAGGAAACTTTCCAAACATTTTGTCCTGTCCTTTGCTGATGAGGAATCGAACCCAGGTCTCTCCCTCACTAGCGAGACAAGTGCTTTAACCATTGAGCTACAGCACTCACCACTATGCCTCACACATTGAGAGAGTTTGTGCAGCTCAGTGGTTAGAGCCCTCGCCGTGCAAGCGAGAGGACACTAGTCTGATTCCTGGTCGAGTCAGGACAAGATGAAACATTAGGCGAGTTTCCTTACTCTACCCTACACACACACACACACAGAGAGACACACGGAGAGAGAGACACACACAGAGAGAGACACACACACACACATCTGTTTACCAGCAGTCAGGAGGAAACCGCTTGTTGTTCGATTTGTGGATCACTAGCCTCCATCCCACTCCCTCCCGCTCCTCCGTGGGTAATAATACCTTCAAAATAATAATATTTTTGATCACTCAATCTATGACTGTTGGTTGAATGTCTCTGTGTGCAATTAATTGCCTGGCAATTTTCGCCCAGAAAACACACAGTCACTACACTTTACAGTGTGTCTTGTGAAGCGCTTTGAGACATCTTTCAAACTTGCAAAATGGCAGGATGATGAAAAGACTAAGTTATTATTTATTGTTCATAATTATTACTATTACTTATGAGTACAATAGTTTATAGTTAAGAGTTATTAATAAAAATGACTACTAATGATATGTATTAATATATTAATTATGAAGCATTGCAAATTATTATTATCACTCACCAATCACCGACTTAATGGGCAGAATGATGTGAAGTCTTTTCTCTGGAGCCGGTGTCCAGGTGAGAGTCGCTTCCTGTGTCTGTCTCTTTCTGTGTCTGTCTCTTTCTGTGTCTGTCTCTTTCTGTGTCTGTCTGTCTGTCTCTTTCACACAGTATTTATACTCTCTGTCCCTCTGTCTCTCTCTGTCTTTCTCTCTCTGACTCTGATGAAACTCTATCTGCTGATGTGTCCTGCTTCCCATTTGTCACTTTCAGAATACCTTGGGTTATGTCACAATTCTGCCCCCCCCCTTCCCTGCCTCCCTCCACCACAGCTATACTGTGTAAAGAGACACAGTAAAGCTCCCTCTGCACTGTGCCTCCGTCTACACTCCTAGGTCAGAGTTAGAGCCGCAGTAAAGCTCTATGTATACTGTGCGTGCATATTCCCAGGTTAGGGTTAGAGACACGATAAAGCTTCCTCTACACTGTCCCTCCGACCAACAACCACAAATAAGAGGAGTTGTGAGGGTCTTTTTCCAGTTATAATTTGGTATTCCATGCGGATAAACAGTTAAACATTTGAAGCGGTGGCAAGGTTGTTTTCGAAACCGGTTTCCCCGGAGGATTTGGTGGGACTTGCATGTTGCATGCAAACTGCCTTGAAATTTGCTTGCATAATACACAGCCAATACCAAGTGGGTTCAATGCTGTGACATATTCCCCACTGAACTGCTGTTAGCTGTGGGTATTAAAGCTGTAATGTGTTGTGTGGTCCAAGGTGGATAAACAGCAGCAGCAGGAGAAAGCTTTTTAAGCACTTGTTATCAAAATTGTCAATAGCTAAGAGAGAAACTTAACGCCTGATGCTTGTTCTGTAAAGGAATAATTGGAGCATGTCTGCCCTATGCAAACTTGCTTGACATTTGACTGCAAGATATGCAGCCACTACTTCATAGATTGAATCCTGTGACATCCTGTGGTCTATAATACCCAATATTGTTTCTCCCACCCTTCTTAAATACTGGTATTACATTTGCAATCTTCCAATTATTAGGGACCTTTCCAGCATCCAGAGAATTATGGAAGATCAAAGACAAACCATACACCATCTCAGTAGCTACCTTTTTTGAAACCCAAGGATGTAGCCCACCAGTTCCAGGGAATTTATCAGTTCTTAATCCCGACAATTTACCGAAGACAAATTATTTACTAATAATAATTTCCCTACGTTGCTTGCTAACATTGTATTGCTGGTGCCCCTCTTGTTTTTTGAGTATGTTTTCGGTGTCTTCTAAGGTGAAAACGGTAGCAAAGTTCTTGTTTAATGGCACTGCCACATCTATGTCCCCTTTTTTAATTCCCCTTGTCTCTGCCTGTAACGGACCCATATTTGCCTTTGAAAGCCTCTTCCTCTTTATACATTTCTCAAACAGCTTGCTGTCTGTCTTGATTTTCTTCGCTAGTTTGCCCTCATATTCCATTTTCTTAATCACTTTTGTGGCTCTCCTTTACTGATCCCTAAAGCTCCTAATTCTCGTGTTCACTGTTCATCTTAGCTGTTTTATAGGTTTCTTCGTTTAACTTTAAACTATCCCTGACTACTCTAGTTAGCCACAGTTGGACCACCTTTACCGGGGCATTCTTATTCAACAAAGGAATAGGTCCTCGCTGAGAATTGTACATCATCTCCTTAAACATATGTCATTGCTATCCAATCTTTCAGTCAAATTTCCCAGTTTATTTTAGCTAACTCCTCTCTCATATCAGCAACGTTGTCTCTACTTCAGAATTAACTACTTCCCTCTCTAAAGTAATGCTAATTTCCATCATATTATGATCAGTTTGGCCTAGAGGAGCCTTAACTTCCAGTTTGCTGATCAGCCCTGTTTCATTACACAAAACAAGGTGTATTACAGGGTAATGGCTGAGGCATGGCTAACGACAACAACAACAACATTGCACTTATATAGCGCCTTTCACATTGGGAGGATGTCCCAAAGCGCTGAACTGTCTGGTTGGGTCCCGAGCCGGGGGGCGGGGTGGGGGTGGGGGGAAAGATCGAGGTAGTGGGAAAGAGAGTAGAAGAGGGTGAAGAGTTAGTGGGGCAGCCGAAGGCGTGGTCGAAGAGGACGTTCCTGATATCGGCCTTGAAGCAGGAAAGGGAGGAAGCGAGGCGGAGGGGCTGCAGGATGGAGTTCCACAGTGTGGGAGCAGAGAGGCTGAAAGCCCTGCCACCGATGGTGAGGACGGTGGAAGCGGAGCAGGCCTGAGTCTGCTGAACGCAGGGTGCGGGCAGCCTGATGGTGAGACAGCAGATCTGAGAGATAGGCGGTGAGGGTTAAGGATGTAACAACGATGATAGAGGGGATTGTTTTGGGGACAAACATGAAGACCAGATCCAGCCGAGTGTAGACACGATGTAGGCAGCGCGGAGTAAACAGATCAGACAGTTATGAGGCTGAGGGGCATCAAGTGATTGGAACACTTGAAAAAATCTCAGAGGAGATGGTTTCTTGGAGTGTATTAGGACACCTATCACATTGGGCTGATACAGCTATTGCACACATCTGTGGATTCCATTACAGACTGTGATAGCTTGATGAACATTACCCCACTCCCCCCGATAATGCGATAATATGTACATATACCATTCAGCCTTTTGGCCATTCTACCCCTTTGGAAATGCAACCCTCAATCCAGACACCGAACCGCCATCCTTGCATTCTGCAGAGCTCACATCACTGCCTTCCTCATTGGCCATGAAGTAGGCCAAGCTGCTGACACTGCTATTATATGCACTACCGGAACCCAACTCCGCCTCCAACAAACCACCCACTCATGGCCTAATTTTATATTCTTGACTGTATAACAAATTCGGGTAAGCACTTGACCAGAACAACAACACAACAGATTACATTCATAGAGCGCCTTTCGGGAGGATGTTCAAAGACCCTGAATATTTAGCAGTGGAACCGGAGCGGATTGAACTCAGTGTGTCGAAGGAGAGTGCGAAATGGGGAAGAGTTAGGACAGCAGCAGGAGGCATGTTTGAAGAGGAAGGTTTTAAGACCGTTTATGAATGAGCAAAAGGAGGACGTGAGGCTTTGGGACAAGCTTTCTGCTGGATGTCCACCTTAGACCTCCCAAACCATCACAGCTTTAACTTCTACAGCTAAAAGGAGTTGAGAGGGCCGTTTCCAGTTATAGTTTGGTATTACATGGGGATAACAGTGAAACATTAGAAGCGATGGCAATGTTGTTTTCGAAACCGTTTTCCCGGAGGGTTTGGTGGGGCTTGCCTGTTGCATGCAAACTGTCTTGACATTTGCTTGCATATTATACAGCCAATATCATGTAGAGTCAATTCTGTGACATACTTCCCACTGAACTGCTGTTAGCTGTGGGTGTTAAAGCTGTAATGGGTTGTGGGTCCAAGGTGGATAAACAGCAGAAAGAGGAGAAAACTTTTCAAGCAATTGTTACCAATATTGTCAATAGCTAACAAAAAAACTTAACGCCTGATGCTTGTTCTGTAAAATAATTATTGGAGCATGTCTGACCTATGCAAACTTGCTTGAAATTTGCCTGCAAGATATGCAGCCACTACTTCATGGATTGAATCCTGTGACATGCTGTTGTCTATAATTCCCAATTTTTTCTCTCCCACCCTTCTTAAATACTGGTGTTACATTTGCAATCTTCCAATTATTAGCGACCGTTCCAGCATCCAGAGAATTATGGAAGATCAAAGACAAACCATACACGATCTCAGTAGCTACCTTTTTTGAAACCCAAGGATGTAGGCCATCAGGTCCAGGGAATTTATCAGTTCTTCGTCCCGACAATTTAACGAAAACAAATTATTTACTAAGAATAATTTCCCTAAGTTGCCTGCTAACATTGTATTGCTCGTTCCCCTCTTGTTGTTTAGTAGGTTTTTGGTGTCTTCTAAGGTGAAAACGGTAGCAAAGATCTTGTTTAATGGCACCGCCACATCCCTGTCCCCTTTTTTTATTCCCCCTGTCTCTGCCTGTAACGGACCCATATTTGCCGTTGAAAGCCTCTTCCTCTTTATATATTTCTCAAACCGCTTGCAGTCTGTCTTTATTTTCCTCGCTATTTTGCCCTCATATTCCATTTTCTCAACCTTAATCACTTTTGTGGCTCTCCTTTACTGATCCCTAAAGCTCGCAATTCTCGGGTTCACTGTTCATCTTAGCTAATTTTTAGGTTGATTCATTTAACGTTAAACTTTCCCTGACTACTCTAGGTAGCCACAGTTGGACCACCTTTATCGGGGCATTCTTATTCATCAAAGGAATATATCCTCGCTGAGAATTGTACATCATCTCCTTAAACATCTGTCATTGCTGTCAAATCCTTCAGTCAAATTTCCCAGTTTATTTTAGCTAACTCATCTGTCATATCAGCAACGTTGTCTCTACTTCAGAATTAACTACTTCCCTCCCTAACGTAATGCTAATTTCCATCATATTATGATCATTTTGGCCGAGAGGAGCCGTAACTTCCAGTTTGCTGATCAGCCCTGTTTCACTACACAAAAAACAACACTAACAACAACAATTTACATTTATAGAGAGTCTTTCACGTCGGGAGGATGTCCCAAGGCGCTGAACAGGAGGCGTGTGACCCGAGCTAGGAGGGGAGTGTTTGGGAAGGGGTGAAACACGAAGGGGAGGTAAAAGAGTTCGGGGTGGAACAAAAGGCACGATCGAAGAGGAAACTCTTCAAACCGGCCTTGAAAGAGGAAAGGGAAGAGACGAAACTGAGGGATTTAGGGATGGCATTCCATAAGGTGGGAGCGGAGAAACTGAAGGCCAGGCCTCCGATGGTGGGGCGGTTCGGGCGGGGGACTTGGAGCAGGCCAAGTCCTGTTGAACGGAGGGTCTGGGTGGGCGTGTAGGGGGAGAGTAGATCGGTTAAGTAGGATGGGGCAAGGCCGTGTAAGGCCTTGTAGGTGAGGACGAGGATCTTAAACTCGATCCTCTGGAGGATGGGGAGCCAGTGGAGACGGGCGAGGGTGGGGGTTATGTGGTCGCGGAGGCGGGTGCAGGACAGTACATGGCCTGCAGAGTTTTGGATGGCCTGCAGCCTATGAATGGAGGAACTGGGGAGGCCGACTAGGAGAGAATTTCCGTAGTCCAGCCGTGAGGTGATGTATGCATGCACAAGTGTTTCGGCAGCGTGGGGTGTAAGATAATTACGGAGCCTGGCAATGTTGCGCAGAAGGAAATAGGCGGTGCCGGTCAAGGCGCGGATGTGGGGGAGGAAGGAAAGTTTTTGATCGAACATGAAGCCGAGGTTCCTGATTGGCTGTGTGAGGTGGAGAGTGCAACTTTGGATATTGAGGCTGGCAGCGTCCGATGTGCGGAGGCGCTGGCTTGAGCCAATCAGGAGGGCCTCGGTCTTATTCACGTTCAATTGCAAATGTTATCCCTCATCCACGACACGATGTCGGACAGACATGCTGTCAGAACATCGATCGTCTGGGTGTTGAGGGATGAGGCAGAAATGTACAACTGGGTGTCATCCTCATACATGTGGAAATGTATCCCATGTCTGCGGATGACGTCACCCAGAGGGAGCGTGTAAAGGGTGAAAACAAAACAAGGTGTATTACAGGGTAATGGCTGAGGCATGGCCAACGACAACAACAACAACAATATTGCACTTATATAGCGCCTTTCACTTTGGGAGGATGTCCCAAAGCGCTGAACTGTCTGGTCGGGTCCCGAGACGGGGGGCGCGGTGGGGGCGGAGGAGAAGATCAAGTTAGGGGTAAGGAGAGTAGAAGAGGGTGAAGAATTAGCGGGGCAGCCGAAGGCGTGGTCGAAGAAGAATTTCCTGAGATTGGCCTTGAAGGAGGAAAGGGAGGAAGTAAGGCGGAGGGGCTGCTGGATGGAGTTCCACAGTATGGGAGCAGTGAGGCTGAAAGCCCTGCCACCGATGGTTAGGACGGTGGTTGCGGAGCAGGCCCGAGTCTACTGAACGGAGGGTGCGGGCAGCCTGATGTTGAGACAGCAGATCAGAGAGATAGCCCGTGCGGGTTGGCTGATAGGGGGAATTGTTTTGGGGACAAACATGAAGACCAGATCCAGCCGAGTGTAGACACTATGCAGGCAGCGGGGAGTAAACAGATCAGACAGTTATAGGGCTGAGGGGCAGCAAGTGATTGGAACACTTGACAACATCCCAGAGGAGATGGTTTCTTGGAGTGTGTTAGAACAGCTATCACATTGGGCTGATGCAGCTATTGTACACATCTGTGGATTCCATTACAGACTGTGATAGATTGATGAACATTACCCCACTCCCCTGATAATGCGATAATTTGTACATATACCATTCAGCCTTTTGGCCATTCCACCCCTTTGGAACTGCAACCCTAATTCCAGACACCGAACCGCCATCCTTGCCTTCTGCAGAGCTCACATCACTGCCCTCCTCATTGGCCATGAAATAGGCCAAGCTGCTGACACTGCTATTATCTGCACTACCTGAACCCAACTCCGCCTCCAACAAACCACCCACTCATGGCGTAATTTTATATTCTTGACTGTATAACAACTTTGGGTAAGCACTTGACAAGATCAACAACACAACAGATTACATTTATAGAGCGCCTTTCGGGAGGATGTTCAAAGACGCCGAACATTTAGCAATGGAACCGGAGCGGATGGATCTCGGTGTGTGGAAGGAGAGTACGAAATGGGGAAGAGTTAGGACAGCAGCAGAAGGCACTTTTGAAGTGGAAGGCTTTAAGACCATTTTTGAATGAGCAAAAGGAGGACGTGAGGCTTAGGGACACGCTTTCTGCTGGATGTCCACCTTAGACCTCCCAACCCATCACAGCTTTAACTCTCACAGCTAAAAGGAGTTGAGAGGGCCTTTTCCAGTTATTTCATGGGGGTTAAAATTTGAAGCAATGACAAGGTTGTTTTCGAACACGGTTTCCCCGGAGGATTTGTTGGATCTGCCTGTTGCATGCAAACTGCCTTGAAATTTGCCTGCATAATATACATCCAATACCAAGTCGGTTGAATGCTGTGACATATTCCCCACTGAACTCCTGTTACCTGTGGGTGTTAAAGCTGTAGTGTGTTGTGTGATCCAAGCTATAAACAGCAGAAACAGGAGAAATATTTTCAAGCAATTGTTACCAAAATTGTCAATATTGACAATCTGTGCCGAACTGTCTCTGAGATTCGGTAAAATGGGTATATTCGTCCAGAGAGGGGCTGGGACATGGGAGGGAGCGTAATAAAAATATTAATCCTTCCATTTGATAAAGCACTTTAGACATCTGATCGACATCTTACATCGCTTCACAAGATAAAATGTAAAGTGAATTGAAGGTGCATTTGTGGGTGAAGCGTGGCAGCCAATTGCGCACAGTTGTGTTCCAACAAACAATCGTGGATTTAAATGACCAATTATTTATTAGTGTGGGATTTTTCTACAAACAACTATGAGATGTGTGGAGCAAGGAAACTTGCCCAATGTTTCACCGTAATCTGGCTGGATTCGATGTCAGGTCTGAGATCTTGGAGCTCCTGGAGTATACACTGTGTCATCTGTTTTGGACGATCTTATCCAGAATGATTGATTTTACATGTGTCATGCACCTGTAAATATTACATGCTTCAGACAACTGGCCGAACAAAGCAAATTGATGGTCAAACTCCAGCAGTTATATCAGGAAGGAACATATGCAAACGATTGGTTGATTCTAGAACAAATAATAATTTTGATTGACAGTTCACTGTAACTTGCAAAATTAATCTATCATGTCCTCCTTATACTTGGTTTGCACACGGTTTACTGACCTCTTATCTTAGGCTTAATGTGACAACAATTTGCATTCATTCAGCGTGCTTCACACAGCGAAGTGTCCTACAGTGCATCTCATTTGTGGATGATGACAGTGAGGTAGAATAATAATCATGGATCCATTTGCATTCTATCGACATTTCAAAACGCTTGCAGAATACAGTATATTGTAAATGAAATAACTGTACATTTGTGGGCGAAATGCAGCAGCCAATTGCACACAGCACCGTCACCACAAACTGTCATTGATTGAAAAGACTAATTTTGTTCTTCTGTTTTTTGGGGAAGGTTTATTAATAGGTATGTGGTGGAAGGATGCTTTCCCAATGTTTCGCCCTGATCTGCTTGGATTCCACCACTGTCTCATTCTTGTAATGCGAGTGTTTTCACCACTGAGATACAGAACTCCCACTTATCTACAGGGGATCCTGGAGCATATCATGTTACAACTGGTTTGGACGCTCTGATGCAGAATGATGGATATTATATATATGACACACCCCTGTATTTTACATGTTTCAGATAATTGGCTGACCAAACCAAATACCGGGTTTAATTCCAGCAATTATATCCATACGGAATGATTGAATAACATTGATTATTTGTAGAGCTAATAATACTTTCAAAGACTGCTCACTATGTGGCTAAATTCAGCTGTAGTTTCCTCTTTACGCTTAGGTTGCACACGTTTTACTGAAATATCATCTTTGAATTAATTTATTTCTCATGCTACAAATACTTTAATTCATACAGCACGCTTGACATTCATAGAGCACGCTTCAAGCAGCGTTGTTTCCCGCAGTGCATCTGAATTGTTGATGCTCTGAGAATGCGATAGATAAAGGAATGGATACAGTGACTAGAATGACAATCCAAATGGAAAGTCTTCAATAATATCTACAATAATTCTTCTGTACGCTATACACGACACCCCTAGTTTATTCAGCCTATCTTCATAGTTTGGTCTCCTCATCCCAGGAACCAACCTTGTGAATCTACGCTGCACCAGCTCCAAGGCAAGTATGTCCTTTTTTTAAATAAGGAGACCAAAACTGCACACAATGCTCTAAGTGCTGTCTCATCAAACACATTTGCAGCAAGATTTCCCTATGCCTGTACTCTAAAACTTTTGTAATGAATGCTAATATGCCGTTCAACTTCGAAGTTGCTTCCAGTACATGCAAACTAACTTTTTGTGACTGGTGCACAAGGACGCCCAAATCCAACTGAACACCAATACTATCTAATCTCCCCCATTTCTAGATAATTAGAAGAATAGTTAAGCATGACTTCCTTTCTGTAACGACATGTTGACTCTGCCTCAATTTGTTATGGTGATCCACATAACTCATAATGTCATCGTTAATTACGGATTCAAGATTTTTCCCTACCACTCATGTCAGATTAACTGGTCTATAATTCCCATTTTTTTCTTTCCCACCCATCTGAGATAGTGATAACAACAACAAATTAGATTTATGTAGCGCCCCCCACGCCGGACGGTATCTCAGAGCGCTTCACAAGAGTGGATCCCGGGACCGAGCCAGGAGCAGCGGCAAAAATGTAGAAAGGTGACCAAAAGCGTGGTCGAAGACAAAGGTCTTCAGCTGCGACCTGAAACTGGGAAGAGGGTGGGGCGAGGCGAAGGGAGTGAGGAAGGGATTTCCAGAGCCTCGGGGCAAAGTGGCTGAAGGCACGGCCACCGAGGGTGGAGAGGAGGACTCGGGGGACATGGAGGAGGCCAGTCCCAGAGTAGCGAAGGCAGCGGGTGCTGGGTTGTGGGGAGAGGAGATCAGAGAGATAGGGGGGTGCAGAGGAGTGGAGGGATTTGTAAACAATAGACGCGGTCACTCACCTTCTCCTCTGATGTCACTTCTCCAGGTCACTCAGCATGACCTCCTGCTCAGCCGGGACTTCAGGGCTTGGATTGGCCGAAACTCAAATTCGTCTTAATCAACCCGGTCACCACTTGAGGCAGGTGTGATGGTGATTGATGTTCAAACAGCGGGCAGCTTTTCCATGTCCACAGTAACCAAACTGCCATGTATATTCTGGTTAACCCCAGGGTCCATATTCATGAAACCTTACTGAACCTAGTTGGTTATTAAAAAGTCCTGAAGTTGCACACTAAGCCTAAATGGTAACTAATTGGTATTCATGAAACACTACTAGCGTTAGTTACATTCTAAGTTTCTTACTAAAGTTAGAGTTGACCCAGGGTAACTCTAAGTCACTAGTTAGCAACTATACCATTTTATCACTGACCACCGTCGTGACAACATGGCCAGAAGAATCAGGGAATTGGTAGAACTTCGTCGTGCTATGCGAAGAGAACGCATATTCCGGGACATGAGGAACCCAGTAGACGTACTTCGTAATACACAGTTGCAACAGCGATACAGATTTTCACGGGAAGGGATAATGCAGGGATCACAAATTTAGTTGAGCGCGATATTGAACATTCCACAAGGAGGAGCTCCGCCCTTCTACAAGCCCTAATTGCACTACAATATTATGCATCGGGAACTTTCCATATGCTCGTAGGGGATCCACTCATAGTATCCCAACCCACAGATTGCCGAGGCATTCATCTGTTTACCAATGCGCTGTGTAGAAAAATTAACGACTTCGTGAAATTCCCGGACGAAAACAGCTCAGCTGAAATTGAGGATGGCTTCTTTGATATGAGAGGCTTTTCACGAGTAAGTGGATGTGTGGATGGAACACACGTATGGATAGTAGCTCCTCACGAGAATGAAGTAGACTATCTTGGTAGAAAAGGATACCCCTCTATCAATGTCCAAGTTATCTGTGATCATAGAGGGAAATTTATAAACATAGTGGCACAATGGCCTGCTTCAACACATGACAGTAGAATTATTATGAACAGCCAAGTATGGGACATTAAGGAAGGTGGAATGGTTCATGGCTGTATCCTAGGTGACAGCGGATACCAGTGCTGCAATTGGTTGATTCCAATTCCAGTTACTCAAGTATGCAACTAAATTCTCCTAGTATGTAACTAGTTAGCAAGGTTCTTGCTAAGGTTTCATGAATTACAATTTAGTTGTCAACTCCATAGTTGGTTACTAGGCATTTTAGTATACTACTAAGGACTCGTTGGCTGCTAAATTAGCAAGTTTTCATGAATATGGCCCCAGGTCTATAACCACTGAGATAAAGAGACTTAATGTGCCGTGTGGAGACTGAGGGAGAGTTCATGTTTTATAGATTCATAGATTCATAGAATTTTACGGCACAAAAGGAGGCCATTTGGCCCATCTAGTCTGTGCCGGCTCTTTGAAAAGAGCGATTCAATCCCACTGCCCTGCCCGCTCCCCATAGCCTAATAGACCTGTTCTCCCTAAATAAAGATCTAATTCCCTTTTAAAAGTTGTTATCGAATCAGCCTCCACCACCTTTTCAGGCAATGCATTCCAGATTCCAACAACTCGCTGAGTGAAAAACAATTATCCTCAGCTCCCCTCTACTTCGCCTTGAAACTATTATTAATCTGTGACCACGAGTCACAGATTCGCCCACGAGTTGAAATAGGTTTTCTCTATTTGCCCTGTCGAAACCCCTCATGATCTTATAAACCTCTATTAGGTCTCCCCTCAATCTTCTCTGTTCCAGAGAGAATAATCCTGGCATATCTAGCCGCTCCTCATAGCTGAAGTCCCTCAATCCTGGCACCATTCTAGTAAATCTTCTTTGTACACTTTCCAATGTCTTCACATCCTTTCCATAGTGTGATGACCAGAATTGAACACAGTATTCCAGCTGAGGCCTCACCAAAGTTTTATAGAGGTTAGTCAGCACTTCCTGACTTTTGTACTCTATACCCCTATTTATAAAGCCTAGTATCCCATATGCCTTCTTATCAGCCTTGTCTACCTGTCCTGCCACCTTCAACGAGTCACTAACACAAATCCCCAGGTCTCTCTTTTCCTTTACACCATTTAAAATTGTACTATCTAGCCTATATTGCCTCCCTTCATTTCTTTCCCTAACATGCATCACCTCACACTTCTCTGCATTAAACTTAATCTGCCATGTGTCTGCCCACTTTACCAATTTGTCTATATCTTCTTGCAGATGGTTACTATCCTCCTCCCTATTTACTATTCTCCCTAAGTTAGTGTCATCTTCAAACTTGGAAACTGTACTCCCTACTCCCATGTCCAGATCATTGATGTAGATTACAAAGAGCAATGGTCCCAAAACTGATCCCTGTGGCACACCACTGCGCACTTCCCTAAAGTCTGAAAAACAGCCGCTCACTACAACTCTCTGCTTTCTGTCTCGCAGCCAGTTGTGGATCCACTCTGCAACTGTCCCTTTTACGCCATGGGCCTTTAATTTCCTAGAAGTAGAGAACGGCGATATGGGATTTTTCCGGATATGGATATATCGGTTAGCTCATATCGAGATATACCGAAATACCGATATTTTCCGTTTTGTCGTACTGCGCATGCACGCGCAGATAGATAGGCCTCGAATGCGCGCGCATTCCGGTGCGCGCGCTTTCGAGGCCTATCTTCTCAGGAGGTAAATGTCTTTCTCTCTCTGTGTCTCTCACTCTCTCCATCTCTGTGTTTTTCTGTCGGTGTCTCTCTGGGTTTCTCTCCCCCTCTCCTCTCTCACATCCCCCCCCATCTCTATCTATCTGTATATTACCACATCCACCCCGTCTCTCCCCCCCCCCTCCCCCGCTGTCCATCTCTCGCACCCCCCACCCCCGTCGTCTCTCTCCCCCACCAACCCCCCAGCCGTCTCTTTCTCCCCCCCCCCCGCCGTCTCTCTCCCCCTCCTCCCAGCCGTCTCTCTCCCCCTCTCCTCCACCCCCCCCCCCCCCCCGCCGTCTCTCTCTACCTCCCCCCCCAGCCGTCTCTCTCCCACTCCCGCCAGCCGTCTCTCTCCACCTCACCTCCCGTCCCCCGCCGTCTCTCTCCCCCTCTCCTCCCCTCCCCCAGCCTTCTCTCTCCCACTCTCCCCCCCCATCCGTCTCTCTCCCCCTCACCCCCACAGCCATCTCTCTCCCCCTCTCCCCCACAGCCGTCTCTCACCCCCTCTCCCCCCCTCTCCCACCCCCAGCCGTCTATCTCCCCTCTCCCCCCCCAAGCCGTCTATCTTCCCCTCCCCCAGCCGTCTCTCTCCCCCTCTCCTCCACCCCAGCCGACTCTCCCCCTCTCCCCCCCCCCCCAGCCGTCTCTCTCCCCCTCTCCCTCCCCCAGCCGTCTCTCTCCCACTCTCCCCCCCAGCCGTCTATCGCCCCCTCCCCCCAGCCGTCTGTCTCCCCCTCATCCCCCCAGCCATCTCTCTCCCCCTCAACCGCCCAGCGGTCTCTCTCCCCCTCACCCCCGCCACCCACAGCCGTCTATCTCCCCCCACCCCTTGCACACCTGTATATTGTATTCGAGGACTATGAATACAAAATGGCGGCTTTGCACCTCGGTCTGTGCATTGTGTATAGCGATGAGCATTCTGGGTCTTGTAGTTGATTGTGCTCGCATCCCGATTTTGTACATCGATATACCGGTTTTAGATATATTGGTATTTTTAAAATGTCTATATCGGCATACCGATATGAAAATTATATCGGGTTTTGCCGATATACCGAAATATCGCCGTTCCCTACCTAGAAGTCTCTCATGTGGCGCTTTGTCAAATGCATTTTGAAAGTCCATGTAAACTACATCAACTGCGCTATCCACCCATTCCGTTACCTCATCAAAAAATTATATCAGTTTTGTAAGGCAAGATTTGCCTTTAACAGATCCATGTTGACTCTCCTTTATTAGCCTATATCTTTCTAAGTGAAGATCTATCTTGTCCATGATTATGGACTCTAGAAATTTTCCCCAATACCGACGTTAAACTCACTGGTCTGTAGTTACCAGGCTTGTCCTTCTGCCTCTTTTTTATATAAGGGAGTAACATTCGCTGTCGTCCAGTCCTCTGGCACGACCCCTGTGTCCAAGGAAGATTGAAAGATCGTGGCTAGAATCCCTGCTATTTGCTCCCGTGCCTTCCTTAGTAACCCAGGTTGCATCCCATCCGGACCGGGTGACGTATCCACCTTGAGCGACGTCAACCTTTTTAGAACTTCCTCTGTGGTTATAATTATTCCATCGATTTATCCTACCCTCTCCTCCAATACTATGGCATTGGCTGTATCCTTTTTTTTTTGTGAAGACAGAGGCGAACTAGTCATTCAGTACATCAGCCATTCCCTCTGCCTCCACAATGAGATTTCCTATTAGGTCTCTAATTGGCCCCACCCTATCCTTGACCAACTTTTTATTCTTAATATGTTGCTTAAAAATTCCTTAGGGTTCCACTTAATCTTACTCGCTAATTGTTTCTCATGCAGTCTCTTTACCCCTCTACTTCCTTTTTTATTTCTACCTACACTTCCTATATTCTGCTAGGTTCCCTTCTGAATCTTGATCCTGACACTTATCATAAGCCTCCTTTTTTGGTTTATTTTGGCCCCGATTTCCTTAGTCATCCAGGGAGGTTTGGATGCCTTACATTTCAACTTTGTGAGGATGCTTTCGACCTGTGCCTGAACTATCTCCACGTTGAACACAGCCCACTGCTCGTTAGTTGTCTTACCTGCCAATTTTTCTTTCCAATCCACCTTGGCTAGGTCCCACCTCATCTCATTGAAATTAGCTCTTTTCCAGTTGAGTGTCCTCACCTATGATTGTTCCTTATCCCTTTCCATAATTATTCTGAATCTAACGATATTGTCGTCTCTATACCCTAGATGCTCATCTACAGAAACCTGTTGAGCTTGCCCTACCTCATTCCCCAAAACTAGATCCTGCAATGCTTCTTTCCTTGTTGGACTGGAAACATACTGATCAAGAAAGTTGTCCTGCACACACTCATGAATAGCAGTTCCCACAGCGATTCCCACTCTCACCCAATTCCTTCTCACGCTGTCCTCACCTCACTCCGTCCGTAGCTCACTCTGGCTCTCTGCTCTAATCTCTGATGATGTTAAGTTTCTGGAAATTGCAGGAAATTCAACGGCTCCATAAATATAATTATGTTGTTGATGTTGTTGTTTTAAAGTGCTTCGAAAGTGAGGATCAGGATCTTGAAATACATTCTCTTCCATTGACACTATGGAACACTCAATCCTCCTACACTGTATCTCCACTCACGTCAACCTGGAAGTTCTGTCCAAGACTGTTTCAGGTGCTATTTCCCATTTCGTCTTCACTTTTCTTCTGTCAATGGATTCACTTCGAGTCTCTGCATCATCTCTTGCCGTAGTCCGCAGCCTCAACGACGTTGAGTCCTGGAAATGATACAACTTTCTACAGCTCGTTCTCAGCCAAACCTTGGCCATATAGATTGACACATGTTAGCGCCTCTAACAGGCATTTATCAGCAATATCAGCATCCATGGATGGTCACTCCACCTAAACAACCATATCAGGAAAATGGGTGTTTTGTTTGAATATGAGATGTTCTTTCTCCCTCATAGCCACGGCATGAGCAGCACAATCTTCCACTATATCCGGAATATTGTTCATCTCCATCTCTGCCTCAACTCTCAGGTTGCTGAAATGCATACTCATTCAAGGTATTGATAGGGTTGTGGAGACTTGTGTAGGTGAAGACATCAGCTGCAAAATACTGGATGATCTGCCACCCATTATTCAGTATTTTATAGCTGATGACTTCTCCTAAAGGGAGGGCTTGTGAAGGGATAATAATGGGGGAGACCTATAAGCGATGGAGGCTGCAAATTATCAATCATTGTATTTATTATTGTTTTTGTTTTACGTGAATATTTTCAGCCTGTCGTTCAAGTCAGTGGCTGAGCTAAGTAATGTTGCAGAGCTAGTGAAATGTCTTGGCGTGAATGAAGGATATGAAGTACATCTGAGTTCAAGCCTCTCACCGAGCTTCTATATTGGATCCATATTATTATCCATGGAGGTGGGAGGTATTGACACCGCCCAAGATATGGAGGCGCTTGTTGGAGACAAAATAGAGGGCCCCAATCATGGTTACATTCACCAAAACAATTCGCAGACTTCACTGTAAAGTCACTTGACCTTATGCTTGAGAGGGTACAATGTGGCTGCTATTTCTGCACTGCATTATCCGATGAACAGTTTGGAATTGGGAGACCAATTCCAGTTAGGAAGTTATTACGCACATATAACACTTTGGGTGTTCTCTCTTCACTTGATTGAAATTTCACGTTTATTTAAAAACTATGGAATTCATGAATTCACAGTCAAGATCAGAACCTTCTATCAATCGTTTCACAGCATAGTTTTGCCGTGCCAGTATAGCTCGATTCCAATTTACATGTGTTATGCAGCTAAATCAAACAATGGTCTCTCCATTCATCTCTCTTCTTGATAATATAGTGTTATCTAGAAAGAGATGGTTGGCCTCTAACAACCATTTATTATTTTAATTATTGTGCAATTTTTCTTCACACAAAACTACCTTTGGTTCAGAATGGCGTGAGCCACTTTGTCTCAGTTGTTTGTGCAGATAATTTATTACTTGCGCAATGACAGTCCCTGCAGAGTTGACTCCTAGGAATAAAAAAGGGAAGCTCTGAATGGATGGGAGCAGGTTCACATTCTTCAACAGCAGAACAGTGTCAGCCAAATACACTACACCATTGAAAGCGATGGGAATAATTGAAATAGAAAAAGGGTTTTACCCTATGCTGGGAATAATTGGTTTTCCTGGTACGTTGTTGATGGATGTTCAGTTGTATGCAAGTGTGTGTGCCATTTCTCCGCACGTGCAAGTTTGCAACCGAAAATGATGTTTCTTTTTCCAACTAAGTAAGCTGATCTAATCACCATTGTTAAGAGGACAAGTTTCAAGTGAAGGAAAGGACGTGAATGACGACAGCAAAGGAGCAGATTTATACCACAAAACAAAATATTCATTTCTGGTTTCCTTCTCTCTGGAACCATATCTCTATATTCCAAAAGGTACTGTGAATGGCAAATAGTCAAAAAGCTGCAATTTGACAGCTGATTGCTGAGTAGGTGCTGTGACATATTCAACAGTAATTCAATACGGTAATTGATAAGACAACACACTCTGAAAATGCGTTGGATGGTAATGTCAGGAGAATGCAGGTAATCTGACGTTAAATATTGGGAACATCATGCAGGAGCACGTTGTGAAGTCCTTTAGCTTCGTGGTAAGAGCATTCTCGCAAGTGGATATCTTGGTCTTGATTCCCAGTCATGGCAAATGTTGAGACATGTCACTCAATACTCACACCTCCCTTTGCAATATCTGTATGACCTGATTGTTAGTCGATTGATCGATCGTATTTCTGCGTATAATCATTCCTTCAACAATAACAAAACTCTAAATGTTTTCACTCTATCCACAATATTTTATGTGTCACTTAATGTCAATCGGCTTCCGAGTTTGCCATGAATATAAACATTTAATTCAACAGATTGACATTTTTTAAAATCTTGACCATGGTTGACTCTATTGAGTGAACAATACAAAGTTGTGGTTACATTCACTCAAAAATTATGAGGAGTTCAGAACAGCACGCAGAAGGACGACAGGAGGCTTGAGATGTCAGCGAGTAAAGGGGAGCAAATTGAGTATGTGGGAATCATGGTGGCTGGTGATGGAAAGCCAGCAGTGTTTACCTTAATCAGCTTAATGGAGGATTCTAAGGAGGGAACATAGGACTGCTCAAAGTACATGAGGGTGCGATCATGCGGACATTTGTAGGAGACATTGACTGAGTTGGAGCAACAAGCAGTATGGGGAAGGAGTGTGAAGTAACAGTTCTCCAGCCAAATGCTCAAGCTGAGACTCAGAGAAGAGCATTCGTTATTGAGGCATCGTCAGCTCACACGCATTGACACTGGTGGATGCTCGATGAGACACTCCAAAGTGGAAGGAGAAGGAATTTTGTTCATCGCATTTCTGGAGCAAAGCCAGAGAGGAGTGACGGTCGGAGAGTAAAGATGGTTACAAAGCTCACTTGGAAGCAATATTACCTGCAAAACAAACCACAACATACTCCGAATCCTGGAAAACCGAAATAAGAACAGAAGTTGGTGGGAAACTCAGCAGGTCATGCAGCATCCATGGAGCAAGGAAAGTGAGTAAAAATTCCGGGTCTACGAACGTTCGTCGGAACTGACCTGAAACGTGTAACGACATGTTGACTCATTTTCCTTTCTCCATGGATGCTACCTGACCAGCTGAGTTTTCTCAGTAGCTTTTGTTTTTGTAAGTGAAATGATCTGGTTGGATTTGCGTGCGGAACAAATCACGCTTAGTGATATTACTTGACACCAAAAACATCGGAGCTCGAAAGTTCGTCAATTTCTTCCTTTCTTTCCAGAGATAACAATCCTTCTAAAAATGTAATTATAGCTGGATACATGGCAGTTTGTGCAATATTGATTTGCGCAATTACTGCTTCTAAATCCACAATATATATTGAAATTTCATTATGCAGAATATCTTGCACAGCTATAATGGATCAATGGCCTTCTTTCTTCTCCCTTTCTCCACCGGTCCCACTTCCGCGACGGTTTGTGTGACATTGCTTTGCGAAGTTTGGCTGCCGCGTTTCTCCCGCAAATATACTGTCAATTTATCTGCTCTTCTTCCCCCTACCTTCTTCCCCCATCGACGCTTACTCCGGACCCTACTTCTTTTTCCCCCACTCATCCCTCTTTTTCATCGACCTAGCTCGATCACTCTCCACTGCTCTGGTCCCTACCTTGGGACGTTGTTGCACATTGTTAATTGCTTTGAATCTTCGATAATATATGGACAGCGCTAAATCTATATAAGTATTATTATATTGTTATTCTGTGCTGTGAACGTGTGGCTAACGTTCTCTGAACATGCTGTGAAATGCATCTTTTGAAATGTATGATCGAAGTGATATGCATTAAGCTATTGCATGGAAATTTATAATAGTTTGCTGCCAGGCACAATCAATCTTGAGTCAGTGAAATCTATGACTGTGATTCTGACTTTCCTGCAGCGATTGCGGTGACCATCGTGGTCCTGGCCCAGGGATTGTGTGGACTCTCCAAATGCATAAACCACTACCTGATCGCAATGGCTGTTGCTGATCTGCTTGTCATATTCATTGTTGTGATCCTGAGAAAGATATTTCAGCTCCACCTGCCGTACTTCCCTTTTTTCCAGACCCCCGTGTGCAGAGTGCACCTTGCGTTGCGTTTCTTCGTCATTGATGCCTCTGTCTGGCTGACCATGGCCTTCACCTTCGACCGCTTCATTGCCATCTGCTGCCCAAAGCTCAAACTCAAACACTGCACCGAGAGGACAGCGGGCCTGGTGATCTGGACAATCTGTGCATTTTTAAGCGCAAAAAAATCCCCATTTATTTTATCTACCAACCACTGATGATGATCAGTGGACAGCCCTGGTACTGCCGATTGATGCCCAGCTTTTATACTGCTATTGGCTGGAAGTCATTCCACTTGATTCATATGATTGTAAATCCAATGCTTCCCTTCATCGTCATTCTCCTCTTCAACATTCTAACTATCAGGCAGATTCTAGCGGCCAGCGCTGTTCGCCAGCGTCTGCGGGAATCAGTGAAGTTGAAGGTTGAGGAGATGGAGAGTCGGAAGAAATCCATTATCCTGCTCTTTACCATTTCGGGGACATTTGTGTTGCTGTGGCTCACCTACTTGTTAACCTACATGTTTGCACTGATGACAGAGGCCAAACTCGCTCAGCCTGACTACAGCAGCCCTTTCACCATCGCTGAGCATGTGGGTTACATGCTGCAATTCCTCAGCTCCTGCTCCAACACCGTCATTTATGGTGTGACCCAGACCCAATTCAGGCAGCGCCTGAAATCCATCTTCACTTACCCCTTCATTCGCTTATTGGGCCATTCACATAATCATGTTTAGCTGTTCTGCTCTATGTCGGCATAACAACCTTGCAGATACCAACAGGCTATGTTGTGAATGTTCTGTTAATTCTTTGAAATAGCAACCACTGGATTGGATAAAGAGCACTTCAATTTGGAACATGTGTATTATTGTTTCATATGATGTTCTTTACAGTTTTGTGTCATTCACTCAATTCAGATTGTAAAAAAAAATTCCCACAATAAAGGACTGGAACATATTGAGGTGTTCTATATTTCACAAATACGTGTTTTCATTTTTTCCGTTAGCTATCAGTTTTTCTACGTATTAAGATGCAGTTCTATATATCCAAATACAGTCGAACAGATAGAAGCACGCACAAACACAAGGCGAAGCAGAAACACGAACACAATCAAACAGGCACAAGGAAACTGACTCCTACATACACAGCGACAGACACTGACACAAACGCATACGCAGTCAAACTGACAAACATACACACAAAGTGAAACAAATACAAACACACACAGTCCTGCCACGTTCTTCTAAAATATAGTCAATTCACTCTACAGTTTATACTGTGAAGCGCGTTGAGACGTTGATAAAATATAAAAAGAGCAATATCAATTGCAAGGATTAGTACTGGTATTACTATTCCTTTCCTGTCTGTAACGGGAAGTCAGTAGAGTAAGGCGCGGGCGGTGGTGATAGGCTTGTGGTGTTTGCTGCTGAACAAGACATACTGCGGAGCTGTGGACTATCTAGCACCAACAGAGGGAGGAGTTGGGGAGTTCAACATGTATGCGTAATCAAGTGCGGATATTATCACTACGTGTTTGATATTTTTGGCAGCCTGCTGTGAGAGTGGCAAATCCAAGCAATGTTGCAAAGAAGTGGAAAGATGGAGTGGGTCATGGCATCGATTTGCGTTATGAAGGACATCTGAGGGGTGAAAAGGATGCTGAGGTGCCGGATTATTTCAGAGAGTGCGTCCAAGTATAGATAGGGTATAGGGTATCAATTAATTTTCTGGGGTATGTAGATACTGATGGAAGTAAAGTGGAGGGCCTCAATCTTGTTCATAGTTAAGTACAGAAAGGTCGTTCTCACCGTCAAGGAAATCGTCAACACCTCACCCTCAAGGAATCTTGGTTCAGGAGGCGACACATTCCCCGTCATCGAGGCCACAGCACATGGCTAATTCTTGCACCATAACTTGTGGACTATCCACCAATCGTCTGGTGTGTCTCTCTTCTACAGTTTCCCCTCGACCTTTGCATTTACTCCTACACAACCATCACCTCTTTTGAGGGCATCACACTCCACAACCACATTATGTGTATCCCGCAAATCCTCCTTTCCAACTACGTCCACGTCTACTTAACCACCACCATCAACAACAACATCGATTTATATAGCGCCCTCCACGCCGGATGGCGTCTCGGAGCGCTCAGTGGCACTTTTCGCAGTTCTCTTTGCGAAACTGCTAAACCAATGGCACTTTTCGCAGTTATCTAAATATAGATTTCATCATCATGAATAAAACCTTCCCCTGTTAGCTTTAGTCGAATCCTTATATTTATTGTATGTTTATTAAGTACATCAGTACGTGATGTACACACTGTAATATAACATGAGTAAGTTATGTATAAAACTGAAAAACTTGCAGAGTAGCAGAAACCAGCCTGTCTGCAAAACTGAATTGAATTTAGCCTGGTTGGCACCAATTATAATAGATATGTGTGAAGGAACGAGAATAGAAAACATGTTCAGTTAGACATCAGGAAAGGTAATTTATCTCTTGTTAAGAATGGGAAATCATGGGGGTAATCAAGGTAGCAGACAAAAGACGCCTAGGTAGATGGAGCGATGTGTTACAATAATAAATATTGAAAAAACAGGGCAAGTATTGCCAAGAATCAAGATACACTAGCATGTCCAATGAGGGAATTGCTACATGTAAAAGGTATTTTGCTTTAGAGTAAGCGAGTCTGTTGGCGAAGTATACAGACATGATGGATCGAGTAGTTCAATACTTCAGTTGGGAATACATCTCAAGGTGAAAGCCGAGATCTTCAGCCTGTCGCTGTTGTACAGATCTATGGTTAAAGTTGTTCTGTTTAACAGGGAGTGAAATATCATTTACAGAAACAAGTGGCTGGCGTTACCCTCAGTGAATATGTTAAGCAGAGCACGAGAGGGGTGCTGTTGTACTCTGTGCGTCGTGATGTAGACAAGTTAGTTATCTGTGTGAGGTAGACACGGTAGTCATCTGTGACTGAAGTGTGAATGTCGCCAAGGTATTCTGTAATAAATATTTAACTCTCTGTGCAGTTGTTAGTAAAATTAAGTTCCACAATGTTGGATTCTCCTGTTATGTGAAACCAACATCGTGGATCGGAAATCCCACATCTCGACAAATCCGCATCTCCAACCTCCCATTACTCTCCAAGGCAGTGGAAAGAGTTGCTGTTTAACAGCTTTGCTACATTCTTGGTTTACAATCCCTCTTTGAACCTCTTCAATCTTCGCCACAGGATAGAGACATCCATGTGTAAATTCGTAAGTGACATTTTAAATAGCTGCACTAAGGGCTTGCTATGCCTTATTGTCCACTCCATCCTCCTACACCACCTCAACTCCCACCTCGATCTTCGTCGACCTGCCGTTGCCTCGTTCGACACTCACATGTTCCATTGCCTCCACTTGGTTGCCAAATATGGTTTATCCAAAACTGTCAACCGTGGCTGTGCATTTCGTCCTCTGCTTTACGACATCGACATGCCGCCCCCCCCCCCCCCACCCCCCCGATGACATCATCTGCAGTTGGATTCAAATGCAGTAAGCATGCGGATAACTACCAAATCTATCTTTCTACCCCAATCGTCGTTTCCAAGACCATTGATATAATGACATACTGCCTAACAGACATCAAGTCCTGGATGTGAGCTTGTTTTTAGCTAGCTTTGCGGAGCTCCTGTCGCGTAGTCGTTAGAGTACTTGTCTTGCAAGTTGGTCAGACGAAGCTAGGGACACCTTTGTTCGAATCCCGGCAGGTCAGGTCAAGGCAAAACCTTGGGCAAGTTTCCTTACTTCACATACTGAATAATTATCCCTCCTAAAACAAACCAAAGCAACAAAATTCGTCGTTTCAATCCGTGAATGGTTGTGGGAAACTGCTGTGCGCAATTCGTCCACAACAATACAGTCAATTCACTTTACAGTACATAATGTGAAGCGCTTTTGGACGTCGATAAGATGTGGAAAGCGCTATATAAAACGCAAGGAAGATTGATTGTTCTTATTTTATACTGTTGAGTGTTTCAAGATAGAAGTCACTTTGATTGCCTTGCACAGTGCGTGTGCAGCTCAGGCACTGGCAAAATCAATCTCCAAGTTTCCATACTCAACCTCGCTAACCTAGACTATGTCTTGTTCGAAACTCAAATGCCTTTCCATCCCCCACATCAATGCAATTGACCGCTTTGCTGTCCCTCACCTCGGTAATATTGCCCGACTCTGACACTACCTCAACTCTCTGTCCGCTGAAACTCGTTTTCGTGGCATGATTAACTCCAGACTCAAATATTCCAATGCTGTGCTTGTCAGCCTTCCAACTCGTCCCTCCATAGGTTGCAGATGATCGAGAACAAGTCATCCGTGTCTTCTGACTTGTATTTGTTGTTGTTGAGTTTGATCCAAGCAGAAGTGGATGCGAGAATTTTCCTTGGCCATCAAGATTGCATTCGAGTAATCAGAATTTGCTGGAGTCCATAGCAATATGTCAATCCGTACTGTAGTTAATCCAGGTCTTCCCAAGAACAGTTGAGTTGGATTTTGTCCTGGTATATTCAGTCTTATGCAGTTAACCATGTGACTGAATCA
The DNA here is from genome assembly GCA_035084275.1 of Hydrolagus colliei. Taxonomy (NCBI): domain Eukaryota; kingdom Metazoa; phylum Chordata; class Chondrichthyes; order Chimaeriformes; family Chimaeridae; genus Hydrolagus; species Hydrolagus colliei. The sequence continues at coordinate 2,801,177 of CM068769.1, forward strand.
CCCTATCGCCATTCCCGTTAATCACTTTAGCTTTTAAAACTGTTGTTATCAGCCTTGAATGTGTTAACTGACTGAGCATCCACAGCATCTGCAGTGGAGAATTCCATAATTTCACCACCGTCATAGTGAAGAAATGTTTCTAAAACTCAGTTTTATAAGTCAGACCTCTGGAATTCCATCCTGCAATCGTCCGGCACGCCCCCACCCCCCCCCCCAACCAAGCCTCCTTCAAGTCCTGCCTCACGACCTGCTTCATTGACGGTTCCATTGTTCACAATCCCATCGTTTCCCTCGAACATCCCTGACGCTGATGCAAGTTCGCATCTAAAACACTGACTCACTAGCTCCTTAGAACATAATAATAGTAATTCTCCTTGGCATGTTGATCAAACGCTCTTCACATTTTATTGACGTATCAAAGTGCTTCACAGAACATACTGTAAAATGGATTGACTGTATGTTTGTGGGCGAATAATGGCAGCCAACTGCGCCGAGCAGTGTCCCACAAATAGTCGTGGAATGAAATCATCAATATTTATTACTATGTGTTGTTATTATGTGTACGGATTATTTGTAGGCATGTGTAGTAAGGAAACTTGCCCAGGATTTCACCCTCGTCTGCTGGGATTCGAACACAGTCTCACGTTTGTGGAATATAGCCACTGAGCTACTGGAGTTCCACATAATGCAAAAGGTGCTATGTTATGCAATGATGTTGTAGTTCTTTCTTGTTTTCTGCCTATTCCTCCAAATTCAATTGGTACTTTAGTTATATGTTACATTTGCAGTGTAGTGTTGAGGCTGTGGCCACATTAAGTCCGGTTGGAGCAGTATTCAATCTCTATGAGGATTGCTATGCGACACAATAAAATAACCATCCAACTTTCTCCCCATTTGTCTGCCCCTTCCAAACGTGCTGCTGTACACAGAGCGATGGTTGGCCTCTGATACCCAAATATTCGATATTACATATCGGAATAATTATGGTAATATATATAAGGATTAGAAATATTATTATGTTACTTTGCTTGATATCTCCTCAAAAGAGTGTTACTCACTCACACACACACACACAAACACAAATACACGAACACACTCTCATGAAGAGGAGTCTGGTTCAGGAGCTTGTTTGTAATTCCATAACAAGCGCTCTAAACAGGATTGCAAAAAGTACTCCAATCAGTGGCAAAACACAACACTTTTCCTTTCCGAAAAGGTGGGAGAGAATGCATATTTACTACTATGTTTCGTGCCACTGATTAGAAAAAACTTCATTCATCACAGAAAACCTTGAAATCGTTTGCCCAGTTGTTTGTTCACGTGAACTGTTACTTGTGCAATCACTGTCCCAGAGGAGCTGTCTCCCAGCTATAAAGATATGAGGATCTGTACGATCAGTAGGAGGTTCTCATTCATCATCAGCGGCGCACAGTGTCAGCAGAAGCCAGTACAGAGTGAAAATGATGGGAATCATAGAAGCATCGAAGGTGTTTTATCCTACACTGGGAATCATTGGCTTTCCTGGTACGTTGTTGCAAGTGGTTTCACTGTTGTATAGCCATGTATCGTTGCTCTACACCTGTATCTGTGCACCTGGAAACAGAATTTGTTGGTCTTAGGAGAAAAACTGACCTGCTCCACAATAACAAGAGGACGATCTGCAAGTGAATGTGACGAGAGACACAAGTGGGTGACAGCCCAGCTGGAACCTCACAAGATGTTGTCACAAAAATAAAACACACTTTACTAGTCGAGTGCATACATCACTGGAGAACAACCAGTACATTCTGCTACGAGTTGATAATTGAAAAGATCACACAATAACTATCCCACAAGGAGAAGTGTATTGAAATCACCAATTTATTATTCTTTTTGATGGATTATTGTTAGGTGTGTGGAGTAAAGAAACCTGCCTAAAGTTTCTCCCTGACATGCCTGGAATGTAACCACGTTATGCATGTGCTCCATCTACTGATCTATCAATTTACTAGGTTTATACTCTCGAGGGCAAGACGGAAAGTTGGGCAAGTTTCCTTGCTTCAAACCTTGTGTCTGATTAGCAATAAGTAGGACATCGATTGTTGGGCAAATTGTGGACCAATTTTCTAGTTGCAATTATCTCTTCAAATGTATTATTTAAAATAATTATTGTGTCAGTGATTCAACCACTGTATATCAATCACTGTTGCGATCTGTTTGTTGTCTAGTATTTCCTGCAATATTTTACAAGCGACTTAAATCTGTCAAGTGCTTTGTGGCATCTCAACGATGTGACAGGACATGGTGTTGAATGCAAGCGATACTAATATTATTGGAGAATAAACACCATATTAGCTGTATCAATTAAATAATTGACAGGATTTTAATCATTTACATAACTGCTAATAACTTAATAAAGAGAGGAAACATATTGTATTATATTTATGTGTATAACGGGATAGATGTAGGGAGGACTGGCCAGGTGGAGCACAATTGATATTGCTCATCTTGTCGATGCAACGAGACGAGAGTTAATCATCAGAACTTCTGGGTGCAAACACGTTTTGAGAATTTTGACTCATAAACCTTGGTGCTAGTGGAAGATAGCGGAAGACATTGCAGATTTGATGAGTGCTGCACTGCCCAAGTTACCGTCCTTTAATTGAGATGTTTAATTTATTTGAGCCATCTCGTGCAGATTAAATATCCCAAGACAACCCTCGTAAATATTAGCAATTGATAAGGTACATTATAGAATTGACCGTTGTTATCCGATGATCTGCCAGAAACTACTCAACCAGGTGGACTCTCTGAACAATTGACTATTACTTGATATAAAATGAAAAATGTACCTTTAAAACATACAAAGTGTGTACTTTAGCTTTGCAACCTATGCTCTCTGAGATTGAGAAAGCAAACAAGGATCAACACTTTAAGGAAACCATAAGATGCCAGACCACATCATGAATCCAAGTTGAATACCTGAAAATTGTTGAAAACAGAATTAGGGATTGGATTGCCACAAAAAGCAAGGTGGCAACTGCCATGTTGGGATATGTTTAAGAAGCAGTGTACTGCTACAATGGGTGGCCTGTGGGTTGTAGTATCTGGAAACCTGATGATCCGATCCAGGACGTAGATCTAAAATGCTATTCAGATTCCAGCTTCTAAAAGTGATTTTGTTGAGTGGGGTATCTGACACAAATGAATACGTCTCATGTGTATTAGAACTTCTAAACCAAATAGATGACCAAATATATAACCTATTCACTACACGTGGAAATTTCTCAGCACCTGGAATCAAGTGCAAATAGCTCCCTTACCACAGTTGGCCCGCTTATTTATTGTTACATACTATTTGGAGTTTGTCAAAGATTTTTGAATCCTAGATTTTGCTATGAGTACAATAAGTTGCCATGTAGATCTCTGCCTGCCAAGCTTCTCAATCAAACATGTTCAGATTGGAAACAAGGCCAGTTAGAATTTATTTCTCCACAAATTAATTGGTTAAGCCAGGTTACTGTTTGTTTTTACCAGCAGTGACTTAAATTGCTTCTGACAGGCCTAGGCCTGTATTTGGAATCTATCCAAGAGGTCAGTATTACTAGTTTGTATTGATTCCGACAGTTTGAGGGGACAAATGCTGAAGTGCAGTGGATACAGTACTCGCTTGAGAGGGAGGTGACACGGTTTGATTCCCAGATAAGGCAATGCCTTATCTGTGCTTCAATAGTCCACATTATACAGTCTGTCTCACAATAAATTGGAGCCTGCATATTTCTGGATCACTTCTCCATGAGAAATATTCAGCCAAAACAATCTAATTTGTTCAAACAATGCATGTCTTTCTGGAGATCACCATTTGACAAATTAGCTGGCACTCACAAAAAAAGTTTACCTTTATGTTTGTAACATCCGGCACAGGCAAAATAACCCAAATGGCCTCCCTCTGTGTTATTAATTTCTATGATATTTACCATGAGTAATTAATGAAGCTCGTCAATTTCAGTATTCTGATCGACTTGCTCAGCACCATATCAATTGCCAACAATTACTATAACACTTTGATATACGGTAGGTATTATTATCATTATTTTATGATAATCGATGCAGTTGATCATTTTGTGACATCTAAGAGACATCACAAAATTATCAAACTTCTATAATACATTATTGTTGATGTCAGGCATGATAAAACCTGCGCCGGCGCAATTCACATGCCCAGAGTTAGAAAATCTGTGATAGTGTTTGTGAATTTCCTGCAGCGATCGCACTGACTATTGTGGTCCTGGCCCAGGGAAAGTGTGGACTCTCCAAATGCGTCACCCGCTACCTGGTCGCCATGGCTGTTGCTGATCTGCTGGTTATGTTTATTGTTGTGATCCTGTGGAAGACATTTTTGCTCCACCTGCCGCACTTGCCTTTGTTCCTGACCCCCGTGTGCCGCCTGCACATTGTTCTGCGATGCATCGTTATTGAAGCCTCTGTCTGGCTGACCATGGCCTTCACCTTCGACCGTTTTATTGCCATCTGCTGCCCGAAGCTCAAACCCAAATACTGCACCAAGAGGACAGCGGGCCTGGTGATCTGGACCATCTGTGCATTTTTATGCCTGGAAAACATCCCCTTCTATTTTACATTCCAAATGAGGATGATGATCGATGGGCAGCCCTGGTTCTGCACTATCAAGCCCAGCTGTTATACTGATCTCGGCTGGAGGGTTTTTGCCTTTTTGGACATGATTGAAAATCCACTGCTTCCCTTCATCCTCATCCTCCTCTTGAACACGCTGACCATTAGACAAGTGCTGGTGGCCAGCAGGGTGCGGCAGCGTCTAAGAGGGGCTGCGAAGGGGAGGGACGAGGAGATGGAGAGTCGGCGAAAATCCATAATCCTGCTCTTTGCCATCTCAGGGACCTTCGTGTTGCTGTGGCTCACCTATATGGTAATCTACATGTTTGCTATGGTGACAGATGAGCAGATGACACAGCCAAACTACAGCAGCCCATTCACCATCGCTGAGGAAGTGAGTTACATGCTGCAATACCTCAGCTCCTGCACCAACACCGTCATCTATGGTGTGACCCAGACTCAATTCAGGCAGCGCCTGAAATCTATCTTCGCTTACCCCATCACTCTCTTACTGGGCCTTTCGCGTAATAATGTTTAGCTGTGTTGGTCTCTTTGGTCTTCACAACATTGTAGATTCAAACAGACTATTTTAGATATATCCTGATATTTGAATGTAACAATAATTAGTAGACTGGATAAAGAGCTCTTCAATTGGAAGATGGATATTATTGTTTCATATTATATTCTTTACATTTAGATGTTATTCTCTCAATCCAGATTGATGACATTTTTTATAACAATAAAAAAATGTTGCACATTGAGGTGTTGTATACTGCACAAATGATACAAAAATTCCTTAATGCTGAATGCTGCCTTTTCGCCTTTCTATTTATTCCATCAGCGATTAGCTCGTCTGCACGTTACCAAAACACTACCTGTCAATCCAAGTAAGCAGCGGAGGACCCTAGGAACTAGAAATGGCATACATAGATTTGGAATAAAAATATCAATATATTAGTTAGCTCATTGAGTCGGTGGGTGCCCCCACTTCTCAGTTAGGGATGCAAAACAGGAGACTGGAATTCAACGAATTAAGATAGTGCAGAATCAGCAAGAAATCAGACGGTGGAGAGATTGTGGCTTGTTCCAGAAATGGTAATAGGAGAATGAACACGAATCATCTTCCAGGTATTATAGATACTTTATTGCCTGGAAAACAGGCCATAAAAATGAACTAGAAACAGTATTGATGATGCTGTATGGAGGCACATAGTGTCAGAAAGCTATCAGAAGTAAATGAGCTTCAGAAAGACTATGAGATGATGTTGTTCAACCCACCATCTTGTAGTGTGTTTACAAATATCTCAAATCAGTGTTTGAGCATTCTATGTATACATTTCACAAACTTCATGATCGAAAGCTCAAACACTGATTTGACAGTTAGATGAAGAACATTAAGACAAGAAGACTAACAGAATACACAAAATATGATGTACTCATAGTTTATTATATTGTGGTTTGTGTATTCTACTAGTCCTTCTGCGTTAATTTGTTTTTGTAACTGGTAAATAAAAACGTTGGTTTAACTGGGAAGTAACCACGTCTTGGAGAAACTGGAAGTGAAACCACAAAACTCACTCACTGTCAGTCCACTCGCAAATTACGTGTGAGTGTGAGGTAAGTGTGAGTGTGAGGGGGTGTGAGTTTGTGTGTGAGCATGTGTGTTTCTGAGGTGCTGTGTATGTGTGAGCAGGTGTGAGTGTGAGGGGTGTGTGTATGAGTGTGAGCAGGTATGAGTGTGTGTGTGAGCAGGTGTGAGTGTGTGGGGGTGTATGTGTGAGCAGGTGTGAGTGTGAGCAGGTGTGAGTGTGAATAGGTGTGAGTGTGTGTGAGGATGTTGTGAGTGTGTGTGAGCAGGTGTGAGTATGAGTGTGAGGGGGTGTGAGTGTGCGTGTGAGCATTTGTGAGTGTGAGTGTGAGGGGGGTGTGAGTGTGTGTGAGCAGGTGTGAGTGTGAGGGGGTGTGAGTGTGTGAGGGTGGTGTGAGTGTGTGTGTGAACAGGTGTGAGTGTGAGGGATGGAAGGTTGAGGGTGGTGTGAGTGTGTGTGAGAAGGAGTGAGTGTAAGAGTGAGGTGTGTGTGAGGGTGTGTGAGGGTGTGTGTGAGCAGGTGTGTGTGTGAGGGGGGTGAGTGTGAGCAGGTGTGAGTGTGAGGTGTGTGTGATGGGTGTGTCAGTGTAAGCAGGTGTGAGTTTGAGTGTGAGGGGAGGGTTGATGGGGATGGACTGACTGATGGGTTACTGGCCGGGGAGGCTGGTTGGTTGGTGTGAGTTAATGAGGTGGCTGGTGATGGAGACTGACTGACTGACCCTCACGTTGCCCTCTGGTGTGGAGCCTGTAGCTCAGGGGTGACAGCCCTCGCCTGGCGAGCCGCAGACCCGGGTTCCATTCCCGGCCTCACCTCGAGCCGAGTCTCCTCCTCCACCCGCCTGACACACACAACAACAACAACAGCAATAATAAAATGGCCGCCCCCCCTCGGCTGTTTGTGGGGGAGGCTGCCGGGCACCACCGGCTGCCGCGTTTCACCCACAAAACACACAGTCACTTCACCGGACATTGATTCCCGTGAGGAGATTCCAGGTGAGGAGAGGACGGGACAAAACGCCCGGAAAATGGCGGATTATTATCCCTGTTATTGTGGCTCTCACTGCGTCTCTCTCTCTCTCTCTGTGTTTCTCTCAGTCGTTCTCCCACAAAACACACAGTCACTACACTGTGACCCACCCTAAACACACAGTCACTACACTGTGACCCTCCAACACAGTCACTAACCCGTGACCCCCCTAAACACACAGTCACTACACTGTGACCCCCCTAAACACAGTCACTACACTGTGACCCTCCTAAACACAGTCACTAACACGTGACCCCCTAAACACACAGTCACTACACTGTGGCCCCCCTAAACACACAGTCACTACACTGTGACCCCCTAAACACAGTCACTACACTATGACCCCCCTAAACACACAGTCACTACACTGTGACTCCCCTGAACACACAGTCACTACACTTGACAGTGAGCGAGCGTTTCCGGTGCGCGTCACGTGACTGGCTTTGAGGCGCCAGACGCCAGCGTCACTAATGTCGTTGTTATTATATTATTATTCAATGTGAAGCCTCTGTGACCTCAGAGACTTTCGGCGGCAAAAATTAAACAGCCGCTAGCTGCGCGCGCAGCTCCAACCGTCGCATCGCCGAGCGCTGGCAGTTTGGCGCTTTTCACTGGTTACCTGGGAGACGGGGGGTTGTGTCTGTCTCTCTCTCGCTCCTGTCAATCACTCGTTACCTTGGAGACAGGGGTGTTTCTCTTTGTGTCTCTCTCCTGTCAATCACTGGTTACCTGGGAGACAGTGACGCGAAGGCTAATGCGTCATCAAACTGGGTCAAGTCACGTGCTGAATGTCCACAATGGCGGCGGCGGAGACGGAGAAGAAGGTGAGAGTCTGTGTACGGCCTGAGATACAGGGTGAGACGGTCAGGGGGAGAGAGAGAGACTGTGTGTGTCCCTGCAGGAGGGCCTGGTGTGAGTGTGTGTCTGCTGTGTGTGTGTGTGTGGCTGCTGTGTGTGTGTGTGTCTGCTGTGTGTGTGTGGCTGCTGTGTGTGTGTGTCTGTGGCTGCTGTGTGTGTGTGTCTGTGGCTGCTGTGTGTGTGTGTGGCTGCTGTGTGTGTGTGGCTGCTGTGTGTGTGTGTGTGTGGCTGCTGTGTGTGTGTGTGTGGCTGCTGTGTGTGTGTGTGTGGCTGCTGTGTGTGTGTGGCTGCTGTGTGTGTGTGGCTGCTGTGTGTGTGTGTGTGGCTGCTGTGTGTGTGGCTGCTGTGTGTGTGTGTGGCTGTTGTGTGTGTGTGTGTGTGGCTGCTGTGTGTCTGTGGCTGTTGTGTGTGTGTGGCTACTGTGTGTCTGTGGCTGTTGTGTGTGTGTGTGGCTGCTGTGTGTGTGTGTGGCTGCTGTGTGTGTGTGGCTGCTGTGTGTGTCTGTGTGTGTGTGTGTCTGTGGCTGCTGTGTGTGTGTGTGTGTGTGTGTGGCTGCTGTGGGTATGTGTGGCTGCTGTGTGTGTGTGTGTGGCTGCTGTGTGTGTCTGTGTGTGTGTGTGTCTGTGGCTGCTGTGTGTGTGTGTGGCTGCTGTGTGTGTGTGTGGCTGCTGTGTGTGTGTGTGTGTTGCTGCTGTGTGTGTCCCCTTGTCTCCTTGTATGGGGTTCTAGTGTGTGTGTGTCTGTGGCTGCTGTGTGTGTGTAGGGGATTGTAGTGGGGGGGGGGCTGCTGTGTGTCTGTGCATCTGTCGGTGTGTGTGTGTAGGCTGCTGTGTGTGTGTGTGAGTCTGTCTGTGTGTTGGGATGTCCTCCCGACGTGAAAGGCGCTTTATAAGTTTAAATTGTTGATGTTGTTGTTGTTGTGTGTGAGGGTGTTGTGTCTGTGGCTGCGTCTCTCTGTGAGTGTGTGTGTATGATGGTGAGTTTGTTTGTAGTCTCCCTGATCCCCCACCCCTTGACTCCAGCAGCCTGGTGTGTGGCTGCTGTCTGTGTCTATGTGTGTGTGTCCCTGACAGCCTTGTCTCCCTCTAGGTGGTTCTGATTTGAGGATGAGTATGGTTGCTGTGTGCGTCTCCCTCACTCTCCCTCCTGGTGTGACAATGAGTGAATATGTGTGTGTCCCCGACCCCCCCACCCCCCCTCTTGTCCACCTGTTGGACAGCCTGGTGTGAGGGTGAGTGTGTTTATGTGTCTGTGTCTCTGTGTGTGTGTCTATGTATGTGTCGCTGACCCCCCATGCTTTCCTCTACAGGTGTGAGGGTCAGTGTGGCTGCTGTGTATGTGTGTGTCTGTGAGAGTGTATGTTGTCTTCCTGACCACCCCCCCCCCCCCATCCCCTTGTCTCCCTATCAGACGGCTGGTGTGAGGGTGAATGTGTCTGTTTGTGTGTTTTTGTCTCTGTGTGTGTCTCCCTGACCCCCCATTGTCTCCCTGTAGGGGCTGCATTTGACCATATGTTTGGCTGGTAACACATCAGGTGTAAGTTTGTGCTGCTGACACAAGGCAGCAGAGAATGTCTGAGGAAACCCAAGCCAGCAACATGGAGTGTGTGATTACCCCAGGGAAAGGTAACCACTCGATGTATCTGTACCTTACTGTGTTTACTTATTGTTTAAATGTTCAGTCTAGGTTTATTTATAACTTGACCATGTATTACTTACATTTTGCTTACAATTATACAGTCAATTTACTTTACATTATGTTGTGTAAAGCGCTTCGACATGTCGTTGTGATGTGAAAAACGTTATATCAAATGCAAGTATTATGTATATTATTAATTGATATTTCACTTTTGACATCTTCTAGATGTCTCAAAACACTCCACAGAATATACTGTAAAGCAAATTGACTGTATATTGGTGGACAAAATTAAGCAGCAAATCATGCCTAGCAGTGTCCCGTGAACAGCAGTTGAATGAAATAATCAATTTATTATTGTTTTTTATATGACAATTATTGTAAGTAAGACTTCAAAGGAAGTAAGTAGACCTTTGTATGTGGCAGGACAGCTAGATAACATATTTTCAAAGAGAATTAGATCTTTATTTAGGGAGAACAGGTCTGCTAGGTTATGGGGAGAGTGCGGGGCAGTGGGATTTAGTTGCTCTTTTCAAAAGGGCCGGCACAGACTAGATAGGACGAATGGCTTCCTTTTGTGCCGTAAAATTCTATGATTCTATGATAAGGTTGTTCATAAAGCATATGAGATACTAGGCTTTATAAATAGTGGCATTGTGTACAATGGTCAGGAAGCTTTAATCAACCTGCATCAAACATGGTTTAGGCCTCAACTAGAATACTGTTTTGATTCTGGGCACCATACTTTAGGAAGAACGTTAAGGCCTTGAAAAGGGAGCAGAGGAAATCCACCGGGATATTAGCAGGATTGAGGGACTTTAGTTATGAGAAATGTCTAGAAAGTCTAGGATTTTTCCCATTGGATCAGAGAAGGTTACGAGGAGACCTGATAGAGGGTTTTTTCATGCAGCGAGTTGTTAGAATCTGGAATGATTTAAACTGCTTTGCAGAATATACCGAACAGTGAATTGACTATATTTTACTGTCGAATCATGGCAGCCAACAATAACAACAACCAATTTTTTTGGGGAAGTATTATTTGTTTAGAAAATCTATCAACCGGGTTCATATTTACTGCTATGCAAACAGAGGCCTGTGGGGTGAGGAAACTTGGCTCAGGATTTTTCACTCCTGGGAAACAATCTTGTGCAAGGCACTGACCAATTTTATTAGGAACAACTTTATTTACTTACCACAAATTCTATAATCTCTCTGCCAAAAATTGTTAGTGCTTTCTAGTCTCTGTACATCTCGTTTTCCAATTCTGCTCTTTTTTTTTAATCAATTTATTCTATAGAGCCCAGAATTGCAAAGAGTTTGAGCTGCAAACAGAATCAGTTGACGGGAGGAGGGGCTGGGAGCAACAGATACAATTTGAGAAAGAGGGAGAGAAGAAATATCACTGAGGACAAGGATCTTCGTGACGATGATTACCTGTGTAAGTGATAAATCAATTAGAGTTTCTAAACATAAAATGGTCCAGTACAGCAACGATGGCTTCGCATAGACCATAAGCTTTTAGGGTGAACTTCCTCTGGCTTTTCAGAAAGATGATAAGAATGCAACTGTTGGAATGAGTAGCAACTTATCAAGGCCTCAAGACATCCTGGAGAACTTTGCAGGATTTTATTGTGAAGTGTTGCAGATTCCACAGCAATGACCCCCAACAGCCATAAGGTGACAGACTAAATTTATCCTGGATATTGAAAGCTGGGACACTGCGGTGAAACTGAGAGAGAGAATCTTGCCCCCCCCCACCCCTTTGGAATCATTCCATCATAATGCTAATGTCTGCCTGAACAGAAATGGCTGGAGAACTGGGTTAAAAATTTAATCAGAAGTTCGGCAACTCAGAAAACGGAACACATTCCCCACATTAATGTTAATTTGTACCAGTGTCCTAGCCAGGTATCCTCTTCACTAATTATTCACCTGACTTGCATGAAGGGGGCGCTTTATAAATGCAATGCCACACTGACCCACATTTTACAGTGGGTAGAGCAAAGCATTGACTTGGGCAGGTCTTGTATAAATGCAAGAATAGATTGATCGCACACCAATTGCCAAACAATGCACTCGCATGTATGTCACTTATACAAATATTTCCTGGTTTCCATCAGCAGCAGAAAAGGGCATCTCTCAGACAGGATCTCCACAGGATCGCCAGCCATCGATCTCAGGAGAGAGACTGTATGATTGTTCCCAATGTGGGAAGAGCTGCACACATTCAGCAACCCTGCACCAGCGATCACATATAGGGGAGAAACAATATAAATGTGCTGAATGTGGTAAGCGATTCACGAGTTCGAAAAATCTCAAGGTTCACTATCGAACACACACAGAAGAGAGTCCGTACAAATGTGTTTACTGTGTAAAGAGTTTCAAAACAGCTGGGCATATGAAAATACACCGTCGACCACACAGAGGAGAGAAACCATACAAATGTGCTGAATGTGGAAAGAGTTTCACAATGAAATGTCATCTCCAGGTTCACTATCGATCACATACAGGAGAGAGACCATATAAATGTGCTGAATGTGGAAAGAGTTTCAAGGCTTCAGGCGAAATAAAAGTACACTATCGATCACACACAGGAGAGAGACCATACAAATGTGCTGAACGTGGAAAGAGTTTCAAAACATCACGAGACGTCAAGAAACACCATCGATCACACACAGGAGAGAGACCATACAAATGTGTTGAATGTGGCAAGAGTTTCACAAGTTCATGGCATCTCCAGGTTCACCATCGATCACACACAGGAGAGAAACCATATACATGTGCTGCATGTGGAATGAGTTTTAAGACATCAGACTATATAAAAGTACACTATCGATCACACACGGGAGAGAGACCATACAAATGTGCTGAATGTGGAAAGAGTTTCAAAACAGCTGGGCTTATGAAAATACACCATCGATCACACACGGGAGAGAAACCATACAAATGTGCTGAATGTGGAAAGAGTTTCACAATGAAATGTCATCTCCAGGTTCACTATCGATCACATACAGGAGAGAGACCATATAAATGTGCTGAATGTGGAAAGAGTTTCAAGACTTCAGGCGAAATAAAAGTACACTATCGATCACACACAGGAGAGAGACCATACAAATGTGCTGAATGTGGAAAGAGTTTCAAAACATCACAAGACATCAAGAAACACCATCGATCACACACAGGAGAGAGACCATACAAATGTGCTGAATGTGGCAAGAGTTTCACAAGTTCATGGCATCTCCAGGTTCACCATCGATCACACACAGGAGAGAGACCATATACATGTGCTGCATGTGGCAAGAGTTTCAAGACAGCAGGCTATATGAAAGTACACTATCGATCCCACACGGGAGAGAGATCATACAAATGTGCTGAATGTGGAAAGAGTTTTAAAACATCTGGACATATGAAAATACACCATCGATCACACACAGGAGAGAAACCATACAAATGTGCTGAATGTGGAAAGAGTTTCAAAACATCAGGAGAGGTCCAGAATCATCACCGATCACACACAGGAGAGAGACCATATAAATGTGCTGAATGTGGAAAGAGTTTTAAAACATCTGGACATATGAAAATACACCATCGATCACACACAGGAGAGAAACCATACAAATGTGCTGAATGTGGAAAGAGTTTCAAAACATCACGAGAGGTCAAGAAACACCATGGATCACACACAGGAGAGAGACCATAAATAATGTGCTGAATGTGGAAAGAGTTTTACAAGTTCATGGCATCTCCATGTTCACCATCGATCACACACAGGAGAGAGACCATACAAATGTGCTGAATGTGGAAAGAGTTTCAAAACATCAGGAGAGGTCAAGAATCATCACCGATCTCACACAGGAGAGAGACCATATAAATGTGCTGAATGTGGAGTAAGATTTACAAGGAAACATCACCTCCAACATCACCAGGAAATGCACACACGAGACAAGGTATAAATGTGTGGATAGTGGGAAGACTTTTGCATGGTCTGGTCAGCAGAAAAATCACAAACGCTTGGAGAAGGCATTACTACTTTAGAGCTTTCCATTTCAAACCACATCAAATGATGCTTTGAGAAGTGATTATAGGAATAGTTTGATGGATATTGTACAGTGATCCACTTGATCTAACACCATTGATTCACAGTCTATTGTCATGGAACATCTTCCTGACGTTAAGTGCGCCAACCAAATGTACTTGTGTGGTTTATGTAATGTTACCATAACTAATATTAAAGCCGTTGATATGGAATACATTGCCATTTTCATTAGTTTCCTCATGTGAGGAATATAATGATAAAGCCAGGTCGAGATGAACCTGAAGTGACTGTATAGAGGGATATAGAGGGATAGATAGCAGGACAGATACTTTATTTTGAGAAACAGTATGCTTAGATATAGGCCAAGGCATACAGAGGGAGCCACATTTTTACTGTATTTTCGATGCACAAACAACTCTGAGAGTCAGTTTGAGGACAAGATGGGAGGGCTCGAGGGAGACAGTGTGAGGACAAGGTGGGAGGGGCCTTGTTTCTCCCCCCTTGTGGGAGACACGCCAAGTCCGAGGTACCAGGGCCGTCAGCAAGTCACCAGCTGAGGAGCCGGTGGGTTGTGGTGACTGTTACACACTCGGCCGTTTCCCAGCGTTTTAAAGATGGTCCAGAGGAGAGGCGAGGACAAGGAGCGGTTACTGGGCTATTGTTGGTTGTTATTGTTTTTGTTATTTATTGCTGTTGATAGCTGTTGTTTGAATCCCCCTTGCCCCCTGGCCTCCCATCTCACCCTTTTCCTCTCCCCTTTTCCCCTCCTATCCCTCTTCTCCCTTCCCCGCTTCTCCCTTAATTTAAGTTCCCACCATCTTTCCCTCCCTTTCCCCTTAACCCCCTTTCTCCCCCTTTTTCCTTCCTGATTTTACCTCACCCTTGCCTCCCTCTCCCCCCTTATCCTCTTTTTCCCCTTTCTCCCCTGGCCCCAATTCCACCACTGCTTGTGGGGCACTCTTGTGCTCAATTTGGCTGCCGCATTTCTCCGACAAATATACAGTAAATTTTCCTTCTTTCCTTCCCCCAACAACATTCCCCGCCACCCTCCCTACCCCCCCCCTCTCCCCCTACTCCATCCCCCCCCCCACTCTGGTCCCGACCTCTTCTCCCCACCTTCTTCCCTCATGTCTGCTCCCTACCCCCCACCTGCTCTGGTCCCAGGGACGTTATTGTATTCTGTGAAGCGTTTTGACACATCGATATGATGTGGAAAGTGTTATATAAATGTAAGGATTATCATTATTTTGTAACTGAATTAAATAATTTTATTGATTTACCGTAAATCAATTCAAATGATGCCTGCTGGTATTATGATTATGCTGCTGCAAACTAATGCTTACCAAAGAACAACACAATTATATTTCTGTAGTGCGATTTACACCAGGAAATAAGGGAATAATTCAGCTGCTTGGAATGGAATTGGAATGGGCGCATCAGAGTCACATCCATATTGAATTAAAACGGGAAAGTCCAGTGACATATGCAGATAGGACAGATGAACTCTATCAGAACATTATCATTATTATCAGCATTTGCATTTGCTTGGAGATCGTAGGCCGATGTCCACCTAATTGGCCTTCACCACCTGCAACTCGCTAGATATGTGATGGTCCAAATTATGCACTCGAAATATCTCGATATATCATCTTTTATTTAGCAGAAACTTACGTCAGCTTTTCTTGCAACGAACTACGCTATGTCTTCCTACTGTCTTCGTAGGCAGTTTATTCCACATTATTACTACACAACAACAACAACAAACAAAACTTACATTTAAATAGCGCCTTTCACGTCGAGAGGACATCCCAAGGCGCTGTACAGTCAGGTAGGACAAGAGCAGGGTGGGAAGGATCAGGGCAGGATGAAGAATAGTAGGAAAAGTAACTGTATATTAGTGGGCGAAATGCGGCAGTCAAGTTGCGCACAGCAGTGTCCCACAATCAGTCACGGAAGTGGGACTAGGGGCAAAAGGGGGTAAAGAAGCAAAAGGGGAGGGGTCGAGGTAGGGGAAGAAAAGCAGGAAAGTCGACTGTATACTTGTGGGCGAAACGCGGCAGCCAAATTGCGCACAGCAGTGTCCCCACAAACAATCGTGAAAATGGGGCCAGGGGAGAAAGGGGGAAAAGAGGGTAAGGGGGGAGAGGGAGGGAAAGGTGGGATGGGTTAGGGTTAGGGAGGAAGAGGGGGGAGAAAGGGGGGAAGAGAGGGAGGGAAAGATGGGTGTGGGCAAATTCAGGAAGAGGGAGGGAAGGGGAAAAGGGAGGAGAGAAAGTGGGGAAAGGGAGTGAGGGAAGAAGAAGATGGGGGCAGGGGTGGGGAAAATCAAACAACAATAATAAACAACAAAAGCAATAATATTAACAACAAAAACAGCAACAAACAACAATAGTCCAGCAACCACTCCTTGTACACACTGCATTTAGTAGTGTAAAATGTTGTAAATAAAATGCAGCATTCTCAAATTAATCATAGAATCATAGAATTTACGGCACAAAAGGAGGCCATTCGGCCCATCTAGTCTGTGCCGGCTCTTTGAAAAGAGCGATTCAATCCCACTGCCCTGCCCGCTCCCCATAGCCTAATAGACCCGTTCTCCCTAAATAAAGATCTAATTCCCTTTTAAAAGTTGTTATCGAATCAGCCTCCACCACCTTTTCAGGCAATGCATTCCAGATTCGAACAACTCGCTGAGTGAAAAAAATTCTCCTCAGCTCCCCTCTACTGCGCCTTGAAGCTATTTTAAATCTGTGACCACGAGTCACAGATTCACCCACGAGTGGAAATAGTTTTTCTCTATTTGCCCTGTCGAAACCCCTCATGATCTTATAAACCTCTATTAGGTCTCCCCTCAATCTTCTCTGCTCCAGAGAGAATAACCCTAGCCTATCTAGCCTCTCCTCATAGCTGAAGTCCCTCAATCCTGGCACCATCCTAGTAAATCTTCGTTGTACCCTTTCCAATGCCTTCACATCCTTTCTGTAATGTGGTGACCAGAATTGAACACAGTATTCCAGCTGAGGCCTCACCAAAGTCCTATAGAGGTTAGTCAGCACTTCCTGACTTTTGTACTCTATACCCCTATTTATAAAGCCTAGTATCCCATATGCCTTCTTGACAGCCTTGTCTACCTGTCCTGCCACCTTCAACGAGTCACTAACACAAATCCCCAGGTCTCTCTGTTCCTTTACACCATTTAAAATTGTACTATCTAGCCTATATTGCCTCCCTTCATTTCTTCTCCCAAAATGCATCACCTCACACTTCTCTGCATTAAACTTCATCTGCCATGTGTCTGCCCACTTTACCAATTTGTCTATATCCTCTTGCAGATGGCTACTATCCTCCTCACTGTTTACTATTCTCCCTAACTTAGTGTCATCTGCAAACTTGGAAACTGTACTCCGTACACCCAAGTCCAGATCATTGATGTAGATTACAAACAGCAATGGTCCCAAAACCGATCCCTGTGGCACACCACTGCTCACTTCCCTCCAATCTGAAAAACAGCCGCTCACTACAACTCTCTGCTTTCTGTCTCGCAGCCAGTTGTGGATCCACGCTGCCACTGTCCCTTTTACGCTATGGGCCATTAATTTCATAATAAGTCTCTCATGTGGCACTTTGTCAAATGCCTTTTGAAAGTCCATGTAAACTACATCAACTGCGCTACCATTATCCACCCATTCCGTTACATCATCAAAAAATTCTATCAGATTTGTAAAGCAAGATTTGCCTTTAACAAATCCATGTTGACTGTCCTTTATTAGCCTATATCTTTCTAAGTGAAGATCTACCTTGTCCCTGATTATGGACTCTAGAAGTTTGCCCACTACCAACGTTAGACTGACTGGTCTGTAGTTACCAGGCTTGTCCTGCTGCCCCTTTTTATACAAAGGAGTAACATTAGCTATCCTCCAGTCCTCTGGCACGACCCCTGTGTCCAAGGAAGATTGAAAGTTTGTGGCCAGAGTCCCTGCTATTTGCTCCCGTGCCTCACTTAGTAACCTAGGGTGCATCCCATCCAGACCAGGTGACGTATCCACCTTGAGCGACGTGAGGTGTCCAGCCGTGAGGTGCTTTATGCATGCAGAGCCAATGCAGAATCTCTGTGACAAGCTTGATCTCAGATATCCTTCACATACTGCATTCTTGTCAAGGCCCACTCGACATTTCATCAAATCTGCAATATTCCTTAGCTCAGCCACAATCTAAAAGGACAGGCTGGAATTAATCTCATACAGCAAAACCAATAAGAAAATACAACGATTGTTAATGTGCAGCTTCGACCACTTGAAGGACTTCCCCATTATTTCCTCCATAAATTGCACATCATCTAATACGTTGCAGCCGATATTTGCTCCTGCACCAAACTCCGCGGCCCTATACTCACCGGATTTCTTAAGGCATTCAACAGTCAGGGGATGGGGAACCGAGTAGGGAATGTGGTGGTTGGGGACAGGGTTCAGTTGGGGTTGGGCACCGAGTTATAATGCTAACGGACAGCAAGGACCAAGAGGAGTTCCTTGAGACAGGCCTTGAAGGAGGCAAGTGAGGCAGCAACGTGAAGGGATTGTAAAGAGACTGAAGGTTTAGAGAGACTGAATGCCTGGATACCGAAATACGGTGTGTTGGGCAGGAGACATGGAGCAGGACGGAGCCTGGTAAATGGAGAGAATATACAGATTGTTAAGTGGTGAGTGGGTAGAGCGATAAAAGGAGCAAGTCCATGGATGGCTTTCAAAGTGAGGACAAGGATCTTGAAGTTGATCTTCAGCCAGTGGAGGGTTGAAGCGATGGGGACATGGAGGCTGGTGCGGGAGCGGACATGAGCTGCAGAGTGTTGGATGATCCGCAGCTTGAAGAGGGTAGAGGTCAGACTACTGATGAAGAGGGAGTTGACGTCGTTGAGTATAGAGGTGACAAGTGTGTGTGTATGCATTTCAGCAAACTGACAGGTGAGGCTGTGATGGAGAAGCCGATATTCTTGAGGTCTTGTGAGATGGTGCTGGTCATACCATGGACATGGTGTGATCATGGAGTAGGCGAGCTGGAGGGACTTTCGGAGGAACTTCCAGAGGTTGAAGACAGAATATCTAAAGTCTCGCCCGCCAAATATGGGGCGGGTGGGTCCGGTGACGTGAAACAGGCCAGGTTGCTGACAGGCTTGATTAGGTGAAGGATGCTGATGTTGCTGGTAACTATGGGAGGGCCGCGGTTTGGCTCACATTGAGCTGTGGAAAGTTTTCTTACTTCCAGGACTCTGTTTCCTCGACGCTGCGGATTATGGCAAGAGACTCTGCAGAGGCTGGAACAGAAACCAATCACAATGTACAGATGGTGTCAGTGGAAGGACATCAACCAGTCTAGGACAAGTACTTTAAGTTTGAGGTGGAGATATAAATTTCCATACCACTGACGTTAGCTGGCCTGTATTGTCAGGTATTTTTCTTCTTCTCTATATCTTTTAACTCTCAGGGAACACCAATCAATGAATAGTATTATGACTGTACGGATGGTTCTTTTCAAATAATATTTAGGGAAGCCACTGAATCAACCAATAATAAGCAGAGTGGCAGCAACCTCATTCTGTAACTCTTGGCCTCCCCCATATATTCATTCGATCGTTTGTTAAATACAACATACGGACTTCAAGAACTCACCACGCACCGCATATCAATTTAGAGTTCACTTTTGTTGACTAATTTAATTTTCTTATTTGTATCTGCTCATTGTCTGGCTAATTCACGTTAATTTATTTTATTGCATATTATTTGTCAAGATATTTGTTTTACCGAAATTTTCTTTGTAATTTACTATAGCTCATTGGTTGTAATACTGTGTCTCAGATGTTGGGAGTACTGAAGCTCAGTGGTTGAAGTGCTATAACTCAATGGTTAGAGCATTAAACTCATAAGCAAAATAATCATTCAATTTCTAGCAGCGCAAAACATTGGCACGTTTTCTTACTCTACACGGCTGATCGTAAATCCTCAAGTAAAAATACACCAATGAACAAGATACTTCAATTGATGACAGTTTGTGAGGCACTGCTGGCTGCCGCGATTCAAATACAAATGTTTTAGTTAGAGTATGAACTGTGAAGTAATTCTAGACGTCTAGAAGTAACGAAAGATGCAATATCAAATTCAAAGAATACTACTATTTTCCTTATTATACAAAGACTAAATACACACAATGAATCTGAGACAAAGGGTAAAAAAGACATTACCTTATTGTCATTTGATTGAGAAAAACATTCTGATATCTGCACTCAGACGCTTCTTACTTCTTTGTTTGTATACGTTATTTGCATGACTAGCAATTAATTGAACTTAGTTATAGGGAGCTCAACCTTGGACAAGTTTTCAGTCAATAACCCATCCAAAAATAACACAAAAGCAAAATTGTTCATTTCAATCAACGGCCATTTGTGGGACACTGTAGTGAACAATTGGCTGCCATGTTTAGCCCAAAGATATGCAGTAAGTTCACTTCACAGTATTTTATGTGAAGAGCGTTGAAACATCCAGAAGACACGTAAAGAACTATATCAAATTCAAGGATTATTATTAGTAACATAAGAAGCTGAACAAATTATAACATTAGTGGAAGCAAGCGTAGATAGGCAGTCTGATAAACAATGGGATACTAGCTGCAGTTGTGTATGATCTGCAGCTTGTTGAGGGAAGATTTGAAAGAGTCAAAAGGCAGGGACCTGCTGTAGCGACTTGACATGATATAGATGGATATAGCTGGGTTCTGGCAGCCAGTGCATTGCAATGAGCAATACAATGGAGGTGCAGGAACGCAGTGTGTGCTATGTGATGAATATTGGGTAAAGAACAGTTGAGGATTGAGCAAGATTCGTTGGTTCCTGACGCACTTGGTGAGTTGAAATGTGCATCACTGGTCGCAACCAAATGGCACAGGTTTACCACAGTTGTGAAGAGAAATAAAGGAGATTATATTCACACAGCAATTCAGTCTTATTGGGAATGCATTGCATGAATGGCCGATGTGATGACAACATTCAAGAGAAATGTGGACAGTTATTTGGGAATGGAAAATATGCAGGACTTTGGTGAGCTCATGGCGGAGCGGGATTAATTTGGACCGAGCATTCCAGCATGGAACCAAAAGCCTCGTTCTGTAGATTATGTTTCTGACTTGATGCGATCAAGTGTTTGATCATCAAGGAATTTGAAGAAAGCTTTGCTGTAACATTCCTCCATCATTCTTGGCTTTTATCCATTGATTGTCTTTCCAGCATTTTTAAGTGATGCAGTTGTATAAGTTTCCAAGATTATTCATTCATTAAAATTGTGGTCAATTTAACCAATCCTGAAATCTGAGATTCTATCACCTCAATCAATTTGTGTGCTATCCTCTGTATCCTTTCAAACTCTGTTATATCTATTTTACATTGTGGTGAACAGAACAGCAACAATGACAACATAAACCAACTTGTAACCTACATTTTAATTTGGGTGGACGTGCAAAAGTGATGGAACATCAGTATTCCGACCCATGCTTTGTGTATCAAGATTAGGGAGGATGGAATACGGCAGGGATGGAAAGTGTCGACTAAGTGCATGGACGAAAAATAGACGTGTCAATAAGGAGATAATGGAGCTTTCTAGTAGAAGATTCTTGGGATGAAATTCCAGAAGTTGAGGGCAGAGAAGCTGAAGGATCGAATGCCAATGTTGGGGAAGTCAAGGTGAAGGTCAAGAAGCAGGAACAAGCCAACTGAGAGCATGCAATAGCCGGTTTGTTGCTGTGTAATAGGGTGAAAGAAGAGGGAGGAAGGGCATGAAGATCCATGGTATGTTCTCCCGACGTGAACAACAACAACAAAATGTCATCTAAAGGTCGTGTTTCACGTCGGGAGGTCGTCTGAAGGCGCTGAACAGTGAGGTAGGGAACCGGGGCGGGTGGTAACGCTCGCGGTAGGGGGAAAGGGAATGAGAGGAGGAGAGGGGAAAGAGTTCGGAGGGAAGCAGAAGGCACGGTCGAAGAGGAACATATTAAGACCGGCCTTGAAGGAGGAAAGAGAGGAAGTGATACCAACGGATTGCGGGATGGAATTTCACAGTGTGGGATCAAAGAGGATAAAAGCCCGCCATCGGAACGTGGGTCGATTCCGGCAGAGGACGCAGAGCAGGCAAAGCCGGTTGAGTGGAGCGGACGGGCTGGTTGATAGGGACACAACAGGTTGGAGAGACAAGTGCGAGCAAGTCTCGTGAATGGCCTTGAAGATGAGCACGAGGATAGTGAATTCGATCCTCTGGTGGACGGGGAGCCAGTGATGATGGGCGAGGGTGGGAGTGATGTGTTTGCGGAGCCCAGCGCGGGAGAGAACACGAGCTGCAGAATTCTGAATGATCTGCAGCCTGTGAATGGAGGAGCTAAGAAGGCCGACGAGTAGAGAGTTCCCGTAGTCGAGCCTAGATGTATCGAAGGCGTCTATGAGTGCTTCAGCAGCAATGGGGGGTGAGGCATTGGTGGAATCTGGCAATGTTACGGATGTGGTGGAAGGCTGTACCTGGCATGGCACGGATATAATGGAGGATAGACAGTTCGGGATCAAACAAGACGCACAGATTCCTGACTGGTTTCGAGGGGTGCAAAGAGTTGCCTAGAATGCTGTTGTTGGCAGAGCCTGAGGCGCGGAGGCGCTAACGCGTGCGGACTAGGTGGGCCTCCGTCTTGATGATGTTAATTTGGTGGAAATTGAAGGACATTCAACGGCTCCATCAATATAATTATGTTGTTGTTGTTGTTTGAAAGTTCTTTGAAAGTGAGGACCAGGATCTTGAAACTCATTCTCTTCCATTGACGCTGTGGAACACTCAATCCTCCACCACTCTATCTCCACTCACATCAACTTGCAATTTCGGTCCAAGACTGTTTCAGGTGCTACTTCTCATATCGTCTCCACTTTTCTTCTATCAATGGATTCTCTTCGACTCTCTGCACCATCTCTTGCCATATTCCTCAGCCTCAACGACATTAAGTCCTGGAAAAGAGACAACTTTCTACAGCTCATTGCCAGCCAAACCGTGGCCCAATTGATTGGTACGTGTTAGCGCCTCTACCCCACATGCATCATGGTGGATGGTGCATGGATGGTTACTCCACACAAACAACCATTTCAGGAAAATGGGTGTCTTGCTTGAATGTGAGGTGTCCTTTCTCCATCGTATCCATGGCATGAGCAGCACCATCTTCCACAACATCAAGAATATCGTCCGTCTCCACCTCTGCCTCACTTCTCAGGTTGCTGAAATCCACATACATACAGTTAGCTCGTCTATAATCAACCAGGACAAATCCCCCCTTGTCGGTCTACCCATCTCTCAACCTCATAAGCTGCTGATCATCAAAAACTCTGCCGCTCATGTCCTCGCACATTCAATTCTCCACTGCTCCATCAAACCAACCCTCACCCAGATCCACTGGCTCACCATCAACTTCAAGATCCCTGTTCTCACTTTCAAGATTCTCCATGAAATTAGCCCCTACTACCTCTCTGACCTACTCACCCCTTAACAATCGGTAAATCCCTCTATTTAGCAGGCACTGGCCTGATTCATGTCTCCTGCCCGACACATCCTATTATCAACAGCCGATATTTCAGCCTCTCTTCCCCTTTTGAATTGCATCCGACAATCCCTTCACGTTGCCTCCTTCAAGACCGTTATCAAGGTTCCCCGAGCCCTGAGAGTCCAACGCCTTGGGAAATCAACCCGACGTGAAAGGTGAGGTACCTTTCGTGTTACGTGGTTGCAATTGTTGTTGTTTCATGATGGGCAAACAATGGAGTCAGGTGAGTATAAGATATTGATAGGGTTGTGGAGTCTTGTGTAGGAGAAGACATCAGCTGCAAAATGCTGGATGATCTGCCACCTATTATCCAGTATTTTGCAGCTAATGTCTTGTCATACAGGGAGGGATTGTGAAGGAGTAATAAAGGAGGAGGCCTATGATCGGTGGAGGCTGCACATTATCAATCCTTGCTTTTTTAAATTGTTTTTGTTTTAGGTGAATATTTTCAGCCTGTCGTTTCAGTCAGTGGCAGAGCCAAGTAATTTTCCAGAGCTAGTGAAATGTCTTGGAGTGAATGAATGATATGAAGTACATCTGCGTTGAAACATCTCACCGAATTTCTGTATTGGCTCCATATAATTATCCATGGAGGCGGGAGATATTGTCACCGCCCAAGATATGGAGGCGCTTGTTGGAGACAACAAAGAGGGCCCCCATCATGGTTACATTCACCAAAACACTTCGCTGACTGCACTGTAAAGTCACTTGACCTTATGCTTGAGAGGGTAAAATGTGGCTGCTATTTCTGCACTGCATTATCCGATGAACAGTTTGGAATTGGGAGACCAATTCCAGTTAGGAGGTTATTACGCACACATAACACTTTCTGTTTTCTCTCTTCAATTGATTGAAATTTCACATTTATTTAAAAACTATGGAATTCATGAATTCACAGTCAATATCAGAACCTTCTATCAATCGTTTCACAGCATACTTTAGCTGTGGCAGTATAGCTCGATTCCACTTTACATGTGTTATGCAGCTAAATCAAACAATGGTCTCTCCATTCATCTCTCTTTATAATATAGTTTTTTCTAGAGAGAAATGTTTGGCCTCTAACAACCGTTTATTATTTTAATTATTGTGCAAGTCTTTCTTCACACAAAACTATATTTGTTTCAGAATGGCGAGAGCCACTTGGTCTCAGTTGTTTGTTCAGATAATTTATTACTTGCGCAATGATATTCCCTGCAGAGTTGACTCCTAGGAATAAAAAGGGGAAGCTCTGAATGGATGGGACATGTTCACATTCTTCAACAGTAGAACAGTGTCAGCCAAATGCACTACACCTTTAGTACACGATGGTAATAATAGAAATAGAAAAAGTGTTTTACCCTACGCTGGGAATAATTGGATTTCCTGGTACGTTGTTGATGGATGTTCAGTTGTATACAGCTGTGTGTGCCATTTCTCCACACCTGCAAGTTTGCACCCGAAAATTATGTTTCTTTTTCCAACTAAGTAAACTGATCTGATCACCAGTATTAAGAGGAGAAGTTTCAAGTGCAGTAAAGGACGGGAATGACGACAGCAAACGAGCAGATTTATACCACAAAACAAAATATACAATTCTGGTCTCCTGCTCTATGGAACCATATCTCTATATTCCAAAAGGTACTGTAAATGGCAAATAGTCAAAAAGCTGAAATTTGGCAGATGAGTGCTGAGTAGATGCTCTGACATATTCAACAGTAATTCTTAACTGATAAGACAACACACTCTGCAATTGCACTGGATGGTAGGATCAGGAAAATGGAGGTAATCTGACGATAAATATTGGGAACATCATGCAGGAGCACGTTGTGAAGACCTTTAGCTTCGTGGTAAGAGCATTCCTCGCAAGTGGATGTCTTGGTCTTGATTCCCAGTCAAGGCAAATGTTGAGACATGTTCTCACTACTCACACCTCCCTTTGCAATATCTGTGTGACCAGATTTTTAGCCGATTGATTGATCGTTTTTCTGGGTATAATCTTTCCTACAACAATAACAAAACTCAAAACATTTGTTCACTCTATCCACAATATTATATGTGTCACTTACATGTCAATTAGCTTCCGAGTTTGCCGTGAATGTAAGCATTTATTAGAACAGATTGTCTTTTATTTATTTTTTCTTGACCATGGTTGACCCTATTGAGTGAAGAATATAAAACTCAAACTTGACGTGGTTGCGGGGTGACGTTGCGAGAGGAATGGCAAAGGTGGGAAGTGACACCTCAATCCATGACATTGGAAAGAAAACGAATGTTTCAAAAGGGACAGTATTCGGTTAGCAGCTCAATTTTGATGGACTGGAGTTTGCTAATCTTCCAGTGTTGCAGTAGGTAGTGGTGCCGGCGTTGACAAGGTCTAGTGTGTCCAGTATGACCGAATGCAAGAGAGTTGTGGTTAAATTCACCCAAAAATTATGAGGAGTTCAGAACAGCGTCCAGATGGAGGACAGGAGGATTGAGGTTTCAGCGAGTAAAGGGGATCAAATTGAGAATGTGTGAATCATGGTGGCTGGTGATGGAAAGCCAGCAGCGTTTGCCACAATCACCTTAGTGGAGGATTCCAAGGAGGGAACATATGATTGCTGTATGTACAGGAGGGTGCGATTATGCGGACGTTTGCAGAAGAAATTGACTGAGTTGGAGCAGCAATCAGTATGGGGAAGGAGAGGGCATATTTTGTTAGGGCTTGGGTCAGTCCTCCAGCCAAATGCTCAAGCTAAGACTCAGAGAAGAGCATTCGTTAGTGAGGCATCGTCAGCTCACATGCATTGAGACAGGGGGAGGCTCGACGAGACACTCCAAATTGGAAGGAGAGGGAATTGTGTTCATCGCATTTCTGGAGCAAAGCCAGAGAGGAGTAATGGTCGGAGAATAAAGATGGTTACAACGCTCACTTGGAAGTAATATTCCCTGCAACACAAAACACAAAATATTCCAAATCCTGGAATCCGAAACAAAAACGGAAGTTGCTGAGAAAATTCAGCAGGTCAGGCAGCATCCATGGAGCAAGGAAAGTGAGTCAACGTTTCGGGACCGTTCCAGGACCGTTCGTGAGAACGGACTTGAAACGTGTAACGACACGCTGACTCACCTTCCTTCCTCTATGGATGTCTGCCTGTCCTGCTGAGTTTTCCCAGTAGCTTCTGTTTTCGTAAGTGAAATTACGTGGTTTGACTTGCGTGCAGAGCAATGGCTTAGCGATATTACTTGACACAAAATACATCGGAGCTCGAAAGTTCGTCAATTTCTTCCTTTCGTTCCAGAGATAACAATCCTTCTAAAAGTGTAATTATAACTGGATACATGGTAGTTTGTGGAACATTCATTTGCGCAATTACTGCTTCTAAATCCACAATATTTATTGACATTTCATCATACAGAATACCTTGCATAGGTAAAATGGGATCAATGGCCTTCTCCCTTCTCCCTTTATCATCCGGCCCCACTTCTGCGACGGTTTGTGTGACACTGCTTTGCGAAATTTGGCTGGCACGTTTCTCCCACAAATATACAGTCGGATTATTTGTTCTTCTTCACCCTACCGACTCCTCCCCGTCTGCTCTGGACCTTACTGCTCCCCCTTCCCCCCTTCCCCCATTCATCCCTCTTTTTCACCTCCATTCCTCGACCACTCTCCCCTGCTCTGGTCCCTACCATGGGACGTTGTTTTACACTGTTAATCGCTTTGAGATTTCGAATGGATGTGGACAGCACTATATAAATATAAGTATTATTATATTATTATTCTGTGCTGTGAACGTGTATCTAATATTCTCTGAACATTCTGTGAAATACATCTTGTGAAATGTAATGATAGAAGTGATATGCACTAAGCGAATGCATGGAAACTCACTATAGTTTGCTGCCAGGCGCAATGAATCATGAGATAGTGAAATGTATGAATGTGTTTGTGACTTTCCTGCAGCGATCGCACTGACCATCATGGTTCTGGCCCAGGGAAAGTGTGGACTCTCCAAATGCGTCACCCGCTACCTGGTCGCAATGGCTGTTGCTGATCTGCTGGTCATATTCATTGTTGTGATCCTGAGGAAGACATTTCAGCTCCACCTGCCGCACTTGCCTTTGTTCCAGACCCCCGTGTGCCGAGTGCACCTTGTGCTGCACTTCTTCGTCATTGATACCTCTGTCTGGCTGACCATGGCCTTCACCTTCGACCGTTTCATTGCCATCTGCTGCCCAAAGCTCAAACCCAAATACTGCACCGAGAGGACAGCGGGCCTGGTGATCTGGACAATCTGTGCGTTTCTAAGTGCAAAAACTATCCCGATTTATTTTATGTACCAACCGCTCATGATGATCAATGGGCAGCCCTGGTACTGCAGTTTCAAGCCCATGTGTAGAATTGCTATTGGCTGGAGGGTGTTTTCCTTTATTCACATGATTGTAAATCCAATGCTTCCCTTTATCGTCATCCTCCTCTTCAACTCTCTGACCATCAGTCAGGTTCTAGTGGTCAGCGCTGTGCGCCAGCGTCTGCGGGAATCAGTGAAGGGGAGGGATGAGGAGATGGAGAGTCGTCAGAAATCCATTATCCTGCTCCTTACTATCTCGGGGACCTTTGTGTTGCTGTGGCTCACCTACTTGCTCACCTTCATGTTTGCACTGATGACAGAGGCCAAACTCCTACAGTCTGACTACAGCAGCCCTTTCACCATCGCTGAGCATGTGGGTTACATGTTGCAGTTCCTCAGCTCCTGCTCCAACACTGTCATCTATGGTGTGACCCAGACCCAATTCAGGCAACGCCTGATATCCATCTTCACTTACCCCATCACTCGCTTACTGGGACACTCACATAATCGTGTTTAGCTGTGTTGCTCTCTTTGGTCTTCACAACACTGTAGATTCAAACAGACTATGTTAGAAATATCCTGGTACTTGATTGTAATAATAATTACCAGATTGGATAAAGAGCTCTTCATTTGGAAGATGTATATTATTGTTTCACGTTATATTCTTTACAGTTAAATGTTATTCTCTCAATCCAGATTGTTGAATTTTTTTGTAACAATAAAAAATTGTTGCACATTGAGGTGTTACATACTCCACAAATGATACAGATATTCCTTAATGCTGAATGCTGCCTTTTCACCTTTCCGTTTCTTGCATTAGCGATTAGCTCGTCTACACATTACCAAACACAACTTTCAATCCAGGTAAGCATCGGAGGACCCTAGGAACTAGAAATGGCATACATAGATTTGGAATAAAAATATCAGTACATCAGTTAGCTCAATGAGTCGGTTGGTGCCCCCACTTCCCAGTTAGGGATGCTAAACAAGAGACTGGAATTCAACGAAACAAGCTAGCGCATCAGTCAGGCAGAATCAGCAAGGAATCAGACGGTGGAGAGATTGTGGTTTGTTCCAGAGATGGTAATAGGAGAATGAACAAGAATCATCGTCCAGGTATTATAGATATTTTATTGCATGGAAAACAGGCCATAGAAATGAGCAAGAAACAGCATTGATGATTCAGTATGGAGGCACATAGTGTCAGAAAGCTATCAGAAGTTAATGAGCTTCAGAAAGACGATGAGATGATGTCCTTCAACCCACCATCTTGTGGTGTGTTTGCAAATATCTCAAATCAGTGTTTGAGCATTCCATGTACACATTTCACAAATTTCATGAACGAAAGCTCAAACACTGATTTGACAGTTAGATGAAGAACATTAAGACAGGAAGACTAACAAAATACACAAAATATGATGTACTCATGGTTTATTATAATTGTGTTTTGTGTATTCTACTAGTCCTTCTGTCTTAATTTTTTTTCAAACTAGTAAATAAAAACATTGGTTTAACTGCGTAGTAACCAAGTCTTGGAGAGACTGGAAGTGAAACCACAAAATTCACTCACTGTTAGTCCACTCGCAAATTACGTGGGAGTGGGAGGGGAGTGTGAGGGGGTGTGGGTGTGTGTTTGAGCAGTTGTGAGTGTGAGGGTGTGTGTGTGAGCAGGTGTGAGTGTGAGGGTGTGTGTGTGTGAGTTTGAGCAGGTGTGAGTGTGAGTGAGAGGGGGTGTGAGTGTGTGTGTGAGCAGATGTGCGTGTGATTGTGAGGGTAGTGTGAGTGTGTGTAAGGAGGAGTGAGTGTGAGTCGTGTGTGAGGGGTGCGTCAGTGTGAGGAGGTGTGAGTGTGAGTGTGAGGGGAGGGTTGATGGGGATGGACTGACTGATGGGTTACTGGCCGGGGAGGCTGGTTGGTTGGTGTGAGTTAATGAGGTGGCTGGTGATGGAGACTGACTGACTGACCCTCACGTTGCCCTCTAGTGTGGAGCCTGTAGCTGAGGGGTGACAGCCCTCGCCTGGCGAGCCGCAGACCCGGGTTCCATTCCCGGCCTCACCTCGAGCCGAGTTTCCTCCTCCACCCGCCTGACACACACAACAACAACAACAGCAATAATAAAATGGGCGCCCCCCCCCCCCCCCCCCCCCGGCTGTTTGTGGGGGAGGCTGCTGGGCACCATCGGCTGCCGCGTTTCACCCACAAAATACACAGTCACTTCACCGGACAGTGAGTCCTGTGAAGAGATTCCAGGTGAGGAGAGGACGGGACAAAATGCCCGGAAAATGGCGGATTATTATCCCTGTTATTGTGGCTCTCACTGCGTCTCTCTCTCACTCTCTGTGTTTCTCTCAGTCGCTCTCCCGCAAAACACACAGTCACTAGACTGTGACTCTCCAACACAGTCACTACACTGTGACCCCCCTAAACACACAGTCACTACACTGTGACCCTCACACACAGTCACTATACTGTGACCCTCCTAAACACACAGTCACTACACTGTGACCCCCCTAAACACACAGTCACTACACTGTGACCCCCACCAACACAGTCACTACACTGTGACCCTCAAACACAGTCACTACACTGTTACCCCCCTAAACACAGTCACTACACTGTGACTCCCCTAAACACACAGTCACTACACTGTGACCCCCCTAAACACACAGTCACTACACTGTGACCCCCCTAAACACACAGTCACTAACACGTGACCCCCCTAAACACACAGTCACTACACTGTGACCCCCCCTAAACACACAGTCACTACACGGTGACCCCCCTAAACACACAGTCACTACACTTGACAGTGAGCGAGCGTTTCCGGTGCGCGTCACGTGACTGGCTTTGAGGTGCCAGACGCCAGCGTCACTAATGTCGTTGTTATTATATTATTATTCAATGTGAAGCCTCTGTGACCTCAGAGACTTTCGGCGGCAAAATTGAACAGCCGTTGGCTGCGCGCGCAGCTCCAACCGTCGCGTCCCCGAGCGCTGGCATTTTGGCGCTTTTCACTGGTTACCTGGGAGACGGGGGGTTGTGTCTCTCTCTCTCTCTCTCTCCTGTCAATCACTCGTTACCTAGGAGACGGGGGTGTCTCTCTTTGTGTCTCTCTCCTGTCAATCACTGGTTACCTGGGAGACAGTGACGCGAAAGGCTAACGCGTCATCAAACCGGGTCAAGTCACGTGCTGATTGTCCACAATGGCGGCGGCGGAGACACAGAAGGTGCGCGGTGTCTGTGTACAACCCGGACTCGGGAGAGACACACAGAGAGAGAGAGAGAGAGAGAGAGTGTGAGCAAGTGTGTGAGGGAGAGACACTGAGAGTGTGACAGACTGAGTGACTGAGAGAGACACTGAGAGTCTGAGCCAGTGTGAGAGACTGAGAGAGAGACTGAGAGAGAGTGTGAGAGAGAGAGGGAGAGAGAGTGTAAGAGAGTGAGAGAGGGAGAGAGAGACTGAGAGAGAGTGTGAGAGAGGGAGAGAGACAGAGAGGGACTGAAAGAGGGAGAGAGAGTGTGAGAGACTGAGAGAGGGAGAGAGAGTGAGAGACTGAGAGAGGGAGAGAGACTGAGAGAGGGAGAGAGAGTGAGAGAGGGGAGAGACACTGAGAGAGGGAGAGAGAGGGAGAGAGAGTGTGAGAGGGAGAGAGAGTGAGAGATTGAGAGAGGGAGAGAGAGTGTGAGAGAGGGAGAGAGAGTGTGAGAGACAGAGAGAGACAGAGAGGGAGAGAGAGTGTGAGAGACTGAGAGAGGGAGAGAGAGTGTGAGAGACTGAGAGAGGGAGAGAGAGGGAGAGACTGAGAGAGGGAGAGACTGAGAGAGGGAGAGACTGAGAGAGTGTGAGAGACTGAGAGAGGGAGAGAGAGGGAGAGACTGAGAGAGGGAGAGAGAGTGTGAGAGACTGAGAGAGGGAGAGAGAGTGTGAGAGACAGAGAGAGACTGAGAGAGGGAGAGAGAGTGTGAGAGACTGAGAGAGTGTGAGAGACTGAGAGAGGGAGAGAGAGAGTGTGAGAGACAGAGAGAGGGAGAGAGAGTGTGAGAGACAGAGAGAGAGACTGAGAGAGGGAGAGAGAGTGTGAGGGACTGAGAGAGAGACTGAGTGTGTGTGAGGGACTGAGAGAGTGTGTGAGAGACAGGGAGAGACAGAGTGTGAGAGGGTGTGAGGGGGCAGGCCCCAGGGGGCAGCGAAGGGGCTACAGGAACTGTTCCCAGCTCGACTCATCACTAAACGCTGCTGGTGAGAGACACACAGAGAAAGTGTGTGAGAGAACACTGAGAGAGGGAGAGAAACACTGAGTGTGTAACAGAGAGTGGCTGTGAGTCAGGGAGAGAGTCTGAGCAAGTGTGAGACTGAGCCTGTGTGAGAGAGACTTGAGAGAGAGAGGGTGTGTGAGAGAGACTGAGAGAGAAAGGGTATGTGAGAGAGACTGAGAGAGAGAGGGTGTGTGAGAGAGACTGAGCAAGTGAGTGTGAGAGACACTGAGCAAGAGTGAGTGTAAGAGAGACTGACAGAGACTGAGAGAGTGGGAGAGAGAGTGGGAGACACTGAGAGAGCGACTGAGTGAGTGTGAGGGACTGAGAGAGTGTGTGAGACAGTGAGAGACAAGAGTGTGAGAAGGTGTGAAGGGGTAGGAGCCAGGGGCTACAGGAAATGTTCCGAGCTAGACTGGTCACCAAACCCGCTACTAGTGAGAGACTGAGTGAGAGAGAGAGGGAGAGAGACTGAGCAAGTGTGAGAGACAGTGAGTGAGTGAGTGTGTGAGAGAGGGAGAGAGAGATTGAGTGAGTCTCCACTCCTCTGCACCCCCCTGTCTCTCTGACCCCCTGTATCCCCAAAACAGCACCCGTGGCCTTTACTCTGGTTCTGGTCTCGTTGTCCCCGAATCCTCTGCTCCACCATCGGCGGCTGTGCCTTCAGCCACTACGCCCCGAAGCTCTGGAACTCCCTTCCTCACTCCCTTCACCTCGTTCCCTCTCTTCCTAGTTTCAGGTCTTGGCTAAAGACCTTTCTGTTCAACCGAGCCTTTGGTCACCTTTCTCCCCCTCCCCCTGGCTCAGGCCGAGGATCTGTTGTTGTGAAACTCTCTGAGACACTGTCTGGCGTGGAGGGCGCTATATAAATTAAAGTTTTTGTTGTTTCTACAGCCTGTGATACACACACAGAGTGAGAGAACATGTAAGAGGGAGACATACCATCTGAGATACAGTTACAGAGAGAGAGAGACCTCTACATCATGAGATACGCAGAGAGAAAGAGAGAGAGAGAAGGTAAGAGAGAGAGAGAAAAGGTTAGAGAGAGAGAGAACTGTCTACAGCCTGTGATTCACTCACACAGAGAGGGACACCCATAGACACTCACAGGCCTTACACATAGAGACAGTGGTGAGGGGGAGACACATAGAGCGAGAAGTAGGGATGCATACATATACATTCGCAGGCCTCACATACAAAGAGAGTTACACACAGACACACACAGGGCCGTGCACACACAGAGAGAGAGACACATATACACATACAGAGAGAGACACACACATGCATTCACAGGCCTCTGTGTCTGACTCTTATCTTTCACACACACAGGCCTCAGTCTCTGTTCATCAGAAATCACAGACTCACACGTAGTCTGTCTGTGTCTATCACACAATCACTGAGAGAAAGAGACAGACAAACACATACACACTGAGACAGTGTGAGATAAACACATATAGAGACACTGAGGTACATACACCATCTCTCTCTGACCTCACATTATGTGTGTCTCTGGTCATCTGAAATGACACAAACACGCAGACACAAACACACAAAGTTGACACTCATATACATTGGTCTCTCTGTGTCTCTATGGGACATACATGCGTAATGAATCACACTGAGAGAGAGAGAAACACACTGAGAGATGTACGTCCATACACAAAAACATATTGGCATCCCCTCTGCCTCAGTGTGTGTGTATTTCTGAGACACTAACATACACACACAGAAAGAAACACTGACATCCTCTCTTTAGACTGAGACACTCACACAGAGACACTCACACAGGTCTCTGTGTCTGACTCTGTGTCTCTGGGACACACAAACACACTGATAGAGACATACACACACTGCCCTGTGTGTTTGTCTCGCACATACGGACCTCTGTCTCTGGGCATCAGAAAGCACAGATTACACTGGACATGCACTGATTCTCAAACACACACACACGTAGAAACACTGTAACCCCCTCTCTGTGTTTCACTGTGTCTGATAATACGAATAAGTCTTTAATTTGATATCATGCCTTGTCATGTCTTTGAGACATCTCAAAGCGCTTCACAGGATACACCATCAAGTAAAGTGACTGTCTGCTTTGTGAGGAAAATATGACAACGAATGTGTCTTGTCTGTGTGGGGTATGTGTATGTGTATGTGAGAGTGAGTGAGTATATGTGAGAGTGTGTATGTGAGAGTGTGTGCATGTGAGTAAGTGACTGTGTGTGGGTGCAATTAGCTTATGAGAGGACCTGGGTTAGATTCCCAGGTGGTTCAAAGTGAATGTTGGGCAGTTCTCCTCACTTGACGCCCCTCTGTTTACCAGCAGTAATACAACAACTACCGTAATAATAATCCTTGCATTTGATATTCAGTCTATATGTGTGCGTGTCTGTCTCACACTGTGTCTGTGAGTGTATCTCATACTGTAAAGAGGGTGGTACTTAGTGTCTCTCTCTGTATGTTTGTGACCCTCAGGAATAAAAATAGACAAACAGACAGAGAGAGAGAATTGTACGAGACAGAGACACAGAGAGGGAGAGAGGTGAGAGAGAGAACTCTCTACAGTCTGTGATACAATCACACAGATACACACACAGAGGCCTCCGTCTCTGAGACAAACACACAGAGAGAGACAGTCCTACATTTACAGGTCTCTGTCACACACAGCCTCCCGCACACACACACACAGCCTCCCGCACACTCACACACACACACTCACACACACACACAGCCTCCCGCACACACACATACTCACACACACACACACACACAAAAACATTGTAGTTTCCGCCCAATCCAGGACAAACACCCAGCACCCTCACAGCCCATCTGCAAACACAGCCCCCCCCCCACACACAGACACATTCTCGCACGCACACACTCAAACAGCCCCACTACTCTCAAACACACAGCACACCCCTACCCAAAGACAACCCCCCACCCACACACACAAACAGCCCCCCCCACCCACACAGAAACAGTAGCCACAAACACTCCAGCCACATAGCCCCCCCACATACAGCCCCCACTACACATACAGCCCCCCCACACACACATACCCTCCCTCACACACACAGCCCCCCATCACACACAGCCCACTCCCTACACAAATAGCACCCCCGCCACACAGCCCCCGTACCCACACATTAGCACACAACCCCTCCCACACACACACACACACAAACCCCACCTCACACACGGCCAACCCTCCCACGCACAGCCAACCCTCCCACACACTCAACCCCCACTCACATTCAGCCCCCTCACACATACAGTCTCCCCTACGCGCACACAGTCCCCCTCCAACACATGTCCCCCTGTCACACACATAGCCAAACTCATATACACACAGTCGTCACCTCCCCCACACTCACAACCTCCCTCCCACACATACACCCCCACATACAACCCCCACCTTACACACAACCCCCCCCCCCATACACACACAGCCACCACTCCCAAACATAGCCGCACTCACACACAACCACCCAACTCACACACACAGCCTCTCCACACACAGCCCCCCACACAGCTCCCACACACACACAGCTCCCCCCACACAGTCAGCCCACCCACAAATACAGCCTCCCCCACACCCACAGCCCCTCTCCCATACACACATCCCCCTGTTACACACAGACCCCACCTCACGCACACAGCTGACACGCCACACCCAGCCCCACCTCACACACAGCCTCCCATCACATATAGCCCCCCCACACAGCCCCCAACACACACAGTCCACCACACACATAGCCACAGCCTCACACACAGCCCCCTCCTACATACACAGCCTTCTTCCCACACACACAACCCCTCCCTTATACATAGACACCCACATGCCCCACAAACACAGCTCCCACACACACCCACCCACTCCCCACACACACCCACCCCCTCCCCACACACAGCCCCTCCACACCACACACAGCCCCAAACACACAGCACCCTCCAGACACACAGACCCCACCTCAGGCACACACGCCCCCATCCCCTACCCCCACACACACAGCCCCTACCTCACACACACACACAACCCCTCCCCACACACAGCCGCCCCCCCAACCCATACACAGCCCCCAACACACAGCACCTGCATCTCACACACACAGCACCCCCCAGACACACAGAACCCACCTCAGACACACACACACCCATCCCTTACCCCCACATTTACAGCACCCCTCACCCCACACACAGCCTCAAACACACAGCACACCCACCCCACACACAACCCACACACACAGCCCGGCTCACACACAGCTCCACCATCGGTGGCCGTGCCTTCAGCCACTACGCCCTGAAGCTCTGGAACTCCCTTCCTCACTCCCTTCGCCTCGTTCCATCTCTTCCTAGTTTCAGGTCTCGGCTAAAGACCTTTCTGTTCAACCGAGCCTTTGGTCACCTTTCCCCCCTCCCCCTGGTTCAGGCCCAGGATCTGTTGTTGTGAAGCATTTGAGACACTGTCTGGCATGAAAGGCGCTGTATAAATCAAAGTTTTTATTGTTTCTACAGCCTGTGATACACATACAAAGTGGGAGAATGTGTACGAGAGAGACCTACAATCTGAGATATACACTCACGGAGAGAGAGACCTCTGCAGCCTGAGATATGCACAGAGAGAGAAAGTAAGAGAGAGAGAGAGAGAGAGACATGTCTACAGCCCGTGATAAACTCGCAAAGAGAGAGACACCAACAGACACTCATAAGCCTCACACACAGACAGAGAGGGGGAGTGGGGAGACACATACACACAGATGGAGAAGTATGGAGGCACACATATCCACTCACAGGCCTCTGTCTTTCACACACACTGGCCTCAGTCTCTGTTGATCAGAAATCACAGACACACACTTAGTCTGTGTGTCTCTCACACACTCACTGAGAGAAAGAGTGACAGAGAAAAACACACAAATGCAGACTGAGACAGTGAGAAATACACATATAGAGATACTGAGATATATACACCCTCTCTCTCTCTCTGACCACACACTCTCTGTGTCTCTGGTCATCTGAAATGACACACACATCCAGACATACACACACACACACATAATTGACACTCACACATATACACTGGCCTCTCTGTGTCTCTGAGACATACATGCGCAATGAGTTACAGTGAGAGAGAGAGAGAGACACACACTGAGAGACATACACAGAAACACATTGTAACCCTTCTCTCTGTCTCAGTGTGTCTGATACACTAAAATACATACTCACAGAGAAACACTGACATCCTCTCTTTAGACTGAGAGACACTCACACAGAGACACTCACACAGGCCTCTGTGTCTGACTCTGTGTCTCTGAGACACACAAACACACTGAGGCCTGTGAGTGTATATGTGTGTGGGTGTATCTCACACTGTGTCTGTGAGTGTGTCTGACGCTGTAAAGGCTCTTTGTGACCCTCAGGAATAAAAAAAGACACAAAGAGACGGAGAAAGAGAGAGAATTGTACGAGATGGAGACACAGAGAGAGAGAGAGGTG
This sequence comes from Hydrolagus colliei, assembly GCA_035084275.1. NCBI lineage: Eukaryota > Metazoa > Chordata > Chondrichthyes > Chimaeriformes > Chimaeridae > Hydrolagus > Hydrolagus colliei. The sequence goes on from CM068769.1 coordinate 2,838,598, forward strand.
AGATAGTGAACTCTCCACAGCTTGTGATACACTCACACAGAGATACATACACACAGGCCACTGTGTCTCTCAGACAAACACAGAGAGAGAGAGACTCATACACTCACAGGCCTCTGTCACACACACCGTCCCGCACACACACACACACACACAGACACACACAAATATACACAAAAACACTAGTTTCCGCCACACCCACGGTAAACAAGCAACACCACACAGCGCATCTACACACACACAGCCCCCCTCACACGCAGTCCCCCCCACACACTTAGACACATTCTCACACAGCCTCCCTACCTACAAATGCACACCACAAACAACCCACACACAACCTCTTACCCACAAACATAAACAGCCCCCACAACACTCACAGCCACATAGCCCCACCACACACAGCCCCCCCTACACATACAGTCCCACACACACATCTTCCCGCACACACACACAGCCCCCCATCACACAGAGCCCACGCCTTACACAAACAGCACCCACCCCCACACACAGCACCCCTACCCACATATAAGCACACATCACCCCCACACACACAAACCCCACCCCACACACAGCCAACCCTCCCACACACACAGCCCCCACCTTACACACAACTCCCCCCACACACAGCCAACTCTCCCACACACAGCTGCACTCACACACAACCACCCATTTCACACACACAGCCGCCCCCACACACAGCCCCCCAAACACAAACAGCCCCCCTCATACATACACACCCATACGTCCCACATACACAGCTCCCGCACACACCCACCGCCTCCCCACACATAGCCTCTCGACCCCACATGCAGCCCCCAACACACAGCACCCTCCAGACACACAGACCCCACCTCAGGCATACACACACCCATCCCCTCCCCACACACAGCCCCACCACCCGACACACAGCCCCAAACATACAGCACCCTCCAAACACATAGACCCCACCTCACACACATCCATCCGCTACCTGTACACACACAGCCCCTATTTCACACACACACACACACCCATCCCCTCCCTACACACAGTCCCCCCCATCCCACACACAGCCCCAAACTCACAGTACCCGCATCCCACACACACCCCCCAGATACACAGAACCCACGTCAGACACTTACCCCTACACACACAGCCCCCCTCACCCCACACACAACCCCCACACACAGCCCCGCTGACGCAACCCTCCCCCAACCCCAGTCACACACACACACACCTCCCACACACAGCTCCACCTTTGGCGGCCGTGCCTTCGACCACTACGCCCCGAAGCTCTGGAACTCCCTTCCTCACTCCCTTCACCTCGTTCCCTCTCTTCCTAGTTTCAGGTCTCGGCTAAAGACCTCTCTGTTCAACCGAGCCTTCGGTCACCTTTCTCCCCCTCCCCCTGGCTCAGGCCCAGGATCTGTTGTTGTGAAGCGTCTGAGACGCTGTCTGGCTTGGAGGGCGCTATATAAATCAAAGTTGTTGTTGTTTCTACAGCCTGTCATACACACACAGAGTGAGAGAATTTGTACGAGAGAGATCTACAATCTGAGATACACTCACAGAGACAGAGATCTCTCCAACCTGAGATATGCACAGAGAGAGAAGGTGAGAGACAAGGTGAGAGACATGTCTACAGCCTGTGATAATCTCACACAGAGAGACACCGACAAACACTCACAAGCCTCACACACAGACAGAGGGGTGGGTTAGGGGACACATACATATCGTAAATACTCGCGTATAAGGCGCACTCGCGTATAAGGCGCACCCCTCACTTTCGACCTTTTCTTGGTGAAAAAAAACGAAACATTTTCGATGATATTGCTGGCAGAAGGGAGGGAGGCAGGAGAGACATGTAGGGAGGGAGAGAGGCAGGCAGGCAGGGCAGGCAGGGAGGGAGGGACGGAGGGAGGGAGAGAGAGAGGGAGGGAAGCAGGCATGGAGGGAGGGAGGTAGGGAGAGAGGGAGGGAGGCAGCCAGGGAGGGAGGGAGAGGGAGGGAGGAAGGGAGGGAGGCAGGGAGGGAAGCAGGCAGGCAGTGAGGGAGAGAGAGAGGGAGGCAGGCAGGGAGGAAGAGAGAGAGGCAGGCAGGGAGGGAGAGAGGGAGGGAGGCAGGCAGCCAGGGAGGGAGAGAGAGGGAGGGAGGGAAGCAGGCAGGCAGGGAGGGAGAGAGAGAGGCAGCCAGGCAGGGAGGGAGAGAGAGAGAGAGAATCAAGCAGGGAGGGAGAGAGAGAGGGAGGCAGGCAGGGAGGGAGGGAGGGAGGGTGGCAGACGAAGGAGGGAGAGAGAGGGAGAGGCAGGCAGGGAAGGAGCGAGGCAGACGAGGGAGGGAGGCCGACTGGGTTTGGCAGAAGGCAGGCAGCAGGTCCAGCACTGAGGTCCGCTGCTACTGCCGCTGCCTGGGCGGCCGAGGCTGAAGCCCCATCACCCGCTCCCCCAACCCCCGCCGAACACAGTGTATGTTCAATAATAATTATTGTATGGCTTTCATGGCAACAGTATGTATTCAAGCACTTCACGGGATTTACTGTAAATGTAGTGATTGTATATTTTGTAGGTGAATGCAGCAGCCAATGTGTGCACAGCAATGGCTCCCAAACAGTCTGGAAGTGAATGACCAATTGTATCTGGAGAATTGTTAGCTGGGACTTCGGGTGAAATTCCATTTTGTTTGAATAGTGAAATGGGATCTTTAATGTCTAATACTCGTTTTAATGTTTCACTTGAAGTACAGCATCTCCAACAATATAGTGCTCCATCATCCTGGATTCTATTGGAAGCGGAGTCCTGTAGCGCAATGGTTAGAGCATTTGCCTTACGAGCGAGAGAACTGGGTTGGATTCCAGGCAGGGCAAAACCTTGGGCAAGTTTCCTTACTCCACCTGCCTGATAATAATCCCTCAAAAAAAATTGGTCATTTCAATCCATGACTGTTTATGGAACACTACTGTGAGCAATTGGTTGCTGCATTTTGCCCACCCACAAATATGCAATCAATTCACGTTACATTATATTCTGTGAAGTGCTTTGAGACATCCAGAAGACGTGTAAAATGCTATATCAAATGCAAGGATTATTATTGTTATATGCATGTCAGTCTAAACTGAATCCACAGGCTACTGACACGTAGGTGAGAGAGCTACCAGCTGTGCCATGCTGAATTCTGTAATAGTGAATCAGGGATTTTAATACTAGGATGTAATGTAATAAAGATTTAAATTTTTTTGAAAGATGGCCAATAGGTAAACTGGACAATAGGTAAAAAGTAATTGGTCTGTTGATTAGTTACGATTGACATAAAGATGTACCAGTATTCAACTCTACAATAAGAGAATGATCAACACCTTGACTAGTGTTGGACCATATTTACTGCATTATACTGTATGTGCTCCTCTATATCTTTTGAAATGCAGCAACTAACAGTCCATGTGAATGGTTGCGCTGCACACAAGGGTGCACACTAAGCTCGAAAATAATAAACTGTTTATTTTCTCATATAAAAAAGAAAAGAGGGTTTTATTCTATGATGTGCAAAACATGTACTTTTAAGTGGTGTAATATTGAAGGCTAACTCTACAGGGTGCTTAGTTGAAAAAGAACAAAGTATCGACAGTTCTTCGTCCTTTCAGCCCTTACTCTTTACTTTTTGGATATTTCTAGTGACTTCTCGGGGCTATGTTGGGCTACATCAGCTGTTTCATCTCTCTCCGAGATCCAGTCTAGGCAACTGCAACATCCATCTTTACAACGTGCAGTCAGTGGATATAATTAATGACCAGGGAGGGAGGGAGGGAGGCAGGCAGGGAGGGAGAGAGAGAGAGAGAGGGAGAGAGGCAGGGAGGGAGGGAGGCAGGGAGGGAAATAGGCAGGCAGGGAGGGAGGCAGGGAGAGAGAGAGAGAGGCAGGCAGGCAGAGAGAGAGAGGCAGGCAGGCAGGGAGAGAGAGAGTGAGAGAGGCAGGGAGAGAGAGAAAGAGAGAGAGGCAGGCAGAGAGAGAGAGAGAGGCAGGCAGGGAGAGAGAGAGAGACAGGCAGGCAGAGAGAGAGAGGCAGTCAGGCAGAGAGAGAGAGAGAGGCAGGCAGGGAGAGAGAGAGAGAGAGGCAGGCAGGCAGGCAGAGAGAGAGAGGCAGGCAGGCAGAGAGAGAGAGAGAGAGGCAGGCAGGCAGGCAGAGAGAGAGAGGCAGGCAGAGAGAGAGAGAGAGGCAGGCAGGCAGAGAGAGAGAGAGATGCAGGCAGAGAGAGAGAGAGAGAGGCAGGCAGAGAGAGAGAGAGAGAGGCAGGCAGGGAGAGAGAGAGAGGCAGGCAGGCAGGCAGAGAGAGAGAGAGAGGCAGGCAGGCAGGCAGGGAGAGAGAGAGAGAGGCAAGCAGGCAGGCAGGCAGACTGGGTTTGGCAGAAGGCAGGCAGCAGGCACAGCACTGAAGTCCGCCGCTGCCCGGGCGGCTGAGGCCGAAGCCCCATCACCCGCTCCCCCCAACCCCCGCCGGACACTGACCAAACCCCGGCTGACAGCGCCGGCCGCCCCTGCTGTTTACTGTATTTCCGAGGCTCAAAATTTATTGTATCTGCGTATAGGGCGCACACCCAACTTTCGAGATCTTCTGCCGTGAAAATAAGTGCGCCTTATACGCGGATATATACGTTACAGATGGAGAAGTAAGGAGTCACACATATCCCATGAGAAATCACAGACACACACTTACCGAGAGAAAGAGAGACAGAGAAAAAACAAACACATACACACTGAGACAGAGTGAGATACACATGTAGAGATACTGAGATACACACATATTCTCTCTCTCTCTCTCTGACCACACTCTATGTGTGTCTCTGGTCCCGCTGTCTGGAAATCTATCCCAGATCCCCTACGCAACCCCCAGTTAACAGCCCAACTCTGGACTGTCCTCTTTATCCCAGTGAACGTGCTTCACCAAAGCAATGGATTGTAAGTATTATTCCCATTTCCCAGTCCAGGAACATCACTGGGTGTTAAACTGGTGACAAACGTGGAATGAAATGAACAGAGAATTGTGCCTCCCGTGTGAGAGTGATCACAATACAAGGCTTTCTCCTGGTCTCCCAGATTCACGTTCACAATGAGCTGATTTCACAAGAGGAGACTGAAGGGGAGGGTTTGACAGACAGGCAAGTGAACAGGGAGCCGCCCACAATGAAAGTGATACCAGGTTTGGATCAGTAAGTGCTGAGGGTGAAAATGGCTTCTAGACTCCCGGTTGAGAGCTGGACTGAGGAGATAAAATGTCCCATTTGTCTGGATTTCTTCACTGACCCTGTGACCCTGGATTGTGGCCACAATTACTGCCGCTCCTGTATCACCGGGAGCTGGGAGAAACAGCAGATAATCTCCTGTGCTGTTTGTCAGCAGGTTTTTCCAGAGAGGAGCCTCAGGGTGAATTGGGCCTTCGCGAGTCTGGCAGAGAAAGCTGAGAAACTCAGCCTGTCCTCTACAGAAATGGAAATGAAACGCAACTGTGAGAAACACCGGGAGGAACTGAAGCTTTTCTGTGAAACAGACAAGAAATTGATCTGCTCCATTTGTAGAGACGCGAGAGAACACAGAGATCACAGCTTCCTGCCCATTGATGAAGCTGCTGAAACCTACAAGGTAAGAATACCTCTTACTCTATTCACTCCAGAGTGGGATTCATTTCATTTCACTTCATATTCTCAACTTCAAACCCTTTTGTTCTACGTGTTTATTCCAGGATCAAGTGAGATCCTCCTTAGCGTTTCTCACACAGAGGAAGGAAACTGCTGTACAAGCTGAAGTCAAACAGAGAGAGAAGATTTCACAAGTTAAGGTAAGTTGTGTGGGGCCTGGTATCTGTGTCCAGATATTTTGGTATCTGTGTCCAGCTTTAATATGTATACAATCTGTGACATCTCTGTTTCTTCACTGGGTATCCAGAGAGCGGTGTTTCGTTGTCTCTTTCCTCTGTGTACTCAGTAGGATATCTCAGGGTCTATTTTTAGTCTGTGTACATAGTGCGATGTCCCAGTTTCTTCCTTTGCTCTGTGTACACAGTGTGCTGGCTCAGTGTCTACCTTCACTGTGTTTACTCAGAGTGATGTCCCAATGTCTCCTTTCACTGTGTGTTCAGTGTGATGTTTGATATGTTACAGGAACAGGTGAGCAGCTGGGAAACCCATGTCACGTCTGAATTTGCTAAAATGCGCCAGAGCCTGACTGACAGAGAGCAGCTGGTGATGGGAGATCTCAAGCAGCGAGAGAAGGAGATTTTACGAAAAATTGAGACAAATCTGCGAGAGATTCAGGACAATTTAAAATCTGTTGAAAATGACATCTCAGGGTTACGGAAACAAATGAAGAAAGACACCCTGACCTTTCTGCAGGTAAAGAGAGTACACTATTTTTTAGTTCAGTAAAGGTTAAACACAGTAAGTAGCAGACAATAATAGTTCAACTGTTAGACAGGTCATTGAATTTATTATTTGGTATATTCTAGCCTGTGCTTTTATTTGCAAGGTGTTTTTCAAGCAGATCCCACTTTTCTTTGTCCACTTTGCTGTTGATATCCCAACTTTATTACCTTTCGAGGCAATATTGAGTGAGCAAATTTGCAATTTTTTTAAAATAAATTGATAATTCCAATGCACAAATGTTTGTGGGGAAGCTGGTGTACACAATTTACTTATGCATTCGCCCACAAATATACAGTCAATTCTCTCTGCAACCTATTCTGTGAAGCACTTTGAGACACCGTCTAGAAGACATAAAAAGCGATGTATCAAATCCATGGATTATTATGAGTATTATTAATACAAATATTAGTGAACTGTGTGATGTGGAAATTTATTGCTGTTTGTCTGAATTTATAGTATCTTGTCTCAGTGTGACTCACTGTGTCTGTGTTTGATTTAATTAGGAACAAACTGCTTGGAAGAGAAGGTATGACATGTTCATTTACTAAGTATCCCAGAATTTCATATAGAAACCAAACACAATGTGCAGTTTCACTTTAAATTGTGAATGTCTGTTATTTCAGGATCAGTGATCAGGCGTTTGCACTGTCAGTGTGTGAGAGTGATCTGCCTGTGGGAATGTTCAAATGGCCTTTGAAGAACACAGTCTGGAGGGAGATCATAGACAGTATCAGCCCAGGTAAATATCGCTGATTCTCACCCTGATCTCACAGTCACTAGTCTAGCCCAGCACAAACACAGGTCCAACATAGCCCAGCATACGTGGCCCCCAGCACATACAAGGCAAACAACACATCACTAAAACAGCCCCCAGATCTCACACTGACCCCAGGATAGTCCAGCACACAAACATAGCCCAACACAAGTCAAACACATACCTCACACGCAACACAGCACACAAACAGCGACCAACTCAGCCCAGCAAATACAGCCCAGCAGAGACCAGCACATTCACAACCAACAGCCTGTACACAGTAACACGCAGTTTGCCAATGGCTTAGTGTAGTCACTGTGTTATATAAACCAAACACTCAGACGTGTATATACACTGAGTTGAGCACAGTTGTTGTTGTCAAGACAGGAGAAGTTGTGTGATCAATGGCTGTATCTCTCTGGGGATGGCGAGTGTTTAACAATGTTATTGCTCTACGTATGTTTGTTGCTGTTTAAATACAGGAGAGAAATTTCAACAGAACATAATACCTCACCCGCTATACACCCCCACTCCTACACTCACACACAATCATAAACATCCCACAAATGCACCTTCTCATACACCAGCACACATGCACCATACATCCCCACACACCCTCTTGCAGACACTAACACACACACCATTTAACACACCATTTATCACAACCAACACACTCCCCCATGCACCCTCTCACGCACATCCGATTAACACAGCCTCACCCACTCGCCTACACAACTCTTATACATCAAAGTACAATGCATCACACACAACTCACCCTTTCCTCACTCCCACCTCTCATACACACTTCTCTATGCACCCCTAACACTCACCGCTCATTCACTCATTTCCCCGCACACTATTAACATTCACGACACTCACACAACGAATGAAAACTTACAGTTTCCCAAACAATCACTCATAGTATCGCACAGTCAATCACGCATCCACACAAAATGAACAGCCTGATGCACCCTTACACACATGCCTTGTAAACACCCTCACACACATCCCTCACACACCCCTCTTTCACACACCCCTATTACACACACCCCAATGAAGCATACATTCACACACAAAACGCACACATCTCACACACATCCCTCTCTCAGACACCACTCTCACACATACACTCACACACATCTCTCACACATGCCACCCACACATACAATCATGCAGCCTCACACACAACCCACTGACACACACACAGATATCCCTCGCTCACACACTCCACTCACACATATCCATACAAACCTTCACATGCATCGAGTCACACCAACTCACACGTTCTCAGGCACACAACCCTCACACACAACTTCACAAATAATCTCTCCTACACGTTCCTCACACACGTCGCCGTCAACCCCCCACCCCCCCCTCACACAGACTGTGACCCTTTGAGCTGGAAGATGTTCCCAAGTCTAGTTGTGTTTACAAACCATCTGAATTCCCAGCCTTGCCCTCACTCACTCCCACTGTGTGTTGTTTCTCTCTCTCTCTCTCAGCTCCGGCCTCTATGTCTCTGGATCCTGACACAGCCCATCCCAGGCTCATCCTGTCTGAGGACCTGACCAGTGTGAGACTCGGAGACAAACGGCAGCAGCTCCCAGACTCCCCAAAGAGGTTTGATAAATATGTCAATGTCCTGGCGTCTGAGGGCTTCACATCAGGGAGACATTACTGGGAGGTGCAGGTGGCCAACAAGACAGAGTGGACTGTGGGATTGGCCAGAGAGTCTGTCATCAGGAAAGGGAAAATCACAGCGTCACCAGATGATGGGATCTGGATTGTGTGTCTGAGAAATGGGGATGAATATTCAGCTGGTACCTCACCCGCCTGCCCCTGAGAGAGAGAGACCCGGGAAGCTGGGAGTTTACCTGGACTATGAGGGGGGACAGGTGATATTTTACAACGCTGACAACATGTCTCATCTCCACACTTTCACCCAAACCTTCACTGAGAAACTCTATCCTCTCTTCAGTCCCCATTTAAATCAAGGCGGGAAAAACTCTGAGCCGCTGAGAATCTGCCGGGAGACAGTTTAATGTGGAGGGGAATCCTGAGCCGGGAAACTGTGTTAGACTGTGATTCCCACCAGGCTGGGGGGGGGGGGGAGGGGGGGAGGCTGGGCTTTTCCTCCAGGATTCAGCTGAGAGTTTGTGACGGGAAGTGAATACAGAATAATAAGAAGAATAAGAATAAAACATTTGATTTAGCGACTGTTAGACAAATAATCAAATCATATGTATAGTATGTATATAATCAGATGAATATAAATTAACAAACAAACAAAAACACAAGTACATTGATAGAGCGGCTTTCATGTCTGGATTATAATAATAATAAAAATTACATTTGATAATATGGTTTACGTCTAAATGTCTCCCTGACCTTGGCTCCTCTTTACTGGTCTGTCTTTCTCTCTCTCTGTCTGTCCCCCTGTCTTTCTCACTATGTGTCTGTCTGTCTGTCCCCTTGTCTGTCTGTCTGTCTGTGTGTGTGTCTGTGTGTGTGTGTGTCTGCCTGTCTGTCTGTATTAAGAATAAAGACAAAGTGTTAGATTTGCCGACTGTCAGTGTCTCAGGTGATCAAACCCTCTGTGTATAAACAGACACACTCTGTGTAGTTTAATCAGAATAATGAGAATTGTGAAGTCTGCGTTGGGTTTGGCCGCGTTTTGTGGGCGACACAAACACTGTGTAGACGAAGCTACAGTGACCAACTCACAGGAACAACAGTCCATTTACAGATCGCCTCTCACGTCAGACTCACTGTGACACTGAAGATCACAGTTGATAATAAAGCTGACATGGCCCTGAGTCGCTCCCGGACTTTGGCGTCTGTCTGTCCTTCCCTCCGTCTGTCCATCTGTCTGTCTGTCTGAGCGCGAGGCTAACGGTTATTATTTTGAACTGGGCGCGAGACTCCCGTGTTTTTCCTGCTCGACGCCTGCGCAGTGACGCCTGTGTCTGCCGGATCACGTGGCTAATGGGTTTTGTTCACTTAAAAGAAACCGGCGCCGGCGCAGTACCGTGTACGGGCACGTGGCTGACTTGCTTTTAACTCGGCGCCTGCGCAGTGCCGTCTGTCTATCTGTGTGGGCGCGAGGCTGACGGTTATGATTTTGAACTCGCCCATGCAGTGACTGTGCCTGTCTGTCCCGTCTTATCATCGTGAGCGATCTCTGTACTTTCAATCATTCAGTTGATCAGATATACAATTTGGTAGATCTTGTCGTCAAAGTCAAAAGTCCATAAATAAGTCTTTATATGAAGCAGAACATATAATATTTTGGAATGACATGATCTTTTGATGAAAGGTTTATCAGCATAGTTGAATTAATAACAATAATCCTTGACATTTGATGTACCCCTTTTCACATCTTATGGACATTTCAAAGTGGAAGTTGTGTTATTAATAATAAAAATAACAATCAGAAGGATTCTTGCATTTGTCTTGTCAATGAGATGTCTCAAATTGCCTAACCGGATTTATTGTAAAGTGACCAAGACAGAAGACATACCGGTACTACTTGGCTCCCATAAAACAACTTCACTGTTGTGAATCTGAAACCCTCAAACTCGTACTCACTGAACAACTGCAAAATCTAGGCATCCAGTTTGAACCCCAGCTGTCCTCCTATCCCCACATCTGGTCCCTGACTAGGACTGCCTCCTTGCCACTCACGGCCTTGCCCTCGCCTGTCTCTCTGACCTACTGTCTCCATATCATCCCCACTACCCCGACTCCACCCTTCCGCTCGTGTCCCGACCTGACTGTTCAATGCATTGGGACGTCCTCCCTAAGTGAAAGGCGCTACGTAGTGCAATTTTGTTGTTGTTATTGTTGTTTCGCCTACTTTACACCAAATGCAGCAGAAAGCCTCGTGCATGCATCAAACGCAATCCTTGACGGTCTCCCAGATCCACTATTCAAAATATCCAGCTCTTTCAGAATTCTGCCGCCCGCATACTTAGCTGAACCAACCTCTGTATCTGCATCTCAACAGTCCACCACGCGGCACCTCCTCTCAACCCTCACACACTTCATCCCAACATCAGAGGTCACTGAATTAGCTAATGCAGATAATTGCAATCATCTCCTTGAAACGCTAGCACCCTGAGAGAGAGACATAGTCCATACTCGATCACACACCTACTATCAAACACACAACAGACACTCACACACAACAGACATTCACACACACACTTACAATCATGATCCTCCCACAGTCTGGCTAAATAAATATAGTTTGTTGTTGATGAAAATGTAAGACTGTTTGCTGGGTGCCGTGACACTGCGTTTAGCCACTAGGTGCAGTGTTGTACAGCGACCACAGCCACAGGCTGGTGTTACAATGTTTTGTTGTTGTATTTGGTTAATAACAATATTAATAGTATCCTAGTAATACTAATATATAACAATACTGTATTAATAACAATCATGTAATAATTATACAATAATATCATCTAAATAATTATACAATAATATCATAACAAAATAAAACATAATATTCTCCACTCAGTGGGTGGTGAATGTATGAAATTCTTTACCCCGAAGGGCTGTTGATGCTCAGTCCTTCAACATTTTCAAGACTGAGTTAGATGGATTTCTCATTTATAAAGGGATTCAGGTGTATGGGGATAAGGCAGGCAGCTGGAGTCACAGTAGGATATCAGCCATGATTGAATAGCGGGGCAGGCTTGATGGCCAACTCCTGCTCCTATTTCTTATAATAATAATAAATAATAATCTTTGCATTTGATGAAGCGGCATTTCACATCTTATCGACGTCCCAAAGCGCTTCACAGAACACACTGTGAAGTGAGTTGACTGTGTATTTGTGGGCGAATCGCGGCATCCAATTGCTCACAGCAGCGTCACCACAAACACCCGTGGGTTGAAATGACCAGTTTTATTATCGTTACATTATTCTGTTCTTATGTTCTAATATATAATCTAGTGACTTATAATATAACAATGTGTAATAATGTATAATAATACACTAATGTAATAATATAATGATAACACTGTATCATAATGTAATGATAATACAATCTCTCTCTCCCTATGCCTCTGCCGCCTATCAATCACCGGTTACCAGGGAGACAGTGGGCGTGTTTCCCCGCCTCCTGTCAATCACTGGTTACCAGGGAGACGCTTTCTGTCGCCCACAGCGGGGGTGGGGGTGGAGGAAACGTGCTGACGTCACGGATGTGCGTGAGGCGTGAGAGGGTTGACGAGTTGACGTCACCCGAGTGAGTGAATGGGAGGGAGATGGTGACGTCACGTGAGATGCACTCACACAGGGAGGGAAGGTGAGAGAGAGAGTAATACTAGAGCCTGTGATACACATACAGAGAGAGAGAATGAACGTGAGAGAGCGAGTGAGAGAGTCCTGTCTCTAGCCTGAGCTACACTAACGCAGAGAGAGGAGGAGAGAGGGAGAGACCTCTGCAGCCTGAGGTGCCCTCACAGGGAGAGAAGGTGGGAGAGAGAGATGTTAATACAGCCTGGAATTCACAGAGAGAGAGAGAGAACTCTACAGTCTGAGATACAAACAGAGAGAGGAGATGTGTGTGTGTGTGAGATGCAGAGATTTGTACAGCCTAAGATACACTGAGAGAGAGAGAGAGAAAGAGAGACCTCGCTGTAGCTGAAATGCACTCACACAGAGAGAGTGAGAAGATGAGCGAGAGAGTGAGCGAGATCTCCACAGCCTGAGATACAGAGAGAGAGAGAGAGAGAGAGAAGGCGTGTGAGAGAGAAATGTACATATACCTACACCTTGAGCTACAGAGAGAGAGAGAGATCTGTCGGCAGCCTGAGATACACTCACACAGAGAGAGTAGGTAAGAGAGAGAGAGTGGGGGGGGGGGGGAGGGGGGGGGATATGCGAGAGGGATATATAGAGACCTGTCTACTGCCTGTGATACACTCACACACAGAGAGAGCGAGAGAAGGTGAGAGACAGAGAGAAGGGAAGAGAGAGTTAGAGAGAGAGCTCTCTCTGCAGCCTGAGATACACACACACACACAGATAGAGAGAAGTCGGGGAGGGGGAGGAGATGTGAGAGAGAGACACACTCACAGAATGAAACAGAGAGAGTGAAAGAGAGAGAGTCTGAGATATACACACTGAGGGAGACACATGTAGTGAGGGAGAGACACCCACAGTCTGTGTCTGACTCTGTGTCGCTGGGACACACAAACACACCCGAGAGAGTGAGAGACACACATACAAATACACTCGCAGCCTCACATACAGAGAGAGACACACACACAAATATACTCGCAGCCTCACAGACAGAGAGAGATACACACATTCACAGGACTATAAACACTGGGAAAGGAATGCAAACAGAGAGAGAGGGTGGGAGGGGGTGGGGTGGGTGTCGAGACACTCGCACACATACTGAGTGCGAGAGAGAGACACACACATACAGAGAAAGAGGATGTGGGGAGAAACACACCAATACAGAGAGAGTGGAAAGTGGTAGACATAAATATATATAGAGAGTGGTGACATTCATACATATGGAGCGAGAGATACACGTAGACACACAGAGGTGGAGAAACACACATATACAGAGAGAGGGGGGGTGGGAGACATACATATACACACACATAGAAAGAGGGGTGAGACAAACATACAGAGAGAAACACACATCTACAGAGAGAGGCGGCAAGAAATATACTCATAAAAAGAGGGGAGACACACATATGCAGAGAGAGAGGGGGAGGATATACACACATAGAGATGAGAAGTCAGCTCGTCTGCCATGTACGAATAGTGGTTATTTGCTCGTCTGCTACGCAACGCATAATAGTTGCTTGCAAACCTGTACGTACGTTACGCATAGTTACTTGCAAACCTGTACGTACGCTTTGATTTAACCTCTAGCCGACACCTGTGAGCCTGTTACAGAAAGATGCGAATAACAGGTGTTATTAAGGGTGTCTGGCAGGCATACCAAGGCTATGATATAATTGTAAAGCTCTAGGCTTCGTTATCTTATCTTGCTTTTAGGCTATCTTATACTTGTAAGCTGTAGCCGGCCTATAACCTATAACTCATTCACTCCCAGGCCATGATGTCTATATGCTTATCTTGTTGTAAGATGTAGCCGGCCTATGGCCTATAACTCATTCACTCCCAGGCCATGATGTCTGTATGCTTATCTTGTTGTAAGATGCAGTTGACCTATAACTCATTAACTCCTAGGCCATGATGTTTCTGTAAGACAACTGCAAGGCCATATATTGCTGACCAAATAAGGTAATTAATGTATAACCATGCCCATATATGGTAGACAAAGAATTGAAACTGTATAAAGATGTGTGTATACTAGTAGTTGGTGTGCACTAGTAGTAGACGGACGAGAGTCTGTAGCAACATAGTGCACCGCTTCATGAATGCTAAATAAACTTGTTTGAATCACACACCCGAGTCACATATTTGTGAACAGAAACCCCAACCAAGGTACTGAGACGATGTTTTAGTTTCACATTTGGCGACGAGGATGGGATCTCGTGACGAATAAGACAGTGCGTAGACGGCGGGACAATCCCTGGGTTTGTTTTGCCTAAGTGAAATTGCGCAGCCCAGTGAGTATATCATCTATTTTTGAATACTCTCAGTGTTTTTCACCTACGTAATAGGCTTCCGGGGATGCACCAACCGTATGCGTAACTGATAGTCGTTAATGAGATTGGGATAAGAAAAGGTTGGTGGGTGTGTATTCGGTTAAAAACTTACTGAGGTAAGGACCGTTAACGGGATAAAAAAGGCGTACAAGCTGGGTGCAGCAGGTTCAAATCTTACTGGGTAAGGACCGTCGACGGAATAAAAAAGGCGTACAAGCTGGGTGCAGCAGGTTCAAATCTTACTGGGTAAGGACCGTTAACGGGATAAAAAAGGCGTACAAGCTGGGTGCAGCAGGTTCAAAAGTGCACGAGGTTTAGTTTAGAATTTAAGGTTAATTTAGTTTAAAGTTTAAGGTTGTAAGGAATAAGATTTAAAGTATAAGAATTAAAGTTTAAGGTTGTAAGGAATAAGATTTAAAGTATAAGAATTTTTAGTTTAAAGTATAAGGTTGTAAGTTAAAGTTTAAGGTTGTAAGGAATAAGATTTAAAGTATAAGAATGTTTAGTTTAAAGCATAAGGTTGTGATTTTTGTTTAAAGCATAAGGTTGTAATTTTTTTATTATTAAAGTATAAGCATTTAAAAAGTATGGGTAATATTGTGGATAAAACTGAGGGGCCGTGTCCCCTAACGTCTACGTGTAAAGTGTTGCCAGAAAATCAGAAAGAGTTGCGATTAGCTTCGGGTTAGTTAAAAAACAATGGGGTGGACAGTATACACCACTAAACAGAGGAGAGTGTTGGGGTGGACAGTATACACCACCAAACAGAAGAGAGTATTAGGTTGCAGAGGATAAAGAATCAATCTCTTGCTGGACAGTATACACCATTAAGGGATCCCTGTGTTTGGTATCAAGCCCTGACGGGTTAGCCTGAATAAACAACCTGTTTTGATGAGATACGACTCTAGTGCATTTCACTCATGGTCGAATCTCTAACAATGGCGTAGTCGACAGGATATTCAGTGGCACTAAACACAGGAGAGTATTCGGTAGTTAAGAGAAAGACGGTAACGGCTAGAATTAATAAGTGTTGAAGTTAGTGTGTGAGGAGAGTATGTATTGATAAAACAATATATATTTACTGTGTTTTATATGTTTAACTATGTTATGCTACAACAGATAAATGAAAGTCAAAGACCAGACAGTCGAAAACCAAATGAATATTGATTAAAACAAAATTGATTACAAAATTAAATGTAGAAACTTACGTTCGAAAATTCAAACAAGTCAGGCATATTTTTTAAATTAACCTGACTGAGAATACGTTTTTTTAATACGTAAAAACACATAAAATTGAAATGAAAACTATTTGGATTTGATGTTCCAATAACACCACTTGTTCTGATTAAAAAGAAAGTGTGATGACAAAATGTCAGGTGAAAAAAAAACAAATTTTAAGCAATTGCTACCTGAATTTACGGTCTCTATGGGGTATGTTGCGACCCTTTGAATGAGTATTTGGGGAAGGCCAAAAGTCACAACATGAGTTTGAGGCCACTCTGCATATTATTGATAGACGTGTGCCTCCCTAACTATTCTTTAAAAAGAGCAATCCGAACAGTCACAATACTCCTAATTGAAAGTTTTTCCCCGAAGGAAGTTGTGACTGTACGGTCCTTAAGAAGACTTGAGCTCAATGTGTTACCTTTTTTTTGTGTAAAAGATTTGTGTAAAAAAAATGTTTGTACCTGTATATGGTTTAGCTTGAATGAGCAGTAATTAAAAAAAAGAAAGCAAATTGAAGTATGGTTTATGTAATGGATGCATTTAAAGTGGACAATGGTGGGTCTGACTTTGCTCTGGACGCAGAGTATGGCCAGATTTCATCCATGTTCCATAGGTTTGGATTATTTAAAAAGTACCGGACCGTGATAGGTCTGACTTTTCTCTGGACGCAGAGTATAAGCCAGATACTACCCACGTTCCATATGTACTGAGTAATAGCAAAGTAAAAATACAACCGATAATTTGGAATATTTGACGTAAGAACGAAGCGATAAAGTAGAGTAAACTTTGAAGATATACGATTTTTTTAAAAAAAATGAAGCCTGATATATTTTATGTATCATATTTTGTATATTCCAGCATTTACTTAAAATGTTTGTAGAAATTAAATATGGATAAATTAGCTTGTGGCAGTTAACTTGCAGCAGTTAGAATTTACTGCAGCCATTGACTGTGGGCAGTTTAAATTCACTGACTGCAGGCACTCTGGTTTATGTGGACAAAATGACTTTACGTAACCCTTTGGTTTCCACATCAACTGAAAGTGTTTCTGTAGGTAATGATAATGTCATGTTAACAACTGAAAATGTTTAAAGAAACGTGAGATTTCACCTTGTAATTTAGTTCTTACAGATACTGACAAGAATGGCATTTCATGCAGCCACTTCTTCTGGGATAACTTATACTTTTCGCTCCAGCTCCTTACAGGATGGAACCCCAGTCTGTATGAAGAAACTGGTTCCTCCTAAATCTGCCCAAGCCTGTGAACTAATTGCCCTTGCGGAGGCTTGTAAACACGGTGTGGGAAAACCGGTTACCATATATACTGACTCTCGCTACGCCTTTGGCGTGGTTGATGATTTTGGGAGGTTGTGGGAAAACCATGGATTTTTAACTTCATCAGGTCATCCCATTTCTAACGGTACTGAAGTTGTCGACCTCCTACAATCTGCTCTGCAACCTGCTCAGTTAGCGGTTGTGAAATGTTCTGCCCACACGTTGGCCCAGGATCCGGTCTCACTTGGAAATGGACATGCGGATAGATGTGCCAAACTAGTGGCTGAGGCCCCACATGGTACCTATCCCGTTAAAACTGTGGTTCCCATTATTCCCAAACAACGTACTAACATGCCCTCTGTTTATGATATTGTGTTACTCCAGGAGGACGCTCCGGTGGCAACTCGTCAGTCATGGGTTGAAGAAGGCTGTGCCCTATCCGAGGAAGGGGTCTAGGTGACCCCTGTCGGTCAGACCTGTATGACTGATGAGCTGGCAGGATGGGTAGTCGCCTGCGGTCACCAACAGACTCATTCGGGGGGTAAACAGCTCTCTGAGTGGCTCCTTCAGACCTGGTGACACCCATGCATGATGCAGCTGTCTGAGAAAGCTGTCCTCAGGTGCCTATTGTGCTCTGAGCACAATCCTGGGAAAGGGTTCCCAGTGGTCACCGGTGATACCCCGGTTCCTCAGCTCCCTTTTGAGGTTCTCCAGATGGATTTTATTCAGTTACCTAAATGTCAGAATTTGAACTATGTATTGGTTATCATTGATGTATTTTCCCGTTGGGTTGAAGCATTTCGAACGGTAAACAATACTGCTGAGACGGTTGTGCGATTGTTGTTACGGGTAATAATTCCTCGTTTTGGGGTGCCTGGTCGTTTAGTTTCCGACAACGCCCCTCACTTTATTGCCTCTGTTAACCGCTCTCTCTGTTCCCATTTAGACAGTAAACAGTCGTTTCGTTGTGTTTATCATCCCAAAGTGGCGGGCATAGTGGAACGAGTCAATCAGACGATTAAGACAAAACTGGCTAAACTTACAAGGGGGCATGGCTCTTCATGGGTCCGCTTTTTGCCTCTTGTATTGTTTCAGATTCGCTCGGCCCCCACTGGAACTGCCCGGTTATCTCCAGCAGAAATTATTTATGGGCGCTCTTTAATAGGCCCTTGGTCGGCTTCGGCTTCCTCTTCGCTTACTCATATGTCTGCTGACATGGTGGAGTATATCAAAACTCTTTCTACCATTCTCCGTAATAATCAAACAACAGTTTCCAGTTCCTCTAACAATATTAGTTTACCTGATCCTCCTTTACACCCCGGTGATTATGTTATGATTCGCAATTGGGTCAGGAAATGCCTGGACCCCCGGTGGATAGGTCCCTTCCAAGTTCTCCTCTCAACTCCAACTGCGGTTAAATTAGAGGGGAGAGATCATTGGGTTCACATACATGATTGTAAACGACTTGAGTGTAAACAATCATGAAGTGTAAACAACATGATGCTACTGTCTTCACCATTGTCCCGTCCTAGGGTACAATTTTGTTCCTACAGGCTCGAAGACGTCGTGGAAAGAAGCTCGAAGAAGTTGTGGACGCCAGCGATGAAGAACTACCTGTCACTCTGGTGGAAGAAGTTTGATGCCTTTGGGAGACGGAATGGGCCGACGCAATTGGAACGGCAGAGACTGCTTGGGCAGGGCCTACGATATCCACATTACAGCCTTTCAAAATGGACAGGGATTCTGATGATATTGGGGATGATGCTGGACACAGAAGTAGAATGCTCCATAGTAGCAAATACTTTTCTCCTCACTGCGTACAAAACAACGGTGACGCTGGGAGTATCAAGCTGTTGGGTGTGTGCGGCTCTCCCACACAGTGCGGGAGGGGGTTTCCCATGTTGATAGTCCCTTTCAGCAAAATGCAGACAATACGGGCTCTGCAACAATCGGGTATTAATATGACTGGTGTGCTAACTAATGAGACAGTTTCCTGTTCTCCCCTCAATAATACTATGTACCGTCAAGATTATAACTGCACACAAAAACCACCATGTATCACGGTAGAGAAAACAGATGGAAGTGTTTGTATAATACGAACAGGCCCAGGGACAAAAGTGGGAGAGAGTTATTGTTCATATTCTCTGTAATTAGGAAATGCCACCGGTCGGCAGGATTCGGCGACCATCTCACTCAATGATACTTCTTGTAAGGTGACGGGCAGCCAATAGGAGGCAATCATCCACATTACTCCCCCAGACCACCCAGTACCCTCATTTAATGGGACATACTGGGTGTGCGGGACTTGGGCATACCCATGGCTGCCAACCAGCTGGAGTGGTTCCTGTTAACTTGGACATGTTGTCCCACACCTGCATATTACAAAACTTTCGGAACACCCGCATATAAAAAACCATATCACACGTAGAGCAGTAGCATGGTACGAACAGATTTTTGGGGTATTTGTGCCCCCATACGGTCTGCTCCGTACTAATCAAGCATTGGGGGCTTTACAAACGGTTTTGGAGGCTGTTGCGAATGCAACCGCGGATGCCTTACAAGACATATCCGCTGAAATGGTGGCTATTCGCACTGTAACCCTCCAAAACCGGATGGCTCTGGATATATTGCTTGCTGAAAAGGGGGGCACTTGTGCCTTGATTGGCTCTGAATGTTGCACCTATATTCCGGATGCTTCTGAGAATATTACTAATATTGTACAACACATCCGACCACAAGTCAGAGAATTGCATCAGACTGACGTAAGCCCTGGTATATGGGGTTGGTTGACCGATTGGTCGATTAGCGGTTGGATGACTAAAATTTTGACATTTATTATCATAATTGTTATAATCCTGGTAGTTGTATTATGTTGTTGTTTACCCTTATTTAAAAAACTTATACTATCTATGATGACAGGCTGGGATGCCCCGGCAGCAATGTTGTACATGGCTCCTGACGATGATTTCTCAGCATTCGAGTAGCAGGTTGTCATGGAATGACAAAAAGGAAGGAATGAGAAGTCAGCTCGTCTGCCATGTACGAATAGTGGTTATTTGCTCGTCTGCTACGCAACGCATAATAGTTACTTGCAAACCTGTACGTACGTTATGCATAATAGTTACTTGCAAACCTGTACTACGCTTTGATTTTACCTCTAGCCGACACCTGTGAGCCTGTTACAGAAAGATGCGAATAACAGGGGCCATAAGGGTGTCTGGCAGGCATACCAAGGCTATGATATAATTGTAAAGCTCTAGGCTTCGTTATCATCTTGCTTTTAGGCTATCTTATACTTGTAAGCTGTAGCCGGCCTATAGCCTATAACTCATTCACTCCCAGGCCATGATGTCTGTATGCTTATCTTGTTGTAAGATGTAGCCGGCCTATAACTCATTCACTCCCAGACCATGATGTCTGTATGCTTATCTTGTTGTAAGATGAAGTTGGCCTATATCTCATTAACTCCTAGGCCATGATGTTTCTGTAAGACAACTGCAAGGCCATATATTGCTGACCAAATAAGGTAATTAATGTATAACCATGCCCATATATGGTAGACAAAGAATTGAAACTGTATAAAGATGTGTGTATACTAGTAGTTGGTGTGCACTAGTAGTAGACGGACGAGAGTCTGTAGCAACATAGTGCACCGCTTCATGAATGCTAAATAAACTTGTTTGAATCACACACCCGAGTCACATATTTGTGAACAGAAACCCCAACCAAGGTACTGAGACGATTTTTTAGTTTCACCCCTCTGAGTGAATGCTGAAATCACAGATATAGTACCGTAGATATAAGGTTAATGTCAGTGTACTTGTAAACCAAAGATCAAAGAGCCAAATAACTAGCATACGTCTCCAAATATAACTGATTATATTGGCGACAGAATAAACGGTGAACATGACTCAAAATCATGGTCACATTGAAATCTTCCTGTTTGGTAAAGCTGACGGTGATCTACGGATAAGTAACCCCTAAATATCTAACTGTATTTCAAACTGTTCTTCTAAATATTTTGTCAGTGAGGCTTTTGCCGTGTTGATCCAAATAAAGGTTTTGATCACATTCCGCAAACTTCTCATTTCAAAAGCAGAAGGGTCTATTTTTGATGCCAATGAATTCTGTTCTATGTTTCGAGGATTGGACGATCGATAAACATCTAAATAAAATGCCGTTATATGAGTGTAATGATTTTTCTGATTTGATTTTCAATTTCATGAAGCTGAATGCCTTATCTCCAGTACGTTTCTTCATCAAGTGACTTTTGATGCATACACAGGATTATTGTATTGTACCCACACTGCAATCATTGGCAGAATATAATATCACGGCAAGATAGTTTTCGATTCAATCAACTTTTCTCAATATATTTTCCATTCCATCACATTACCTACTTGACACCACTACTGATATCCTGGACTCACATATACATGTGGAAAATTGTCTACGAGTGACCTATTTACTACATATGCCAAGCAACAATTTTCAGTGTGTTTGATCAACGGAAATTAACATAGGGCCTTTTCGTATTCTCGACCGGCCTCGAAAGCTTCCTTAAGTTTCCAGGCCGTTGTGGAGACTATATTTTGGTCAACGCAGCACTCAGATTCCACAGTGACAGACCGTAAACAGCACTAGATACACCAATAACTTAACAAAGAACTACTGGCAAGGACACAGGCAGAAACTCGCTTCTCTTCTCAAATTGTTTGGTGGGATTTTCAATGGGATACAAACAAGAGCCCTGCTACCGCTGTTGTTATTCTTCCTCAAGTGAATCAATATATTATGTGAATGCTGACTTTGTTGAGGAAGTGGATTGTCTGATAGTGGCTATCTGTGCTAATCAGACAAGATCTAAGGAACATAGACTCGTAGAATCAAAGAATCTTTCGTTACGAAAGGAGGCCATTTGGCCCATCGAGTCTGTACCAACTCTTTAACAAGAGCAACGCAATCCCATTTCACAGATCTGTTCCCATAACCTCGCAATCCCGTCCTCCCCAAAATAAATGTCTACATCTCTTTTAAAAGTTGTTATCTAATCGGCCTAATCACCACCTTTTCAGGCAATGCTTTCCAGATTCAAACAACTCGCTTTCATCTCCTTATATACGTATTTTATCGTGGAATTCCGAAAGCTCAGCAACATCTTCTATAACAGATCTCTTTGTATGTAGCACACAGCTCGCAAACCGGAGACCTGATTTCGATTTCCAGCACTGTAAAACGTTGAGCAAATTTCCTTATTCCAAATGCATCTGCTTACCCGCTTACATTAAACCGCGTCTTTTGCAGATGTGGGGTTTGCGGGGTTGCCATCATTTTTTTATGGTTTGTGTAAATTAATACAGCAAACTGATAACGCGACCCTGACTTATCTTGTCACTACCACTTGAGGCAAGTCAATTATTCTGTTTAGTATTCTGTCCACACACTTCCTGTCTTACTACTCTTATTGTGTTAATAAATCCATTAATTTGCCAACTGTGTTTTATTGTGGAGTCCTGTGACTCAGCGTTTGGACGACTCACTTACAAACCGAGATTCCTGCGTTCCATTCCAGGCAGTGCGAAACCATGCGCAAGTTTCCTTACTCCACAAATCTAATAATAACCCTTGTGTATGTTTAAAATTTGGTGATTTCAATCCATGTTTGTTTGTGGGGGACACTGCTGTGCGCAATTGGCTGCCGCATTTCACACACATGTATACAGTCAATTCAATTTACGGTATATTCTGTGAAGCGCTTTGAGACGTCTAGATGATAGAAAGGCGCTATATCCAATGCAAGCATTGTTATTATTATTACCCAGAGTTAAGGATGACTACGACTGTTAGTGGAATCGTGGATCAATTTCTGAAGAGATCATTCATGTGCTTAACCCAGAATTCAAGAACAATTTTCCTAAGATTATTTAACACATATTTTAAAAGAGAAACAATTACAAGTCTCTGAAGACAGAGCGAGGTTGGTTGTGTGACTGGAAGAGCACATCCAAATAATTCCTTTACAGTACCAATGGGCCAGATGTCCCATTTGAGTGCTGCAAACTTACATGATTCTCTGACAACTGTTGCCAAGGCGTTGTTCTATTCTGACACATTATGAGAAAGGACCAAGTTCCACTCTGCTCATTCTCATCTCCTCAAAGGCAGCAAATTTATTGAGCAAGTTACGCTTTAATTCTATATGTGCGGAAACACCTCCATGTTGTGATTTTGAGTACCGAGTGACGCTGCAGAAATGATTCCTTTCGATAATCGCGATGTACAGAACGTTTGCAATGTGAGTATGTTGTTAAAATAGTTGCTAAATTATACTAATCGCTCAAAAAAAAACATAAAATTAAAATTGGTCGTCTTTATCGATGACTGCGTGAGACACTGCTGTGCGCAGTTGCCTGTCACGTTTCGCCCACATCGATAGCCAATTAACTTTAGAGTATATTCAGCGAAGCGCGTTGAGACGTTGATAAGATATGCAAAGCGCTATATCAAATGCAAAGAATATTATTAAAAACAAATTACTTTTATTATATATATAGAAATGGAGGCAGTGGGTTATGTGTCGAACATATACTGACGTTTATCTCAGCAAACTGGACTAGGAGACCGTTTAACAGTGGGCAAACACCAAACAACATGGAAATCCTGGGATGTGAGATTGAACTTCGCCCTTGAGTATATTGAGACTTCGATAAGACGTGGAAAGCGCTATATAAATGTAAAGATTATTATAATTATTATTAGATATATTATATCAAGAGGGATTGTACATCACTCCTGGACCTGTAGATGTGCTACCACCAGGATGAAGACAGATGCACATCCGGCAGCTGATGAAAAGTCTAAACTAGAATCTCGTTTATGGTCCAACATTTGTCTTTCCAGGTATTGGAAAAGTATCTGAACTCATTTTAAATTAATCAACATTTTGTCCTCCTCACTCAGGGAACCTGCTGCACTGTTTGATAAGTGGACTAGTATTTCTGTAGCTTCAAACCACAGTAATCATTTTTGCACAAAGCAATGTTTGAGAAACGCACAGCAAGTGAGTGATCAGTTATATCTGGGGGACGGTTGGCGAGGACACCACGGAACAACTCCCTGCAATGTTTGGATTGTGTTATTGGGATATTTTACCATCCACCCGAACAGGCAGCCAGGACATCAGTGTAACAATAAACTAGAAATGGTAATACGTCCCAACCAATACATTTAATCCACAATTGATCATCTCTGATATCCTTACATTAATAATTGGAATGAAACTTTCATGAAATGCGGGAGAACGAATGATGGTGGCGGGTTGCCTCTGACGGAAAAGAACATTGGGTAGTTTTTGGCATCCTAGATGATCTGGAATTCGAAGATAATTTGATTGAGTCAACAGCAGAACAATACGTTTTATGTCTCGTTGACCTTGAGCGGGTACATTAATCACATATTTGGATGCAAGAATTTTCCACCATTAACCCCTTCTCAGCTGTCTCTGGCCTCTTTCATGTCGCCCATGCACTGGCCAACAAACAAATACGTCGATGTCTTTCATCTTATCTGCGCACTCCGTGAACTCCTTCCTGGAGTACTGTGTGATGTATGGTTCCATTAGCTTCTTCACGGTGCAGTTGAAGATATCCCTTTGTCAGCTCGAAGGCTCCTTCCACAAGAGCAACATCTGGTACCCCTTGGTTCAAACAGCCAAACAACCCACAAGGCCAGAGCAAATCATCGAAACTTTGCTGCCTTCTGAAATCCTCCTCGCCAGTCGGCATTTCAGAGTGATTTGAAATAGCGGAACTCAGGGTAGAAACAGCGGGTGGGGCAATGTGATTGTAGACGCGGTCGAAAGAAAGGTCTTCAAGAGAAATCAGAGGAGGGGGTGAGGGGAAGGTTTTGAGGGAAGGAGGTCCAGAACGTTGGGTCGTACTGGCTGAAAGCATTGCTACCGATGATGCAGTAGAGGATTCATCTAACAAGCCGGAGACCAGATGCTGTGGAGACTCGGCAATGGGCACTGCTGTGAGCAAAGAGGAGGTTGGAGACATAAGAATAGAGGGCTTTCAATACAAGTGTGTGGATCTTGACATCGATCTGTCATCGGAGGGAGCCAATGAAGTCTGGCAATGAGTGGGATAGTTTTGGACCGTAGTTTGGATCTATGCAGAATGCGGGCAGCACAGTTACAAAGGAGCTGAATTTTTTGAATGGTAGTGAGGGTAAACCGTCGATGAGGGTTTTCGAGTAGTTGACAGGTGACAAAGGCATGGAACAAAGTTTCAGCGGCTGTAGGGGTGACATATTAGATATTAATATGTTCCCCCAATTCCGTAAGCCCCTATCTTTTGGATCAATTGTTCCTATCACGGACATCAGATTAACTTCCCTATAGTTCCCCATCATTCCTTTCCACCCTTCTTATATGATGGTGTGACATTTGCGTTCTTCAAATCCATGTGCACTGTTCCAGAATCCAAGGAATTTGGAAGATCAGACACAAGACCCCACTATCTCACCAACTGTCTCTTTTAAGACCCTGGAATGCAAGCCATCCGGACAAGGAGATTTATAAATGTTTGTTGCTAACAGTTTCCCTAGCACCAATTATCTGCTAATAGTGATTTCCATAACGTGCTCCCTGCCATTTACCCCTTGGTGTATACCTATTGTTGGCATACTTGTTGTGTCTTCGAGGGTGAAGACAGACGCTAAGTATTCATTTAGAGACTCCGACATATCACTACCCCCCATTATAACTTCTCCTGTCTTTATCTGAAGTGGATCTACATATTCTCTCAGTCGTTTATTCATTTTAATATAGTTAAGCAAACTTTCGCAATCTGACTTAATTTGATAGCTTGCTCCTGTATTCCATTTTCTCACTCAGGTATGCTGGGACAGTTTGTTGAAGACAGCAATGGAATGCTGGTAGCAGGGAACATTCATTTTAGATACTATCATGTCTTCACATTTATAGTTGGAGGAGAGAATGTGTGAGAAACGGGAAATGAGTAATGGAGGTGATTGATTCTGGGGAAGTGGAATGTTGGATTGTTCATGCCCTCATCAAATGTTCTGGAATCATAAGATAGTTTGGTTGACG
This sequence comes from Hydrolagus colliei, assembly GCA_035084275.1. Lineage (NCBI taxonomy): Eukaryota > Metazoa > Chordata > Chondrichthyes > Chimaeriformes > Chimaeridae > Hydrolagus > Hydrolagus colliei. Next base: position 2,864,996 of record CM068769.1, read on the forward strand.
CTACCCTTGATTCGAATCACAAATTTACCCTGAGATTGTTTTATAAGCCACTGGCCTGCTTCAGGTTTCCTGGCTTATCCAATATACATTTCGTTAAACAAATCACAAAATATTGCAATGCTGGAAATCTGAAACAAATACAGAGTTGAGTTTTCCCAGCTATCTCTACTTTCGTTACACAGTAGTTTGTGAGGCTTTCAGCCTATCTGCCCCCATCCCAAAGTCTCTTACCCTTTGCTTTTCGCTCGCCTCATTCTGAGCACCTTATGTTTTATTTGGTCGTTTCGTCTAAAGAACAGCTTCCCGACTGGTCCCCACTTTTTCAAACCAACTCTCGGATTGGTTGCAAATTGTTGACATTCTGCAGCCACGCAAAGTCCTCCCAAAATGAAAGGAGGTATACAAGTACACAGAAACAATGTTTATATTTTTCGTCTAGCATGTGTTATCGTAAATATTATCACTGTGAGTTTTGAAGCTAAAGGTAAAGAAACTTGAGAACTGCAGTATCAATTGTAGTTTAGAGTCAATGTTTAGAGTATAAGAGTAGGGAAATCTTGCTGCAACTGTACAGGGTTTTGGTGAGACCGCACTTAGAGTATTGTGTGCAGATTTGGTCTCCTCCTTATTTAAGAAAGGACATATTTGCTTTAGAGGGAATGCAGCATAGACTAGGTTAGTTCGTGGGATGAAGGGAATGATCTATGAGGATAGGATGAAAAATTAGGGCTTTCTTTTCTAGAGTACAGAGGTATTATTAGGTTAAATCTTATTGAAACATATAAGATTCGTAAAGAGCTGGATAAAGTACAGTGAGGGACTGATTCCCCTGGTAGGAGAATCTATAAACAGAGGTTATCATCTTAAAACTAAGGGTCAGACTTTTAGAGCAGAGTTGAGGAAACATTTGTTCACTCAGAAATTAGTGAACTTGTGGAGTTCAGAAAGCTGTAGGTGCTCAGTTCTTGAAAATTTTCAAGGCTGAGACTGACATATTTTTTGCAAAATTGATGGAATAGGGATTTGGGGAATAGGGCAGGTAATTGGAGTTTGGTCAGAAGATCAGCCATTATCTTATCAACTGGCCTGGCAGGCTCGAGGGGCCGAATAGCCTACTCCTGCTCCTAATTATTATGTTCTGAAGTATTATTGTGCTAATATGAGTTCCAAACGCTATACATAATCGACTGTTACAGTGCTCAGTTGCCTTTCGATTTATTCAGTTTTTCTTGTGTTTCATGTGATATTGTCTGACATTATCTGATGAAGCAGTGTATGACATTCAGAATACGATGATACGATGATGAATCAATTTGAATGATAATTATATTATTAGGTAGATTTCAAGGTAGAAAACAGCCACATAAGTCCTCCACATTTGCTTGTGGGACATAAAAGTTTGGCAGAGCACCAGCTTCTGCAGATAAAAATGGTCAAGACGAGGCCGACCTCCTTGGTTTACAATCTAACCCTCACCTAACGCTCTGAACTACTCCTATCCTTCACATCTAAGAAGCAATCACAAAATAAATGATCAATTTTATCTGGGGGATCATATGTATGGGAGACAACCAGCTGCACACAAATAAATCATTCGGGTAACTTACATACCTCAGGGACTGTATGTTTTTCACAAGGTTCAAACTCATCCACGATCATGTGGTAAAATTGCTCAACAAAGCGTTCTCCCCTTTAATTTATATAAGACTCCGCTTGGTACTCTTGAACATCATATTTGTCGTGCGAATTGGTTCCTGGATCAAGAGGAAAGATCATTTATTTCCCCGTGAAGATGACAATTCCGATAATATATACCGTAGAAGCTATTTACTACCCGATTCTCTCTGCTGTTGGAGTTCCCGGCAAGTTGTTTAACCGAGGCATTATTTATATTTTAATTTGTAGTAAAGTTTTCAGTCTAACCCAGTTGGCAGCACTCTCCCCTCTGAATCAGAGAGTTCTGTAATTTAGTCCGTGTCTCTTTCTGTCTGTGTGTATGTCTCTCGCTCTCTGTCTGCGTGTGTATGTGTCTCTGTACTTGTGTTTGCATATCTGTCAGTCTGTGTGTGTGTTTACTCCTGTGTGTGTCTCTTTCTTTGTCTGCTTGTCTCTATATCTCTTTCTCTCTTTGTACCAGTCTCTCTGTAGCTCTGCCTGTGTTAGCTTCTCAATGTGATAGGTGTTGCATAAATGTAAGTTGCTGTTTTCTCTCTATTTCTGTTGCCTCCGCTGCAGCGGTTCTGGCCTCCTCCTTACCAACCGAATCCTTCGATCCAACATTGGTGGCTGCGGCTTCAGCCAATACGCTCCGAGGCGCTGGAAACAAATTCCCCAATTTCTTCATCTTGCTCCCACTCTTCCTACTTTCAGGTCTAAGTTAAAGAACTTTCTGTTTGACCGTGCTTTCGGTCACCTTCTTCCCCCTCCAACTGGATCAGCCCCGGTATGCACTACCGTGATGTGCTCTGAGATGCCATCCCGTGTGGAGGGAGCTATAGAAACCCAACGTGTTGTTGTCGTTGCTTTAATTAATTATCTGTTTAACTGTCTGTCTCTGTCTTTCTCCCTATCTATCCGTGGACAGCAAGACTGTGCGTACTTCTCTCTCTGTCACAGTAACTCTCCCTCTGTGGCAGAAATGAATGCATTTCTCCCTCTTTCTCTATGTGTGTATTTCTCGTCTGTCTCCACGTGGCTGCATATCTCTCTCTCTCTTTTTAAGAAAAACATGCCCTCTCTCTCTGTATATTTTAGCTACATTTCCCAGTGTGTTTCTTTTTGGCTGTTTGAATCTCTTTCTCCTTACCTTTCTCCCTCTGTTTGTATCTATCTCTTTATCTTTCTTTGTCAGTGTTTCTGTTTCTCTGTTTCTCTCTGATTTAGCACGTCTGTCGCTTTTTGTCATTATCACCCTATCTCTCTATGTAGCTTAGTGTACAAGTGTTTGTCTATCTCACTATCGCTGACTCTGTATCCCGGGTTGAATGCTCGTTATGCTGAATGAAAACGTGTTTCCGTCGTCTTCCTTCTAATGCATACAATTTTTAGTTGAGGTAAGAGAGGGGAGTGTGCACAGCTTTCAGTTCATCATCACAATCAATCTAACCTATCATTATAACTGATCTTTTCCATTTCTCTCTCTCTCTGTGTAGCGAATCTATTGGGGATTCTGATCCTGTCTCGAGGAAGGTGTGGACTCTCTAAATGTATCTCTCGCTATCTGGAAGCAATGTCAGTGGCTGATCTGATGGTGGTCATTTTCACGATGATTTTCACTCGCATTGTTCCTCTCTATGTCGGAAATTCGTTCATCCTCTTCACACCTGTTTGCCGACTGCTGATTTTACTGGATTCTGTAACATCGACTGTTTCAGTCTGGTTAACTGTGGCTTTCACGTTTGATCGATACGCTGCCATCTGTTGCCAAAAACTTAAAACGAAATATTGCACAGAAAGAACAGCTGCAATAGTGATCGCGGGGCTGAGCGTGTTCTTCGGTTTGCAAAGCATCCCCTGGTACTTTGCATATGGACCACAGCACATGGTTAACAATAAACCGCGCGGTTGTATTACAACAACAGCCTATCTCACTTCTCTCCCATGGATAGTGTTTGATTGGCTCCAACTGCTTTTAATCCCTTTTCTCCCATTCGTTCTGATTTTGCTACTCAACGCCCTGACTGTCAGCCACATCCTGGTGGCCAGTCGAGCCCGCAATAGATTGCGGGGACACAGTGATGGCGATAAGAATAGACGTACAGGTGACAATGATCCAGTGATGAAAAACAGACGGAAATCTATTCTTTTACTCTTTGCTATTTCCGCCAATTTTATACTATTATGGATGACATTTATTGTATTTTTCTTATACTGGAGGATTTCAGAAACACATTACTACTCAGGGTTTAATGATCCTCTGTTTATAACCTGGAAAACTGGCTTCATGCTACAGGGATTGAGCTCCTGTACAAATACATTTATTTACGCTGTGACCCAGACTAAATTCAGACAGGAGATTAGGAAAGTGGCTACATTTCCTTTTATTTTATTTGTTAGATTATTTCACTGACAAACTTTGACAGTGATGTGTCTATCTGTGCGACTATCACGGTGATAGGGTTCAATGGTGTGAGTGCCTCCAACTAAGTGCCTGTGTATGTATTCAGCTCCATAGGACGTCCTCTCGACATCAACGTATTTTTGTTGGTATTGCTGTTATCATCTGTTTGTGCGGGATTATCTGTGTATATGTTTATTTGTGTGTTTGTGATTATATGTGTATATGAGGGAGTGTGTGTGAGAGCGCTGTAGGATATCGATGTAAGTAGCAAATTCTATAAAGAAACAGCTGTTGACAAAAGTCAGAAAGTAGAATTGAAACCTGTTTGAGAGTCAAACTGTTCTAACTGGATGGGAGGTTTTGAGTTTACAATAAATCAATTGCTAACCAATACTTGCTTTCGAGTGCAATTTTCTTCGTGCAAACTATTCCTTGGTGACATATATTATTGTTCAATATACAATATTGTCAGGAAGAAGCTATCACTTTTCTCTTGCACGAACAGCATTTAAAATGTTTGATCTTATGACACTCCCGACTCTCATTCATTCTGATTTTGTCGATCAACTCTGATTGTCAGCCGTATACTCGTGGCCAGTCAAGCCCACAATAGATCGTGGGCAATCTGCAAAGGGATTGGAATAGGGTTGCGGATAAATTTAGCCATCGCGTTTCGCCAACAATATATAGAGTCAATTTATTTCAGACTATTCGCTGTCAATCAAGTTGCGATGTATTTGAAGACATGCAACATCAATTTCAAGAACTATCGTTATTATTGTAACTGGAGAAATGTGGAACAATATATATTGTACTTGGGAGAAAGAATCCTGGAAGACCTACGATATCAACAGAAGAAAAAATAATATTTATGGAGAAGGAAATTAACTAGGATTGCCGTTTAAAACTAAATTGAGGGTTTAGACAATACACGTTGTTTCAACTTGTCGTGTGCTAGGGAGTAGTAAATCTAGAGATTGCAGACTGTGATTGAATGGAGGCAAACTCAGAATGAAACTATGCAACCACTATTTCAGTGAGGGAGTAGCAAATATGTGCTGTTGACTCTCTGGAGAGATAGTTGAATCAGGAAGTGCTGATTGTTTGAAACATATGTGACAGTGTTTTCTTTTAGGAAATAACATCATGGTACAGAGGTAGTTAGAGACATATGTGCAGGCTACCGGTAGGAAGGCCCACCAGATAGACTTTTCGCGTCTAGTACTTCTTGTGTTCTTATGTAAGATGAAGTGTCGCTGAACTAAATTTGAACATATCATGAGTGAGAATCTACAGCTTGCATATTCAGTACTATTCGCACACATATATGGAAAATTCTCCACGATTGACCTGTTTGCTGTGTATTCCAAGCAATAATTGTCAGTGTGTTTGATTAATTGGAATAGTTAGAAGGTCATTGCTGATTCTCGACCGGCCTTTAAAGCTTGCTAAAGTTTCCCGGCCGTTATGAAGACTGTATTGTGGTAAAGGCTGCACTCAAACATCCACCAGACACACCGATAGTTCAACAAAGAATTACTGGCAAGGACACAGGCAGAAACTCGCTTCTCTTCTCAAATTGGTTCGTGGGATTTCCAATGGGATACCAACAAGGCCCATGCTACCGCTGTTGTTATTGTTCCTCAAGTGATTCAATATATCATTGAAGGTTGACCTTGTTGAGGAAGTGGATTGTCTGAAAGACACTGAAGAAAGTTGACACGGTGTGTGTTTGACATCGGACCACAGCAGGGTATCTGTGCTCATCAGACAAGATCGTAGAAGATCCAAGGATCATAGAATTATAAAAACTTACAGTGCAAAAGGAGGCGTTTCGGGCCATCGTGTCTGTGAGGGCTCTTTAAAAAGAGCACTTTAATCCCATTGCCCATCTTTATCTCTCCCCGTAACCTCGCAAACCCTGTGGCTGAACCAGATTACATTTCGTAAACAAAATGAAGGACGTGGTCGATGTGAAAACTACTTTTGTTGTCGAAGATGCACACCAAGTCTTGATCGCATTAAAATTGTGAAAAAATTCATATAGAGGTGACTTGATATCGAGTCAAGCATTGCAATCAAAGCGATACTAGACGTATGATGCTATCCTTATAATAATAATATAATCCGTGCTTTTGATATAGTGCTTTTCAAATTTTAGGACGTCCCAAAGCGCTTCACAGAATATATTGTAAAGTGATTTGACTGCATATTTGTGGGCAAATCGCGGCAGCCAATTGCGCACAGCAATGTCACACAAACAGTCGTGGATGGAATGACCAATTTTATTATCGTTTTTTTGGGGACGGATTATGATCAGGCGTGTGGAGTATGGAAAGTTGCCCAAGGTTTCGCCCTGACCTGCCTGGATTCGAATACAGGTCTCCCCAGCGTGGTCTCCCAGAGATAAGTGCTCTAACGACTAAGCAACAGGAGCTCCGAACCCCTACCCAACATGCAAAGCTGCCCGTTCCCACACGCACACAAAACCTACACCCCCACAACTCAAAACTACCCCTCTGACACACGCAAGATACCTCTTCCCCACACGTTCACAAAATATCCCCACCACACATACAAAACTACACCCTCTCACACACAAACTCACCCGCCCCACACGTACACCTCCTACACCCCCACACTAAAATAACGTACCTGTATCCTCACACAAACGTACCAACACACACGCTAAACTACCCCTTCCACACACATTCACACACTATCCCCCCCCCCCTCACATACAAACCTATCCCTTCCCAGACACATAATACTAACCCAAACATACACAAACCTACCACCCACCCACAAAAACCCTCCCTTCCACACACAAAAACTTACCACCCACACACACAAACCCATCCCACACTCACACAAACATATCGCCCCACAAGCAAAACTACCCATCACCCACACACAAACCTAACCCCACACACAACTCTACACCCCACGCACGCACGCACACAATCCTTCTCCCGCTCACACATACACACACAAACCTAGCCCGATAAATACACGCACGCTAGCCTATCCCCTCCCACATAAATAATCCTAATGCACACCCCCAAAATACACAAACCTACACCTCCAAACCCAAAACTACCCGCCACATATATACCAAACTCCAACCCAGCCCCCACACTCAAACCCACCCTATACCCATCCCACATGCATAAAAACATACATCCGCAAGCATACAAAAAACCTACCCCCACAATCACACAAACCTACCGCCCCACACCGAAAACTACTCACTAATGCTCCTAACCAATCAAAGCCTTGAGACGTCCTCTCGATGTGAAAAGCGCTGTATAAATATATTTTTTGTTATGGTTAGTGTTGTACTACATAAAACGTGTGCAGACAATATGTCTGGTTTCAGACCACGAGGAGGTGCAGGTGTCAATGTAGTGAATGCGGGTAGCTGAAGGCAATGTGTGTCGTATCTGTTAGGCGGTGATCACCACAGAGAGGTCAGGGGTATTTTCATTGAATCACCAACACAAATTCCTTTTGTATTTTTATAACGCCTTTCACATCGGGGTGAAACGACAAAGCCATAAACAGTGGGTGGGTCCGCTCCTGGGGTGTTGGTTCGGATCAGGAGGGGAGTTGGATGGGGGGAGGAGGGAATGGCAGGTAATCGAATGCACGGCTGAAGAGGAGGGTCTTCATACGAGGAATGAAGACACATTCGAATGGACAATATCTAGGAATGGTTGATTGCCGCTCCAGAGGGCGGGGCAGAGAGGTTGGAATCCAATTCGTCAATTGTGGAATGGGAAACGTGGGCAACGTGAACGTGGTTGGAACCCACTGAGCAGAAAGAGCGAAGACGTTTGTAGGTGGATAGGAGGTCACAGATTGCGGGAGGATCGAGGCCGTGGAGGAATTTGAAGGTTAGGACCATAGTCGTCTGCCTGACAGCGGTCCAAATGTGTTAGGCAACGATACGACACTGACTGCAGATTTCTGCAGCTTGTGCAGAGAGGAGATTGACACAAAATGTCAAACGGCAAAAGGTCGAGAGGATCATGTTGTGCCAGTTAATGTCACGGGGGTTGGGGGGATTGGCATTTCAAAGTAGATTTTGTTGAAACCTCGAGGCCACCGTGTTCTAATATTCCTTCCCATATGTTTGGAGTTAGAGCACACTTCGCTATCTAAATTTCCTGTAGTTTAGGACAGAATCGAACACTACAATCAATTCTCTCCTCGAATCTTACCATCGTCTCTCTGCTCGTCTATCTAGGTTAATAATGAACTACCGATAAATTGTCATGTATTATTTGTGTTCAAATTCATTATCTTCCTGCAATTTTGCCTTCCCCTTCCAATTATGCTGCACTGTAGACCGTATTTCGCCGATAGAGAATCAAGCAGCTCCTTTATCAGAGCTCCTCCCGCTCCCAATTCAGGAAATTCTACTACTCCCACTCTGGCAACTTTTCTCACTCCAAATCTGGGGAACTTTCCCATTCCTACAACAGGACCTACAACACTCACTATACACCGACTAGACTAGATGGGGCTTTTGTGACGTAAAATTCTATGAATCTATGTTTCTATCATATAATGTGTTAACACATCATCGAGACGATACCCAGACCTTCCTATGATATTCTGTTTAACTGGCAGATGTGACAGGGTATTTCTGCACCAATTCCTCCAAACAAACAGCCATGAATTTATTGTCAACTTTAACTTGAGTATTTGGCACCAAGATCAGCACAAACTCATCCAATTAAAGATACAGAGTCTTGTAGACTCTCAGCGTTTTGCTTCTCGCTGGCTAAACGTCAGCAGTTTCCCACGATCTCGTTCAGTCTGGAATCAATTAAACAGAAGCTGATCCCCGAGTAAACTATGTTCTCTCCATTTGAAATGCAGGATTTTCCACATGTAGGCAGCACGGAATTCACATGATATAAGTTTGATGATGGGGAACTGATATCCAGCTGACAACCAGAAGGTTTTATTGTAATTAATCTGTTAAACTTTATGGGACAGCAGGTTTGTTCACCCAGAGAGGCAGTAATGATCTCAGTAGAATAGATGTTAGATTAACATCAGTGATTAGATCTATAAAATTGACTTTGCTTAAGTGCAAACTGCTGGAAATTTCGCATTCTTTGTGCACTCCAATTGCATTCAAGCAATTCAGTAATACATCACAACGAAAAAGGATGGTGTTTGGCGTGACTCGGATTCTAACCGAGGTTGCTGCGGCCACAGCGCAGAGTACTAACCACTACACGATCAAGGCTGTACAATTGGCTCCACATACATAACAGTTACTGAAAAGCATAAGAAACTATGTGTTATTAAATTACAGAAATTAACATGTCATCTGCTGCTGTTATGGATGTACTTTCTCTTAACCCACAGCGCAGTGACGTTCATACATTAACAAGATGAATAATTGGAATGACTGGGTTTTATTGCAGAAAATATCAACAGAATACTTGGGATCAATTACGTACCCATAGCTACTATAAACAGCAAAACCTTTACAAACATCAATTACACAATGGATCATTGAGAGTGGAGTGACTTCTTGAATTCTGCTTCAATCGATTCCACCTCAATTTCTAACTCAGAAGGATTATGAGCTCCAGACTTTCAGCATCTCGAAGGCTGAGGTTGTTAATTGTTGGAGTTGAGAAGATCACGAGTGTAACTGATGTTGCCGATGGCGAGTGTTCATGAAACTGAGTATCTATCAGATAATCCTGAATGAATCTTGAGAACATAACTGCAATTAAATGTGTTGACAATGTTCTGGGCGAAGCCTTCCTGCAGATCAGAATAATTTCAAAATATCCTCGGATTTGTGTATCGGATATCAAGTTAAATATATCAGTTACATATCCTAGAAAATTGGCACTGAAGCAAACAACAAGAAAAAAAACAATACTAAGTAGCTCATGAAATTCTTTCAAATGTTTAGGAAATAAATGAAGAAGTACCGGTTTCTTCTGGATGAGTATCGTCCCTGGGTGGGCTTGAACCACCAACCTTTTGGTTAACATGCGAACGCGCTAACCAATTGCGCCACAGAGACTTCTGTATACACACTTCTGCTACAAAGTGACATAATTGTATTGAATTAATTGCGGTCACAGAAAAGCCCTCTATTGCTGATAATGACAACATTTGGAAATGAGTTTTTCAACGGTGGAATCTGAAAATAAATATTTGGAGACTCTGACCACTGTGTGATTGCTTTCTCATCAAACCATTTTTTTTCACCAATCGCCTGATAAATTCGGACAAAAAGGCTTTTCGACTTAATGTGAATCAACTCAGTAGCAACTCATTTTGGAGAATAGTTTGAAATGTAGTTAGACATATAGGAATTACTTAACCATAGATTACCATCAGCTTTACCAAACAGCAGAATTTGAAGTCGGAACATTTTCCAAGTCAAAAGCCACAGCAGAGAATATATTGTAAACTGGAATTATGTGCTTATGTAGATCAACAGCAAATTGTACATAGACAACGATATTGTAAATGACTAGTTTTATTGCGGGTATATTGGGCAGGACAGAGACAAATTCCCTCAGATAATCAAGTTTACCAAATGTTTAGTTCTGTTTCCACAACTTATTCAAAGTTCCTAATAATACAACCGATTGATGTGCATACATTATATTTCATTTAATATGAACATCAACAAAACAACACACAGCAAACTTATGTTTTTAGGGAATAGTTTACGTGGGGAGGACTTCCACTGGCGCTGATATGGATAGCATTGCACGTCTGTAATCACTTTGTTTGTGATGATGTACTCGATATCAAACCAAGCACATCAAGATGAATTTCTTCGCAATTTAAATGTGATGGAATGTTTGTGTACCCCTTCCACAGTAAAGGTGCACCACAATAAATATTCAGAGCGTTCAGAAGTCGCTTCTCGAGAAAGGCTGTACAGTATCAATGAACATTGTAAACATTCTGATTTCGACACACTTCGACACACTTCTACTTTTAAAAGCAAACGTCAAATTGTTTTCCAAATCAACCCCGCTGTATACTTCGCGTGTTATTAAGACTGATAAACATATTAAATAAATTTGTTTATCAATATGATGGCAGTATTCATTTCGGGGTGTTTAATGTCCCTGTGATGTAGCTGAATTCGTCGCCCGTACTAAGTATCTTAATTCATACTGGAGTTTGGAGTCAAACGCTGGATTATTTAAACAGAAAACCGCTCTATAAACAATAGCGGAATATAAATTCAATGCAATATAGTCGTTGATTCAATCAAAGTTTCTCAGTGTCCATCACTTTTAACCACTCCACGACAAGCGATATCCTGCCGTTATAAACAATTGTTGTTAATTCGTTTTTTTAATGTACAATAATTCTCCATTATTTGATTTGTTGGAACCATTGTCGGGATTTCTCTTAACCTGGAGACGCCACTCACCGTTTCAAGCGTTTTATGGCGTGGAAATATATTGCGTGACATGCTGCTCTAAATTGCCCTCAGTTACATCACGCAAAGAGCCAGCGGGAACACAGCGGTTTAAGAGGGAATTCTTCATCAGATCATATGATGAAACTCGCTTCTCTTTTCTAATATTGCTTATGGGACCTACAGATGGACGACCACACTAATTCTGTTATCGTTGATATGAATTTACATCCAGTGAATCAAAATGGCAACTGAAATTTGAACTGGTTTATATCATGACATTGGGAATGTCCTCAAATAGGTTCAATGTTTTATGTTGAATTCGGAGGCACAGCAGGATATCTGTGCTGATCAAACAATATCAGACAATAACCAGGGCTGCTTTATTTCAGAGCTTTCCCAAACTGTCAGTTTACGAAATGTTATACATTGAGTAATAAACTTCCAGCATGGAACGGCAATAGCTGCTGTGATGGCCGAGTGGTTAAGGCGTTGGACTCGAAATCCAATGGGATATTTTCCGCGCATGTTCGAACTCTGCTCACAGCGATTTTGATCATAAATCTCCTGCAGCCATCAATTGGAGACATGGTGGATGTGTGGACAGACCCGGTGAGTTTGCTTCATTTGTGCACCAGATTTGAGCTGCTTGATCTCGCTAAATATCATAGGTGTACATATAATGATAAAAATTATCAATACTAATTATTGAAACAATATACAAATATGTACACATTACTACGCTTCCTAGCAGAATCTGATTCTTCGCATTTGATACATCATCTTGTCACGCAACTGAGTTGCCTCAAAACGTCTTCAAATGATCAATCAAGAGAATCCTACCGTGCTTTCCTGAGGAAGAAAATCTGCTCAAATGCTACGAAATCATCGAAAGGCCTTTCTCTGTGGCAAGTTATTTTTTCAAGAAATAAAACTAATTCACAAAATGTCACACTGTTTGGCATTTCTCTAGATACGGACATGGTTCATGCACTTTAATACGTTTGCTTTATAATGCATTGATGGTCAATAATATATTTGATAATAATCGTGTTGTATTATTCTTAAAATCTTCTCCACAATTTATGTATCTCTGTAGAGGTGACTTCCAAATGCAATTCAACGATGTGCACACCACAGCAATAAAACTGGTATAGTACGGATAAATGGATTGCTCGACTTGAACACAGTATTGACCAATATGTGTGAAACCGTGGTCTGGTTCAAAGCTAACCTGGCTGGCAATGGAATGATCATACCGAGCCAGGCAACTGGAGCGATCGCAGTCATCCAGTTGCTTAGCTTAGCGTGTATTTCGTATTCTATAAAAACATAAGAATAAGGAGCGGGAGTGGATCAGCTAATTTCACATTTAATGGTTTGGGTGGCCATTGCCTTGCAACCGATCGAAAACTTGCCGGACATTGGTATGATTTGGGAAACTGCAGATTTCACACAATGAGGCCTCAAGCCGCGTCCCTTGCCTTCGCTTAAAAAATATGCAGAATGGGAAAATTAGGAAGCGTCCGTCAGTGGAGAGAATTGCGTTCCCTTCCAGCAACTGAATCATAGCTTTCGCATATTTTGGTGGGATGCATGAAATGGTTTGGTTAGGAATCATAACTTCATGAGTTTCCAAGGTGTTAATATGTTCAACAGGTAATATAATTTTTTGATGAGGTAACGGAATGGGTGGATAATGGTAGCGCAGTTGATGTAGTTTACATGGACTTTCAAAAGGCATTTGACAAAATGCCACATGAGAGACTTATTAGGAAATTAAAGGCCCATGGCGTAAAAGGGACAGTGGCAGCGTGGATCCACAACTGGCTGCGAGACAGAAAGCAGAGAGTTGTAGTGAGCTGCTGTTTTTCAGAATGGAGGGAAGTGAGCAGTGGTGTGCCACAGGGATCAGTTTTGGGACCATTGCTACTTGTAATCTGCATCAATGATCTGGTCTTGGGTGTACGGAGTACAGTTTCCAAGTTTGCAGATGACACTAAGTTAGGGAGGGGTTTCGACAGGGCAAATAGAAAAAAATTACTTTCACTCGTGGGAGAATCTGTGACTCGTGGTCACAGATTTAAAATAGTTTCAAGGCGAAGTAGAGGGGAGCTGAGGAGAATTGTTTTCACTCAGCGAGTAAATAGTGAGGAGGATAGTAGCCATCTGCAAGAGGATATAGACAAATTGGTAAAGTGGGCAAACACGTGGCAGATGAAGTTTAATGCAGAGAAGTGTGATGTGATGCATTTTGGGAGGAGAAATGAAGGGAGGCAATATAGGCTAGATGGTACAATTCTAAATGGTGTGAAGGAACAGAGAGACCTGGGGTTTTGTGTTAGTGACTCGTTGACGTGGCAGGACAGGTAGACAAGGCTGTTAACAAGGCATATGGGATACTAGGCTTTATAAATAGGGGTATAGAGTACAAAAGTCAGGAAGTGCTGACTAACCTCTTTAAGACTTTGGTGAGGCCTCAGCTGGAATACTGTGCGCAATTCTGGTCACCACACTACAGAAAGGATGTGAAGACTTTGGAAAGGGTACAAAGAAGATTTACTAGGATGGTGCCAGGATTGAGGGACTTCAGCTATGAGGAGAGGCTAGATAGGCTAGGGTTAATCTCTCGGGAGCAGAGAAGATTGAGGGGAGACCTAATAGAGATTTATAAGATCATGAGGGGTTTCGACAGGGCAAATAGAGAAAAACTACTTTCACTCGTGGGAGAATCTGTGACTCGTGGTCACAGATTTAAAATAGTTTCAAGGCGAAGTAGAGGGGAGCTGAGGATATTTTTTTTCACTCAGCGAGTTGTTCGAATCTGGAATGCATTGCCTGAAAAGGTGGTGGAGGCTGATTCGATAACAACTTTTAAAAGGGAATTAGTTCTTTATTTAGGGAGAACAGGTCTATTAGGCTATGGGGAGCGGGCAGGGCAGTAGGATTGAATCGCTCTTTTCAAAGAGCCGGCACAGACTAGATGGGCCGATTGGCCTCCTTTTGTGCCGTAAAATTCTATGAATCTATGAATCTATTCCTGAGGAAACTGCCTAATCATGTATAAAGCTTGCACCGCTGATTGTAGGAACCAATATTATTTTATATTCCTGAGTAAATGCACTTGAAGTTTCTTAGTGTAGACAAAACATGTTCATAGCTAACTTATTATTTCCATACTGTGGCCCAATAACTTGCTCATTGGAGCAATTGCATAGAAGACCCAGGCTTGGTTAAAGCGAAGTCTTGGGTAACAGTTATTTTCTTCATGTCTCCCTCAACCGATAAATAGTCAGGGATAATAACTCCGTTAAAATACATCAGTTAATCCACAACCATTTGCTGCCAGTAACATGCTGTCGCCCATTGCTTATAAAATATTCGTTAAAATTATTACAGAGAGTATTTTCTGAAGCGACCTGAGATGTCTCAAAGCAAAGAAAAGGCCCTGGGATAAACACATGGTTGGTTGCTATTATTCTGCATTATTTTGTGTTCACGTGAGATAACCTTCCCAATAAGACTACATGCATGAGTATTAATTTTCGATGCGTTTGCTATGGGGCATTGTTATGTCACTCCAACTATCTTGTCATGCAGACTATCGTGTCTCAAAGCCTTTGTAAAGTAAACTGACTGCATAATTGATGAGCAAGATTTGAACTCATACATGTTTCTTCATCACGTTGCCATGTAGGATAGTGTCTGGAGCATTAGTATCATAATTGAAAAATCTGGGTTCGACTTCCAGCATGGCTGAACATTGGGTGAGTTTCTTTATTCTCCTTGCTTACTTATAATCTCTCAAGGTAAGAAAAAGTAAACAATTGGTCACTTGAATCCATCATTGATTGTGATACGTTCCTGTAAGAAATTAGCGGCCATCTTTTCCATGAAGCGCGTTGATTCGTCTAGAAGACGTGAAAAAGCACAACAACATATACAAGCATGATTGCGTTTTATCATTGTATCTGGATTGCTATAGTGTGCTATTCTAGTTTTTTGTATTTGGGAGTACTAGATTATGGTGTTTTAATTTTTCGATGTCACTGTAGCTGATTGATGTTGCTTCTAATTTGTCTTTACATAAACATCAAACTGTTTCCAGTGAATGTGTCTCGTAATAAATTTATAGATAATCAGGTACTTTGTGCTTCGACTTTTCCGAGTGCCAACAAGTGATGTAGTTTTTCTAGTGCACATTTAAATATTCAGCGTTTTAGATTTTTTTCTTTTGTTCAGAATATCCTGTGGCAACAGGTAATACTGGTGCTGATGATACTAATGCTTATGTTGTAGGATTTTAGAACCACTTTAATCAACCAGTTGTAGTCGTGAGATCTTATCAAAGCCACAGACGTGTTCTCTCTCTCTCTCTTTCTGTGTGCAGGGCTCCCTGTCGCTCCCAGTTCTCCTGAACGTTGCTTCCAACGTCAACAAAATCTATCACGAAATCCTCCTTCACTGCCCCTGCTGCTTATTCCAGTTTCTTAGTGCTGCACGCCACGGTTCGATGCAGATCTAACGAACTGCCTTCAATTTTATCTTTTCAAAATATTTGCTCCTACTGTCCATAAATGGTTACTCTATGGTGTAAGTCAAAGGTCCATTCACGTCCTCAACTATATCTCCCTCTTCTCGAAATCATCAGACACGGGGACAAGTTCTACATGTGTGTGGATGGCACACAATTCTACTGATCGTCCTCATGACACAGTTTCAGGTTGGCCAATCTTCTGTCAAATATTGTGGCAGATAGCAGGGTGTGGGTAACTACAAACTTCCTACAATTGCACAAGACTGTAGCATAATCTTCAACTACCATTAACATATTCTGCATAGCCGCTCTAAAATACTGAACTTGCCATGCTAGCCCACAGTTATACCAATTCAGTGCACCCTACGCCATGATTTGTGGCTACAAATGGCAACCACAGAAGCAGTCGAGGATTGATAGAGCAAATTGTCAGTGTTATTATATTCAAGGGACAGTGTATAGTGGGCAATTTTGATGGTACTAATTTCATGTGTTGATTGCCATTGGTGTCCGTGGCCGTCATGGTCATCACCTTCAACAAATATCTTCAACGTACTGTGAGACTGGACTAGGGGTGGCTAGCACGGCGCTAAATTAGGGCAACCGTCCGATTTATAAAACATTCCTAAAACATGTCTAATCTGCCGCATGTCCATTAGCAGATGGACCGTTAATGGATCATCGTGGAGATTTCCTTTAATGCACTTGTTAAAATACATAATCAAGCCGCGATGTAGATTTGTTGCAAAAACGGGAAGTAGTTAAGTGGAATCAACGTGTTAATTAAACTAATAATAATAATAATCCATGCACTTGATATAGCGCTTTTCACTACTTTTCAATGTCTCAAAGCGCTTCACATAATTTACTGTAAAGTTAATTGACTCTGTGTATTTGTGGGCGAAACGCGGAAGCAAATTACGCACAGTGGTGTCCCACAAACAGTCGTGAATTGAAAGTCACCAATTTCATTATTTTGGTTTTGTTTTTGAACAGATTTTGATTAGACGTGTGGAGTAAGGGAACTTGCCCAAGGTTTCGCCCTGATCTGCCTTGATTTGACCACAGATCTCACGCTTCTACGTCGCGTGCTGCAACTACTGAGCTACATACGTAGTTTGGGTTCTCTTATAATATATTATTATCTTAACAATAATTGTACTGATCATTGCAGTTAGATACAGCACTTCACACATGGTAGCCTTTCAGTTGCAGAAATCTTGGCAACATGTTTCTGCGTGGGTGGGACAACAAGCTGAATTAAAACTCCAATTGAATTAAGCTGTAAAGCTGCTTGGAGAATAAGTGTTTTTCTTACGCCTGAAACTCAGCATTGATCAGGCATTAAATCTGGTTAGTGAAGCGTTCACTGTTGGTATAAAACAGCAGAGTATTGCAATCATGATCATTGTCTTCTTACTGAGAACTTTCGTGTCTCTACAGAGAGGAGGCACCATCGGTTTTCTTTGGAGATGGAGATTCCGATGATACACAGGATATGTCGTATTTACTATCCGATTCTCGCTGCATTTGGAGTTCCTGGCAAGTTGTTTAACTAATTTATTAGTTTCGCTAGTTTGCAGTAAAGTAAAGCTGCCCGTCTAATTCAACAGGAATCACTCACACCAAAATATCAGAACGTTATGTTCACATCCCCGTATCGGGTAACTGACCATTACCGTAGGAGAAGTAATTTCAATAAGAAATTAGTGAGAGAGATCTGAATTATGTTACAAAATGTCAAAAATGTTACGGCAAATTTTAAAATGAGAAAGGAATTTAATTCGATTTCTTCGGCAAAACTCTCCAAGATAAAGTTAGTAATTTACTATATAGGATCAATCTCCCCCCACCTCAAAACTGCTGCCATCAACCGCCTCCTCAAAACACGTTCGCTAGATACCGCAATCCCAAGCCACTATCACCGTTTTTCAAACCTATGCTTCCTCTATGAAACACTCGAACGCGTTGTTGCCAACCAACTCCGCGCCCACCTCTCCTCCCTCTCACGTTTCGAACACCTCCAGTCCAGTTTCTGCCCCGCCCTGACCACAGTATAGAGACTGTGTTAGTGAAAGCCACAAACGACGTCTTCTCTATCTGTGCCCAGGTCTCCCTCTGCTTCCTCATCCTCCTGGACCTGTCTGAACATGCCATCTTCCTCCACCGCCTGTCCTCCGTCATCCAACTCAGGAAGTGCGCTCGCGTGGTTCAATGCTACCTCACCAACCGCCAGCACTACAATCTCCACAAATAGCTTTTCGTCCTGCTCTCACCTGCGGGGTATCCCAAGGATCAATCGTTGGTCCCCTCCTCTTCCTAATCTACATGCTCTCTCTTGGAGATTTCATCCGGAGACATATGATGCATTTCAACATATATATACGTTTTATATCTACATATATGTACATTTCAGATGTACATATATGTACTATTAATATTTGTCCATTTTGCTTACCGATACATAACCTTTAACAATTGTATACAAATCTGTTGTTTCATGCTGTGCACCTATACAAAATAACAATAATCTTAGATTTACAATGTAAACTTCAGACAGTCAGTGTAAAACTCCATCCAGATTTTAAAACAATCATATAGCTAGTGATGAGAAATCTGTAGCTGTGTATTTGTTTGTGTGTGTTTATATTAATTTCTATTCCCGCACTCTCTCTCCCGCCTCTTTTTCTCTGTCTGCATCTCTTAATCTCTCTGTCCATGTAAGTTTCTGCATCTGTTTGTCTCTCTGATTATCCCGAGCTCTGTATTTCTCTCTTAACATCTGTATGTATCTCGCTCTATCTGTTTGTGTGAATCACTGTTCTCTATCTGTGTCTACTTCTCACCTTCCCAGGGTGTTTGATCCTATATGTGTCTGTTTGTTTGTGTGTATGTGTGTGTATGTATGTGTGTGTGCGTGTGTGTGTGTGCGTGTGTGTGTACTGATTCCTACAGTTGTCTCTCAGTTTATCGGAGTTTGAACGAGTCTCTCGACATATGTTCGATTGATCGAGACTGGCAATTTCTACTGGTAACCTTGATTACCCTTGACTACCCTTTTCCCCTCGGTTTTACATCGGAAATGAACTGCGTATACGAATAGTGACTGTTTCTGTATGTTATATGCGCATAAGCACACGGCACGCACCAGGGACGCTAATGAGTGCCAGTTGTTGTTGTTCATATTGCTGTGTCTTTCCCATTCTCACTCTCTATATCTATCACACTCTCTCTCTCTCTCTATCTGTCTCCCACTCTCTCACTCTCCATCCGTGTATCTGTGTCTGTATCTGCTTGTTTTTTGCATTGTCCTGCGTGAATGTATCCGCATCTGTCTCTTACTCTCTCTTTCCCTCTCTCGGTCAGTCTCTCACTTTCTTTTATCTTACTGTATATCCCTCTATCACTCCACATACGTGTGTTTATCTCTCTCTCTCTCTCTCTCTCTCTCTCTGTCTGTGTGTGTGTGTGTGTGTGTATCTGTCTCTCTGTTTGTTCGTTTGTTGATATTTCTGAATGTATGTACATCTGTCTGCCCTTACAAATTTCCCAGCCTTTGCATCTCGGAAAACCAGGTGTTCCTCACCTCGCTTCGTATCCCTAAGACTTGGATTTGACACGGGAGAAAGATCTGTGCAGAAATAACCACTCCACCGTAGATTTCTGCGCTGCCACTCAACCGTAGCAAAATGTAAATGAAAAAAATTGTCATATTGTGATTCGCATTTCTCATTCTCTCTCTTTAGCTAATCTAATGTCGATTGTGGTCCTCTCTCGAGGGAGGTGCGGTCTCTCCAAATGTATCATTCACTATCTGGTGGCCATGGCAACATCAGATCTGATGGTGATTGTCACATCCGTGATTTTGTATCGTATTATTCCTTTTTATTTCCGAAATCCCTTTGTGACCATCACCCCTGTGTGTCGAGTCCTGATGGTCTTGTCTGTTTCAGCAACGTCAATGTCTGTCTGGTTCACTGTGGCTTTCACCATTGACCGATACGTTGCCATCTGTTTGCAAAATCTGAAAACAATATCTTGTTCAGAAAAAACGTCACGTGCAGTGATAGCGTTATTGAGTATGTTTTTCTTCGTGGAAAATATTCCCTGGGCTTTTGTAGTTGAGCCAACGTACACAGTTAACAATATACCATGGGGATGCAATCCGAAAAGAAGCTATTTTACATCTTTTACATGGGCAGCGTTTGATACGCTTAATTATATTTTAACCCCAATTCTCCCATTTGTGCTGATTTTGCTGCTCAACGCTCTGACTGTCAGGCATATATTAATCGCCAGTCGAGTCCGCAGTAGATTGCGTGGACAGAGTAATGTGGATACGAATAGAGGTGAGAGAGATAGTGACCCAGAGATGAAGAACAGAAGGAAATCCATTGTTTTACTTTTCGCTGTTTCCACCAGTTTCATATTATTATGGATGACATATGTTGTACATTTCTTACATTGGAGGATTTCAAAAAAGTATTCAATCAAAGATCCTAATCACCCTGTGTATATTAGAAGACAAACTGGTGACATGTTGAAGCTTTTGAGTTCCTGCACAAACATGTGTATTTACGCGGTTACTCAGACGAAATTTAGGGAAGAGTTTAAGAAAGTGGTGATACTTCCATTCGTTTTAATTGTTAGATGATTTAGTTGGAAAAAAACATTGTTTGTGACTCTGATGACGTGTTGTGGGAATATAATTCTTAGAGCCACACTATTCGTCCATGTTCCTAGGCCAGGGATAAAGACTTTAAGATATGCTTAAGCACACATAAGCACACAGAGTGCTTTTCTTGTCGACATTGCTTTGTACTTAAATTGTAGAAAAATAGAAAGCAAAAAAGGAAAACTGGACACAACTGGTACATTAGTGTAATATGGTAGTGACTGATGAAGAATCAGGAAGAAAACATTGGTTGATATCGTGCAGGACACGGTCAGGTGAGATGAGGAAATATATTGTTATTTAAGCAAGGAAACGATCTGTTGTAACGCAAAGACACATCCAATGGTAGACACAGGAGTAACATTGGATGACGTCAGAGGAGTGGTACATGGGGCAACGCGTCCTTGTGTCTTGCTGAATTTAAACTAGAACTGCAAGTGTAGTAAATTGATGGGTATTGTTTGCAAAGCCGACTAAGCGCAGGAGACAGGAACCAGCGAACTCCAGTAGGATCGGATCATATCGTTTTCGATGTAGTATATCACAGTAAATTATTAAAATTTGCGAACATGTTTTTTTTCTGCTCGATAATTGTTGGTAGTGTGATGCTAATTAAAACATTTGATTAATCGCCTGCCTGCATCTGTTCATTTATTTTCGGTACATTTTGTGAATCTTACAAAATATATGATTGCTCCCTCCAAACTGACTATCAAAAGTCATATGTGACAGATAGCGTCCACATAAATATTCCCCATTCATTGTCCGTCTACTCCTCCGGGTCATGATAAGAGAAACAGAAAATCTCAATCGACACTGTCCATCCACAATCCCAGGTCAGCGATATCCTTGTAGAGCTCCTTGTCGAGAACCTGTTGCTCAGTGGTTAGAGCAATTGACTTGTTAGCTGGGGAGACCAAGCTGGGGAGACCGGTGTTCGAATCCAGGCAGGTGAGGGCCAAACCATGGGCAAGTTTCCTTACTCCATACGACTAATAATAATCCCTCGATAAAAAAACAATAATAAAATTGGTCATTTCAATCACCAACTGTTTGTCGGGGACGTTGTTGTGCGCAATTGGCTGCTGCATTTCGCCCACAAATATATACAGTCAATTCACTTTACGGTATATTCTGTGAAGCTCTTGGGGACATCGATAAGATGTGAAAAGTGCTATATAAACTGCAAGGATTATTATTATTATTATTAGTAGTAGTAGTAGTAGTATTATTATAATTAACATTATCATTATCATTTTCATTATCGTTATCGTTATCGTTATTGCTGTTGTTAGTAGTAGTATTATTACTATTATTACTATTATGATTATTATCATTATTATTATTATTATTAATGCGTATGCTCGTATTGGGATGTTTATCAAAATAAAGGAGAACAATAGCAACCCACCGTGTGTTTAACCAAGCGCCTTTCCTGTCCTTTGAGACATCTCAAGGTGCTTCAGAAAATACCCACTGTAATAAATGTAACGAATATTTTATAAGCAAAGGGCGACAGGAAGTTACGCACGGCAAACGAATGTGGATTAAATGATCTATTTTGAAGGAGTTATTATCCTTACATATGGATCGGTAAAGCGAGACATGAAGAAAACAAAAGTTACCTAAAACTTTGCTATAAAGAAGCCAGGGTCTTCGATGCAATTGCTCCAATGAGCAAGCTATTGGGCTACAGTATGGACGAAATAAACAGGTATTTTCAAGTTTCATGTACATCTAGAAAATTTAAGTGCATGTATTCAGGAATATAAATTAACAATATTTCCGACAATCATCGGGCAAGCTTCCTAACGTGATTAGGAATTTTCCTCAGAAATACCTGTTGAACATAATACTTACTAACATCTTTCAAACTCATGAAGTTAGGTATCCAAACCGAACCATTTCATGCATCTCACCGAAATATGCGAAAGCTATGATTTGCTTGTTGGATATTAACGTAATTTCCTCCACAGAGGGACACTTCCTAAATTGTCAATATTGCACAGTTTTGAAGCGAAGGCAAGAGCCACGGCTTGAGGCTACATTTTGTGAAGTCTGCAGTTCATGTTACTGTCTGGCAAGACTCCCATTGATTGCATGGCAATGGCCACCCGAACCTTTAAATGGGAAATGGGAAATTAGCGGATCCACTCCTGCTTCTCATTCTTATGGTTATACGGAAAAATACAAACACGCCAAGCTAAGGAACTGGATGACTGAGATCGCTTTAGGTTATTTGACCACTCCATTGCCATCTAGGTTACCAGAACACATTTCAACCACTTTCATCAACACAGTGCTCATGTCAAGCAATCCATTCATCCGTACTATATCAGTTTTGTTGCTGTGGTGTGCACATCATTGAAGTGCATTTGGAAGTCACTGCTACAGAGCGACTTAAATTATTGATAACATTTTAAGAATAATAAAACACGATTATTATCGAATAGATTTTGAACATCAATGTATTATACAGCAAACTTATTAAAGTGCATCAACCATGTGCATATCTAGAGAAATACCAAACAGTGTGACATTTTGTGAGTTAGTCTTATTTCTTGAAAAAAACACTTTGCCACGGAGAAAGGCCTTTCGATAATTTCGTTACATTTGAGCAGATCTTCTTCCTTAGGAAATGACGGTTGGACTTTCTTATTTTATCATTTGATAACGATTCGAGGCAACTCAAAGTGGTGACAAGGTGATATATCAAATGTCACCATTCATATTCTGCTGGGAAGCGTAGTAATTTGTATGTACCTGTATGATACTGCAATAGTTAGTGTTCGTAATTTTTATGAGTAAATCTGTACTAATGGTTTTGAGTTTACTACCATATGTGGCGAGCTAAAACAGCTCTAATGAAGGAAACTTATTGAGTCTGTACCCGCATCCATCAAGTCTCCAATTGATGGCTGCAGGAGATTCATGATCAAAATCGCTGTGAGCAGGGTTCGAACCTGCGCGGGAAATTTCCCATTGGATTTCGAGTCCAACGCCTTAACCACTCGGCCATCGCAGCAGCTGTTTCCGTTCCATGCTGGAAGTCTATTATTGAATGTATAACATTTCGTAAACTGACAGATGGGAAACGCTCTCAAGGAAAGCAGCCCTGGTTATTGTCTGACATTGTTTGATCAGCACAGATATCCTGCTGTGCCTCCGTAATCAACATAACACGTTGAACCTGTTTGAGGACATTCCCAATGTCATGATATAAACCAAGTCAAATTTCAGTTGCCATTTTGATTCACTGGATGTAAATTCATATCAATGATAAAAGAAATATTGTGGACGTCCATTGGTAGGTCCCATAAGCAATATTAGAAAAGAGAAGCGAGTTTCATCCTATGATCTGCTGAAGAATTCCCTCTTAAAACGTTGTGTTCCCGCTGGCTGTTTGCGGGATGTATCTGAGGGTAATTTAGTGCAGCATGTCACGCAATATATCTCCATGCCATAAAACGCTTGAAACGGTGAGTGGCGTCTCCAGATTAAGATAATTCCCGACATTGGTTCCAACAAATCAAATAATGGAGAATTATTGTACATAAAAAAAACGAATTAACCACGAATGTTTATAACGGCAAGATATCGCTTTTCGTGGAGTGGCTAAAAGTGATGGAAACAGAGAAACTTTGATTGAATCAACGACTATATTGCGTTGAAGTTATATTCCGCTAATGTTTATAGGGCGTTTTTCTGTTTAAATAATCCAGCGTTTGACTCCAAACTCCAGTATGAATTAAGATACTTATTACGGGCGATGAATTCAGCTTGATCACAGGGAAATTAAACACCCCAAAATGAATACTGCCATCATATTGGTAAACAAATATATTTAATATGTTTATCAGTCTTAACAACAGTCGAAGTATACAGCGGGGTTGATTTGGAAAACAATTTGACGTTTGTTTGATAGTAGAAGTGTGTCGATGTGTGTCGAAATCAGAAATGTTTACAATTTGATACTGTACAGCCTTTCTCGACGAAGCGACTTCTGAGCGCTCTGAACATTTATTGTCGTGCACCTTTACTGTGGAAGGGGTACACAAACATTCCGTCACATTGAAATTGCGAAGAAATTCATCTTGATGTGCTTGGTTTGATATCGAGTACAGCATCACAAACAACGTGATTACAGACGTTCAATGCTATCCATATCAGCGTCAGTGGAAGTCCTCCCCACGTAAACTACTCCTTAAAAATATACGTTTGCTGTGTGTTGTTTTGTTGATGCTCATATCAAATGAAATACAGTGTATGCACTTTAATTGGTTGTATGATTGGGAACTTTGAATATGTTGTGGAAACGTAACTAAACATTTGGGACACTTGATTAACAGAGGGAATTTGTCTCTATCCTGGCCATTATACCCGCAATAAAACTAGTCATTTACAATATCGTTGTCTATGTACAATTTGCTGTTGATCTACTGCCCATAAACACATAATCATTCCAGTTCACAATATATTCTGTGCTGGGGCTTTTGACTTGGTAAATTTTCCGACTTCAAATTCTGCTGTTTGGTAAAGCTGATGGTAATCTATGGATACGTAACTCCTATATGTCTAACTACATTTCAAACTATTCTCCAAAATGAGTTGCTACTGAGTTGATTCACATTAAGTCGAAAAGCCTTTTTGTCCGAATTTATCAGGCGATTGGTGAAAAGAAATTTTCTAATGAGAAAGCAATCACACAGTGGACAGAGTCTCCAAATACTTATTTTCAGATTCGACCGTTGAAAAATTCATTTCCAAATGTGGTCATTTATCATCAATAGAGAGCTTTTCTGTGACCGCAATTAATTCAATGCAATGAGGTCACATTCTAGCAGAAGGGTGTAGACAGATGTCTCTGTGGCGCAATTGGTTAGCATGTTCGGCTTTTTACCGACAGGTTGGTGGTTCAAGCCCACCCAGGGACGGTACTCCTCCAGAAGAAACCTGTACTTCTTCATTTATTTCCTAAACATTTGAAAGAATTTCATGAGTTACTTAGTATTGTTTTTTTTCTTGTTGTTTGCTTCAGTACCAATTCTCTAGGATATGAAACTTTTTTGGACCTCGAGGTGGAGACAGTGCATGTGCTATCCTGCACTCTCTCCACCTCGCCTGGCGATAGATGATATTTTATGATATTGTATGATATGTTATGACATTTTATGATATTTAATGATATTTTATGATATTTTATGATATTGTATGATATTTTATGATATTTTATGATATTTTATGATATTTTATGATATTTTATGATATTTTATGATATTTTATATCATCTATTTAATCTAATATTTGATCTAATAGTGATATTAGATATATAGTGATATTTGTTCACACGGACCACCCGCTCCCGAGACTAGAGATCTTCGGGCTGGAACGATCGCGGGGACAGAGCTTTCACGCTGTGCACCGCTCAGCCCACCAGCTGGAGCCGGCTTCCATCGCTGCCGGTTCTTCCTCTATGGGCAGTCGGCCAACGAAGCCATCTTTTTGGACGACGGGGAGTATCACGGAGGGAATGGCGGCCACTCGCTGTCTGCGCTTCCTCCGGCTGTGCGAAGAGTGGCCCCTCGACAGGACCTGGGAAGGCCGCGACCTCGGCACTTTCCTCAGGCAGCAGGTGGCGCACGTCTTCCGCGAGGGGGAGAGCAGAGCGCCCAGGTGCTGCGAGCGACGGATCATCTCGTCGCGGGAGATCCAGACGGCGATCGGGCTGCTGCTGCTGCTGCTGTGCGAGCCGGCCAGACACACCATGGCCGAGGTGCCAGGGCCATCACAGAGTCCCCGGGTTCATCGACTGAGGAGCTGGTGGGTTTTGGGGCCTGACACCACACTGGGCCCTTTTATCCGCGCCTTTTTTTTCCCGCCATCTCAGGGATCGTCCGGGCGGGCGGCGAGGACAGGGAGTGGTTGCTGGACGATTGTTGGGCGATTGTTGGTTATTGTTTGTTGCTGTTTTTGTTGTTAATATTATTGCTTTTGTTGTTTATTATTGTTTATTATTGTTGTTTGATTCCCCCCACCCCTGCCCCCATCTTCTTCTTCCCTCACTCCCTTTCGCCACTTTCTCTCCTCCCTTTTCCCCTTCCCTCCCTCTTCCCACTTCCTGATCTTGCCCCCACCCATCTTTCCCTCTCTTCCTTGCCCCCCTTTCTCCCCCATCTTCCTCCCTAACCCTAACCTATCCCACCTTTCCCTACCTCTCCCCCCCTTACCCTCTATTCCCCCTTTCTCCCCTGGCCCCATTGTCGCGATTGTTTGTGGGGACACTGCTGTGCGCACTTTGGCTGCCGCGTTTCGCCCACAAATATACAGTCGACTTTCCTGCTTTTCTTCCCCCTGCCTCGAACCCTCCCCTTTTGCTTCTTTAACCCCTTTTGCCCCTAGTCCCACTTCCGTGACTGATTGTGGGACACTGCTGTGCGCAATTTGGCTGCCACGTTTCGCCCACTAATATACAGTTACTTTTTCCTATTATGCTTTATCCTGCCCTGATCCTTCCCACCCAGCTCTTGTCCTACCTGACTGTACAGCGCCTTGGGATGTCCTCTCGACGTGAAAGGCGCTATATAAATGTAAGTTTTGTTGTTTGTTTGATTGCCCCCTCACCCCATGGCCTCCCACCTCACCCTTTTGCTCTCCCCTTTTCCCCTCCTATCCCTCTTCTCCCTTCGCCCCTTCTCCCTTATTTTAAGTCCCCACCATCTTTCCCTCCCTTTCCCCTTAACCCCCTTTCTCCCCCTTTTTCCTTCCTGATTTTACCTCACCCTCGGCTCCCTCTCCAACCTTATCCTCTTTTTCACCTTTCTCACCTGGCCCCAATTCCACCACTGCTTGTGGGGCACTGTTTTGTGCAATTTGGTTGCTGCATTTCTCCGATAAATATACAGTCAATTTTCCTTCTTTCCTTCCCCCAACAACATTCCCCGCCACCCTCCCTACCCCGCCGCCACACCCCCTACCCCCATCTCTGGTCCCTACCTCTTCTCCCCACCTCCCCAACAAACTGTGCTATGTCTTTCCACAGTCTTTGTAGGCAGTTTATTCCACAATATTACTACACACTGCATTTACTAGTGCATTAATTTTTCAATAAAAAGCAGCATACTCAAATTAATGTAGTCTTTTTCCATGTTCTAACCTTTAGTGTTGACCCAACTCTTTTATGAAATTTTCCATATCCTCCACACTTTGTTGTATCAAGCTAGTTCCTTGTGAATGTACCTTTTTGATCTTGATGTCAACTTTGCCATGCTGGTATTGCCGGTCTCACTTCCTATTATTGATGACAATACGAAGCAGCATGCACATGAACTTTGTGTCCCACATTTAAGATGGAAGTTGCTTCTATTGAATGATCCCATGATATAACTCTTAAAATCTGTGACGCATTTCCTTGTGAAGTGTTGTTCATGAACTCAGTCGGCTAAAATAACTACCCACCTGTAATCTCGCTAGAAGTTCCCCTTTGCCACCATTTACCCTCTCAGGGCTCAATCACACAACTCGACTGTCCAATGGCCAGATTGTAATTCTCCTCAGTGGAAGAGCAGAGGAGGGGGGTCTGCCTTCTTGTCAAGCCATTTCGAGGCGAAGCAAAGGGAGTGAGGAAGAGAGAGACAGGGGCAGAGGGAGAGGGGCATGTGGAGGGAGAGAGGAGGCGAGGCAAAGAGAGTGAGTGAGTGGGACACAGGGAGTGAGAGGAGACGAAGGAAGGGTGGCGAAGGAAGTGAAGGAGTGAGGGAGAGAGGGAGGGGGATGCAGAGGGAACGAAGCAAAGCGAGTGAGGGCGAGAGAGAGCGAGTGGACTGAGGAAGAGAGGGAGGGAGAGAGGTGGCGAGGCGAAGGGATTGCGGAAGGGAGCTCCAGAGCCGCGGGGCTTGGTGGCTTAATGCAGGGCCGCCAAGAGTGGAGCGGAGGATTCGGGGCGTCGAGGAGACGAGACCAGGTGGAGCGAAGGCAACGGGTGCTGGTTTGACGAGATAGGAGAGGTTGTTAGGTGCAGTAAAGTGGAGGGATTTAACAACAAGGGTGTGGATCTCGAAATCGAACTCTTTCTCTTGAAAAGAGTAGGAGAATGGTTGAGTGAGAGAGCGGGGGGTGGGTGGTGGGAGTGGCGGGGTTCGAGGAGGGAGCTGCTGGATTTGGAAAGAACTGGTTAAAATTAGTATTGACTGTTAAAAACAGAGAGTGGGCTAGAATGATGCTATGTGATGTTTTTGTATAACTGCTGTACAAGATAAGGGAAGTTAGGGATCTTCATTCTTTTCGAGTAGCCCTTTCATTGTACGAACTGCTCTCTCAGCTTCGCCGTTTGCCTGTGGGTACCTTGGCGAACTGATGGTGTGTACGAATCCATACTTATCAGCAAACTGGAGGAATGAGGCTGAACTAAATTGCGGCCCATTGTCAGAGACCACCAAGTCTGGGATCCCGTTGACGGCAAAGATTTATTTCAGTACTTTAATAACTGTTGCTTAGGTTTGACCAGATGAGAGAGATTTTATTTCTATCCAGCGGGAATAGTAGTCGACTACAACGAGAAAAATCTTCCCTTGATATTCAAATAAATCCATCCCCAGACTTTCCCACGGACGTGAAGGGAATGATGCTGGCAAGAGAGGCTCGCGTTGTTCTTTTCGATGTTTGGCACAAGTCAAACATTTAGAATTCATCTCTTCTAAAGTCTTGTAGAGACCCGGCCACCAAACAGATGTACGTGCTCTGGCTCCGCATTTGGTGATTCCCAAATGGCCCTGATGGATGCAGTCAAGCATTTCCAATCTCATGGTTCTGGGAATGACTATGCGGTCATCATAAAGAAGATTGTCGAAGACAGAGAGATGACTTCTACTTTCCCAGTACTGGCGAAGTAGTGGTGTGTGTGGCCTGTAAGCAGGCCAACCACTTAAGCAATACTCTTTGATCTGTGCGCACTCTTCGTCCGCTTTTTGCGCTGCGGCGATGTCAAGTAGGCGTCGTCTACTCGCTGGTAGTGTATTCATCGTATGATTCGCGAAAGTTTCAATTGCTGCAATCAGCACAGTGTCGGACGCATCGGGTGTGCAGACAGGAGCACGGGATAGTGCATCGGGCGTGTTCTGGTGTTTGCCTGGAACGTACTGGACTAAATCTCATTAGACGAAGGCGGAATCGCAGTATGCGTGGAGGCATCTTATCGAGTTCCTTCGTCTGCAGAAGGGCCCCTTTTGGTTTGTGATCTGTCTCGAAGATGAAGTGTAGTCCTAGTACATAGTCAGAGAACTTCTCACAAGCCCAGGTTGCAGCTAGTGCTTCTTTTTCGATTACTGCATATCGCTTCTCTGTGTCACTAAGAGAACGTGATGGCAGATTGGATGGCATTTTCCATCGTCTTGGATTTGAAGAAGAACGGCACCAATACCAGATGCTGAAGCGTCAGTGGCAACGAAGGATGGACGTTTGGGGTCATAGTGAGCGAGAACTGCAGATGAAAGTAGCAAATCTTTCACGCTTTGAAATGAACTCTGCTGTGCGTTACCCCAATACCAAGCTGTCTCTTTCTGTTGCAGCTGGCGTAATGGCTCGTTGATCTCCGCCAACCTAGGGACGAACTTCCCAAGTTGGATGACCATTCCCATGAATCTCTGGAGTTCAGTGATATTTGTTGGGACTGGATACTCTGCAATGGCTGTCGGTGTCCCTGGCTCTGAGTGTCTCTGGCTCTGGCTGTGAGTGTCTCTGACTCAAACTCTGGCTGTGAGTGTCTCTGGCTCTTGCTCTGATTGGTCTCTTTGAGTTGTACATCGGCTAGCCAGGGTTCTATCTCACCGATGACGGAAACGGCTGCCCCGGTGTCCAGCTTGAAGCAGGTGTGGTGTCCATCAACTGAGATGCAAGCTCTCCAAAAGTCGTTTTCGTTAACGATCTCATCAAGGAACGGAAAGTCCTCCTGTAGTGAGTCTTGAACTTCATGCAATTTTGTGTTTCTGCGTGTGGATGCAGCGCTGCGGCAAACTGTCTGGAAATGACCATTCTTTTGGCAATTGTTGCATATGGCATCTTTTGCAGGACACTGTTGACGTGAATGGCGTTGTCTGCCACACCGTTGAGAATTATCGACCGTGGAATCTCGTGTTTGCTGCATTTGTTTGCTCGACTTTAAGCTGTTGTCGTTGCATGTAGTTTTGCGTTTAGTGACATGATCAATGTTAGTGGACCTGATGTCACCACGGACAATGTCTCGGCTTTTATATCTTGCTTCTGACTGACGGCATATATGGACCGCTTTATCAAGCGTGAGGTCCAGTTGGGCCTTCAGAGAGTCTGCCAATTTTTCATCCAGCACTGCAACAACAATTCTGTCTCTGATTAAGCTGTCCTTGAGCTCGCCGTATTTACAGTTATCCGCTAGTCTAAACAAATCTTGTATGAAAACATCAATGGATTCGCCTGGTACTTGTTTTCGCCTGTTAAACCGAACCCTCTCCACAATCATATTTCCTCTGCCTTCATAATTTTCAGTTAGTGCTTCTATAACTTCATATGTTGCAGTTTTCTCATTTATTCTGAGAGTGATTATAATGTTATCAGCGCAAACTCCCATGGAAAATAGGAGTATGCTCACCTGTTTTATGTCTTCTTTTTCATTGAGACCTGAGGCAATACGATAACGTTCAAAATGATTGATCCATTCAAGCCACAATTCACATCGGTCTGGTCCATTTCCACCCTCAAACTTGCTTGGCAAATTAATCTGGGTTGACAGATGTGTAGCCATGTTGTGGGTTTAACTTTCAGACCGCTGCCACCATGTTATATTCGAGATATAAAAGAGAGACCATGGAGAGATCGACTTTCATGTAAGACGGCTTTATTAAGAAGAGCGAAAGCATGCAATTCCATGTGCTACCACAGTGGTCACGAGAAGGTGCTATAACCGTTACATCTACATATAAGGGCATAGAGATTAGCATAATCCTACATATATGTAGATGTAGATGTGAAGCAGTTCATTTTCTTTGTTTTATGATAGCAATGGTATTCAACCTTCCAGCGACAACAACCACCATTATCTACAATATAAATAAAATCAGGGCGCGATTGAGTTGGATTTGGAAACTTATTTTGACTAAAGTTACTGGCAATATTTCTTCACTGAGTTTTAAACGTGGGACCGGTCTCATCGGCTGAGAAAATAGTGACAGGTACACGACTTGAACATGGGGATGGATGCAATGCAGATGTACCTTTTTATGTCGTGTTTTATATTCGGATAATCCATGTCACTAATTTGACTTTTAAACATTGAAGTTCAATGCGGTTAGTTTTTTCCACTGGTTGCAGGACAATGGTATAGGGTAACAATGAAAGGTTCCACCGAGATTTGAACTCGGATCACTGGATTCAAAGTCCAGAGTGCTCACCATTACACCATGGAACCGTTCCTCTCGGAATCATGTGTTCAATCGACACTGCTGTTGTATTGGTTATTTCAAGAACACAATTGTTTCTTCAGAGATTGTGAAGTGTATTCCACTGGGCTGGTAGCTGATCAGTTAGCGATTGCTACTTAACTCGATTGTTCGTTAGTAAGGATCATATCGTCAATCATAACTTATCGTCATCTACACTTTCAGTTTATTCATCTTCGTTTCCTAGTACAGATAACAAAATCGTTATTTGTTATGGTTTTGAACTGAAGAATCACTGCAATATTGCATATCTATTGGTGGGACAAAGCAGGCTGGAGTTGGCTATGGTTTTTTGCCCATGGATGTGTAGTCAACTAACTTTATGGTAGAGAGTTTTGAAGTGCTTTGAGACATGCAGAAGACGTGGAACGCGCTATGTCAAATGCAAGGATATATTTCTAATATACAGTCAGATCACTTTGTAACTTCCGTGAAATTCGCTGCAACAACCCTGAAGTCATTGACTTAATTTATTGGAGAAACTTCATTTATCTTGTGTTGAATTGTGACTTGGCGTCTTCTCAAATAACTTGACCAGATACCAAGCCTCATTTTACCTTCTGTCGTCAACAAGTCTCCTCTGTCAACTAATGACTAAACAACTGGAACTAGAGTGCTCAGTTATGGTTTCCTATTGTTAGCTTGCTTAACAATCATTTTCTCTTAATCAATTAGCCCTCATGCTTCAAACAGTTAGACATTTATATTCTTCGCATCCCAAATGTTGATACAAAAGTGATTTTCATTTTCTTATGACAAGCAATGAAAGTTTATTAGATTCAATTGCAACTCGGATTCCCTGTGTGAGTTACAAAGGCGAATTGAAGATCTTTGAGGCGTCAACCAGACAAGAATTGAACATGTATTACATTCAAGGATTACTACTGTCTTTTATATTACCTGGTAGTCTAGTGGTTAGGATTCGGCGCTCTCACCGCCGCGGCCCGGGTTCGATTCCCGGTCAGGGAAGAATTTTATATGATTTTACGAGAATCGTAATTATTATTTCGCTGGATTCTCAATCCAGTCAGCAAATCTGGGAGGCCACTTCGCTCCTTTATCATTTTACAATCCTCCGTCAAAGTTCGAGAAGACAAATAATCAATTGTGAAGAGCATGTATTTGAAGTTCAATCAGCCGCACTAATGGAAAGTTGATATATAAGTGTAAATATGCCGTAGCTTTTAACGGTGAGACAGTTCCATTCATGTGATGGTTATTTTTTTTCTCATCCGATATGAGAGATTTCAGGTACCAAACTCGGCAGAGCTGTGTTTCCACTCCATGAAGAAAATGTTATTTGTTTTTAAAAAAAATCTGATTTGAAATGTGGTATTTACAATCCCCTATAAAGTGATCCGCTTGTGATATTTGTCAGCAGCTCGAGTGACATAACAGAATAGAACAGAAAAAAATAATGTTCGTGTGTTGGGTTTCTGGTGATGCTCTAAAAAATGGTTCATCTCGTCCGCTGGACTGTCCTGACAACAGAGATCTGCTGCCTGTGACGGTAGCTATGGATGTGTATTGCATTGCAAACCATTACCGTTCTTAGCCTATTCTGAACCAACATAAAGAACTGCATTATGTGGGGATGTAGCACAGAGGTAGAGCGCGTGCTTCGCATGTACGAAGTCCCGGGTTCAATCCCCGGCGTCTCCAACTGTGTGGTCAGAAACCTATGATTTGCACTTTCACTATAATTTATACATTATAATTTAATATATAAATTATATTTTATAATTTAATACGTTATGGTGATAATGTATAATTCCGCAGAATATCTCTACTGCGCGCTAGCGTGTGGATCAAAACAATAAAAAATTTCAATGATACCCTGTTGGTCACTGCATGTTGATCAGCCGCTGATGTGATGTTATCGATCTAACTGAACTTCAGTTATCACCTGTGATAATTCACGTGCGAAATGTAAGCAAGAGAATAAGTAAATCACGTTGCGAAGCTGAAAAGTGTATGCAAAGGGATTCATAAGTTCGCAGGAGTCACAAAGATATACTTTGGTGAAGAATTTGCTGTGCTAAAGCGAGTGTCAAAAAAGGTTAGGAAACTGTCACCGAGAAGCATATTTTTGCTCACAGGTGAAAATACTATTTTCCCTAACCGGGAATCGAACCCGGGCCACAGCGAAAGCGCCTAATACTAACCACTAGAATATCAGGGACTTCGCCTGTAATGATGGTAATAATCAGTATGTTTGGACCAAGTCCTTTTTTACATCTTCTAGACGTATCAATGCGCTGTAACGTGAATTGACTACATACATGTAATCGGTAATTATTGTAGTAGTATATCTCCTTTCGCATCTATAATAATAATAATGATCTTTGCATGTTCTATAGCGCTCTTCACATCTTCAAGACGTTTCAAACCGCATCACAGAATGTACTGCAAATTGAAATGACTTTTTATTTGTGGGCGAAGAAGCGGCAGCGAATTGAACACAGCAGCGTCGCACAAATAATCCTGGATTGAAATGAACAATTTTATTATTGCGTTGTTTATTTGGAGGGATTATTATTAGGCGAGTGGAACAGCAAAACTTTCCAAAGGTTTCGCTGCGACCTGCTAGAATTCGAACACAGGTCTCACACTTGAAAGACGAGTGCTCTAATTACTAAGCTCGTTTGGTGGTTAGAGCACCCTCGTTTTAAATCCCTCCACTCCTCTACTGCCCGCTTCGTCTCCAGGCTCCTCTGTCCTGAAACCAGCACGCGTTATCTTCGCTCCACCGAGTCTGGCCTCCTCCATATCCACCGAATCCTCCTCTTCATCCTCGGTGGCCTTTTCTTCAGCCAATACGCCCCGATGCTCTGCAACTCCCTTCCTTACCCACTTCGCCTCCACGCCCACTCTCTTCATGTAACAGCTAAAGACCTTTCTTTTCGACCATGCCTTCGGTCACCTAGCTCTCCATTTCCTTGGCTCAACCCCGGGATTCGCTATTATGAAGCGCATTGAGATGCTGACCAGCGTGGAGGGTGCGATATCAATCGAAGTTGTTGTTGTTGGCCTACATGACTCATCGAAGCTTGAAACTTTCCAATCAAATGTAGAAGCATACGTGGATTCCAAGTCCAGAGCTAAACACGACTCCCACAACAACAGTTATTCATTTATTGAAACATTCGTGTTGTGGGAATTTAAACTTCTGTTATCAGCATCCACTCTATGCGTGTGTGCGTGTGTGCGCGTATGTGTGTGTGTGTGCATGTGAACTGCAGAGTGAGAACAGGCGACTGCCATGTTACAGGTAATCTGTTTTGCAAGAAACAGCTTTTGCGACTTAATGTTTCTGCTGCCTAGGGTGATTAACATAGTTTCTCTCACATTTCCCGTGCCCTCTCCCTGCGGCTCCTACAACTTGCACAACTTAATCCTGTACAAATGGATCCACTTAGATTAAATTTGCTCTCTGCAAACTCTGCAAATGGCAATAGTCGCTTTCAGGATTTCGTAACATGTTCATAAGTACCTGTTTCCAATCGAGTAGAAATGAAGGAGCCACTTTTAACCACATCAAAAGAGAGGCCTTATCCTAACCAAATCATTAATTGTCAAAAGCAATGAAGAATCCAGAAGAAAGTTCAGTCTTGGTGCACAATACCCGTAGGTTTCAGATATACGTGCATGTCAAACTTATACTGAACAGTAAGGGCTGTTTTACTGCGAATCAAGCTGTTATACCAAGGCCAAATCTTCTATGCACAGACAAGTTCTGTGATACAGAGACCAAATCCACTTTAAATTGGACAGGCTTGTTAAAGTGCATCATGGGAGCCCGGATAGCTCAGTCGGTAGAGCATCAGACTTTTAACACAATACATTTGATGGCAATCTGAGGGTCCAGGGTTCAAGTCCCTGTTCGGGCGTCGAGAAGATTTTATTTTGCTGGATGTACACATTTCAAGTTGTGAATTGAATTTTTTCTTTCTAATCAAAGAAATGACTTTGAATATGAGATTGATATTGTATTTGTTTACAAGGATTACTCCTTGCAATCAAACTGCAATAAAACTTGCAAGTGTGAAATCAAATCCAGATGCAACACTGAATTCTCACCAGGGCTCTTTAAGTTGTGTAACGCCACAGGAACTCTATTATTCTGATTCCCAGATATCCAGATTTCTATCACTGACCGTCTGTTTGGATATCTGCCCGCATCCAGGACTCAGCTAACACACTCAAGGTTTAACCCTATATATCAGCAGGAGCCATATCCATTCCCTATAGTTGAGCAGCCATTAGATACCGCATTTAAACCTACCGATGCGGTAGAGAGCACGGATTCTGATTCCGTGTTGTATTATCGATCGTCAACGTTTACCGGTAGTTCATGAGACACACTGCACCTGCCATGAGCACAATGGGCGGGAAGACAAGTCATCGCATTGGACGTCAATTCACAATCAAGTGTAGAATAATCAACTAGGTTTGTAGTAAATATTAAAGCGTGTAGGTAAGTCGCCGTGGCTAAGATGGCAAAACGCTTGTCTAGTAAACAGGAGATCATGGGTTCAAATACCAGCGGTGCCTACAATACCGAAGTATCGGTAGTATGTGCAATTTTGTCGTGCAACTGTCTTCCTGTTTGAAGATAGATGTTCACCTAAAATTTGCGATAGATTACGCGATGTGGCCTTGACGATATCATGGTTGACCTCAAACAGTGTAATCATCCTGCAGCAATTCTCCAACCATTGGAAGGCATGAACATCATTCAGTTTATGTTGCACAAGAAGAAAGTTTATTTGTGGAGTTATAAATCTCATGTAAAGATTGCAGTGATCCCTCAAAGCAGCCCTTCGTCATCCATATATGGAGCACAAAATATATTGTTTGCCTGTGAAGTGACCTGAACGTCACTTAAACGGGTGATTTACATTGTAAAGTTTACAATATAGTAATTATGCCACATCGGTTTGTTGAATAGTTCAAGTGTTTTAACGTAACTCAGTGTACAATAAAAGAAGATTCTGTAGCAATAATAATAATGATCTTTACATGTGATACCGCGTCTGATCACGTATTCCGGACTTTTCTAATGCTTCACAGAATATACTTTAGGGACATTTCACAGTATATTTTGGTAATAGTCAACCAAATTGTCTGTTTCAATCACTATAAAGAACAATAAATCGCTTATTCTTCGTCAGAAATATCTCCTTCGGTAATTCAAATATTTTTTTTGTTCTTTAAATGTCACACTCAGCAATCACAATGCGTCACTCACCCCACACATCCCATTATTTTTTGTTGAAGGAATTTACTTTGTAATTACCTCCAATTAAATGTTCTGGCGTCATTCGGATGTCAGGACTACATTTTATTCATAGATTCATAGAATTTTACGGCACAAAAGGAGGCCATTCGGCCCATCTAGTCTGTGCCGGCTCTTTGAAAAGAGCGATTCAATCCCACTGCCCTGCCCGCTCCCCATAGCCTAATAGACCTGTTCTCCCTAAATAAAGATCTAATTCCCTTTTAAAAGTTGTTATCGAATCAGCCTCCACCACCGTTTCAGGCAATGCATTCCAGATTCGAACAACTCGCTGAGTGAAACAATTTATCCTCAGCTCCCCTCTACTTCGCCTTGAAACTATTTTAAATCTGTGACCACGAGTCACAGATTCACCCACGAGTGGAAATAGATTTTCTTTATTTGCCCTGTCGAAACCCCTCATGATCTTATAAACCTCTATTAGGTCTCCCCTCAATCTTCTCTGCTCCAGAGAGAATAACCCTAGCCTATCTAGCCTCTCCTCATAGGTGAAGTCCCTCAATCCTGGCACCATCCCAGTAAATCTTCTTTGTACCCTTTCCAATGTCTTCACATCCTTTCTGTAATGTGGTGACCAGAATTTAACACAGTATTCCAGTTGAGGCCTCACCAAAGTCTTATAGAGGTTAGTCAGCACTTCCTGACTTTTGTACTCTATACCCCTATTTATAAAGCCTAGTATCCCATATGCCTTCTTAACAGCCTTGTCTACCTGTCCTGCCACCTTCAACGAGTCACTAACACAAATCCCCAGGTCTCTCTGTTCCTTCACACCATTTAAAATTTTAATATCTAGCCTATATTGCCTCCCTTCATTTCTTCTCCCAAAATGCATCACCTCAC
This sequence comes from Hydrolagus colliei, assembly GCA_035084275.1. Classification (NCBI taxonomy): domain Eukaryota; kingdom Metazoa; phylum Chordata; class Chondrichthyes; order Chimaeriformes; family Chimaeridae; genus Hydrolagus; species Hydrolagus colliei. Next base: position 2,903,301 of record CM068769.1, read on the forward strand.
ACTTCTCTGCATTAAACGTCATCTGCCATGTGTCTGCCCATTTTACCAATTGGTCTATATCCTCTTGCAGATGGATATACAACTTTGATATACAACGACATCGTCGTTGTATATCAAAGTTGAGCCTTCTAAGCATTCTACCAGCGAATGGGAATCTGTGCTTAGAAAGGAGCGATTAGGGTTTACCCTGGGACATTTCCCGTTTACCTAATTCTCGACAGTATTTGGACGAGAACAGCAATGACCAAGGCTGAGTGACCAGAAATCCCGTTTTAAGGAACAGGTGCGGTTGATGTAATTAAACGAAAACTCACCGCCTGGTGGACTTTCAATTCAACTGATGTTCTCCTTGTTTTTCAGTGCCAACATTCCCCGGCTGCAGTGGAGATTAAAGTTTTTGCTGTACTTATTATTATTGAGGGAGAACTGGTGCAAATTTCACACAGAAATACACTGTCAAATCGATCAGTAAAACTAATCTGATGGAGGTCTTCATATCGTCCCTATGATGTGATAACTCATGATGTGAAAGTAAAGAATCAAATGAAATCGAAGGACAACATTAATTAAGGAAATCTCTGCAAAGTAATTAGATGCAGACAAGGTTTTTCCTCAATCAGCTCCATGGCAGGTCGTTCAACAGGACTTGGCCTGCTCCAATCCCCCCGCCCGAACCACCCCACCATCGGAGGCCGGGCCTTCAGTTTCTCCACTCACACCTTATGCAATGCCATCCCTCAATCCCTCCGTTTCGTCTCTTCCCTTTCCTCTTTCAAGGCCGGTTTGAATACTTTCCTCTTCGATCGTGCCTTTTGTTTCACCCCGAACTCTTTTACCTCCACTTCGTGTTTCACCCCTTCCCAAACACTCCCCTCCCAGCTCGGGTCACACGCCTCATGTGCAGCGCCTTGTGACGTCCTCCCGACGTGAAAGGCGCTCCATAAATGTAAATTGTTGTTGTTGTTGTTGTTGTCGGTAGCCGTGGCCGAGTGGTTAAGGCGATGGACTAGAAATCCATTGGGAAACTTCCGGCGCAGGATCGAATCCTGCCGACTACGAATATTGCTCACTGCAGCAGTACTTTGGTACTGTTTGTCGGAATGTTTGCAGATTTATAATAATTACGCATTATGGAAACCATTTGTAAATACAAGGAGATGAGGCATTATTCTTCGTGAAATGTACTTGACTGTAAAAATGCCGGATAATATTTTAATTAATAGATATATGCGGAAATCTCTCTTACTCCCTCCCTCTCATGTCATCTCTAACTCTCTCTCTCCCGCCTCTTCTCTCCCACATCACCCCAAACCCAACCGCCATCCCTCCTCCAGTCAGGTTGCTGGTAAACCTTTTGCTCAACATTCTGGCAATATCTCTCGTGAGCCATTTTTATTGTTTATTTCTCATAAGAATAAACACCATCCCCAAATTTCACAAAAATATAACATTTTTGATAGTAAACGAAACTGTTATTGGAGATGAGCTCGCTTTTCTGTTTGAAGCAAGAAAAGAACGATAAAATGTATTTATTTAAAAATAATTCAACCCAGTTGCTGTTAAAATTGCAAACAAGGCTGTGGTATGAAACAAATAGATAAGGTTGGTCTTGATAGCTTTTGTGACTGTATATCAAAAGATTGACTTCGACGTGATTTGAACACGCAGCCTTCTGATCTGGAGTCAGACGCGCTACCGTTGCGCCACGAAGTCAGTCACTTATCTTACATTACAGGCTCAGCTGTAGAGCAGTAAAGGAAAACCAAAGAACGAGATAGGTTTCGAACATAGTTTAGTGAGGAATCTACCCATTATAATTGAATGTTTACAATGGAGATGCAGTAATTTATCCCTGGACTCAAACGCTCGGATAACAACAGCTTCCATTTACATTGTGCTCCTCACTTTAGCTGCTGTCTGAGCTGCTTAGTAATAACTATCCTTGCGTTTGATACAGCGCCTTGTCACATCGTCAAGAATTCACAATGTGCTTGACAGAATATAGTGTAATGTGATCTGTCTGTATATTGAGTGGGTGAAATGCAGCAGCAAATAACGCACAACATTTTCCCACAAGTTGATTTGGACAGTAATTGGCACTGGAGGCCCTCACCACAACTAAATTCCTACCGGAAATAACAATTGGGACCAAAACTAATCTGTACTGCAGACGCAGATGCTGTCCCCCACATGGAAGGAAACCCAGATATCAAACCAAATTTCTTTAGGATTGTGAACATTTTTAAATAAGTTTTTTTCGTTCACAACTTCACTGCAATTTCCCAGCCACACAAACCTGCAGTTTTGTTTCTTTTTATTAACCAGCATTACAGTTGCTCAGTATGCAGTGACAACAGTAACCAGCACAGTCACTCAGGCCCCGCTGGGATTTGAACCCCGGATCTCCTGTTTACGAGACAGACGCTTTGCCACCTAAGCTACAGGGCCTGTGTTTAAAATCTGTTTATTTCATTTAGCATCCAGATTAACAGTTGCTCTGTCCAACTTGGTTACTCCTTTTCACTATATTGAGTGACTTGACTATTCACCGCTCATTTTCTGAACCCAGCTCCAAGTCTCAGTCTGTACATCTTGGCTGCAGCCCCTGATATTGAGATGACAGCTCGCACTCCATTCCTGTCCCTTGTCCTGCAATATTCCCACTGGATTCTCTCCTCTAAATGGCCTCCCTGCATTGTGGCATTCCCGATCCTTTCCGCAGCCATCGATTTGTTCCCTCCTTGCAATCAGCTGTTGGGCTCATTATGATACAGCCGATCAGACCTCTAACAAATGCCTCATCCTCGTACTCAACTCAACAGGACACGGGTACCACGTATAAGTTTCTCTGCACTCATTGACATTTCCACCGATCCTTTCATTTCGCATTTCCCCTCTTAGTTTGGACTGATACGATTATCCATAACCGTTTGGGAGAACTTTATTTGAGAATCTGCTGCGTATTTCTGGCTTGAAGTATCATGCCCACAATTTATTTATTCGACAACATTGAGTATTCAAATGCTCAGAACAATATAGATTTGGAGCCACAGGTTCCATGGTGTAATGGTGAGCACTCTGGACTCTGAATCCAGCAATCCGAGTTCAAATCTCGGTGGAACCTTACAAATAATTTAGCTGCCAACAAAACACCAAACTAATAAGCCAATAGACAGCAATTGTTCTTCCCGTTATCATTGTAAGATCGCTGTGGTGTTTGAGCACGTGTGGTTGCTGTCTTTGATGGACAAAAGTGTATTTTGGTCACCGGTGACACTGGATTCCTTCCCGTTATGTATGGAGTGTAAACACTGACTGACCAGCGCCAGAGAACTTCATCACGACGTGAAAGCCGCTGAAAAAGTTTAACTTGGTTATTGTTGTTATTTATGACAAATAGGAATAAAGATAGTGACAATGCCAAGGTCTGTGATTCCTGTTGCCCACCGGGAAGTAGATAAGTGTTTAATGCTCGCTGCCATCCACGCTGTGAGAGCTCAATATGTTCACTTTTTAGATACAAAATGACCAACTATTGGCAAGCAGGTGGAGAAATGTATTTTCTGATTACCTTTTCTTACAGTACACATTTATTGAAAATTAAACAAAATGCTGATCTTACTTTTCAGACCAAATTTACAAAAACAAACGGTGTTTAGTTTTAAGTCGCATGCATTCGTTGAGGAGAACAAACGACAAGTGTTTTTTTAAAAATCAAATATCAAATAAGTCATTCTGTACAACAGTTTCCTGTGTGATTTGTGGTGCAGTTTATTTCAGATGTTTCATGTTCTACAAACTGAACATATTATCTACGTGACTTGATGCTTTGCAAGTTCTTCCATTAAATATGAGGCCCCGAGTCGTTCCTCAAAATGAAGAATAAAGTGTTGTTTCAAATAAACTACACTCGGAATTTAACGTGAATTGTCTGCTACTCATGTGGTGTTATCACTGTTGTAATAATTACCCAGAGAATATACTAAAGTAGCTCTAGTGGCGCAATAGGTTAGCGCACGGTACTTATATGACAGTACTTGCTCGAGTGATGCCGAGGTTGTGAGTTCGATCCTCACCTAGAGCACGAGTTTTCATTGCTTTTAGTCAAGTGAGCTGCACCAGTGAACAACAGTGGAGGGCATGGAATAACAGTTCTGTGGTTGTGATACATTCGTGGGTAGTTCAGTGTCATGTGGAACCAGACGAAGGTCTCAGATAATAGGAATGTGTTGTTGTTAAATGTGATTTAAATACAAGTGGATCAAAGCAAGCAGACATTAGATGCTCATGAAGAAGATTGTTGGATCTCGTGCTATCTCAGGCAATTTAAGAAAACTCCCAACTGATCTGCCCAGTCATTTTGACGCTATGTTCAATATTGAACTCAATATATATCATTACGGAGCTAGTATCTTACCCTCCGCGCTGCCGAAACACTTGTGCACGCGAACATCACCTCGAGGCTGGACTATGGAAATTCTCTCCTCGTCGGCGTCCACAGTTCCTCCATTCCCAGGCTGCAGGTCATCCAAAACTCTGCAGCCCGTGTATTATCCCGCACCCGCCTCCGCGACCATATAACTCCCACCTTCGCCCGTCTCCACTGGTTCCCCATTCTCCAGGGGATCGAGTTCAAGATCCTAGTCCTCACCTTCAAGGACTTACACGGCCTTGCCCCGCCCTATTTAACCAATCTACTCCCCCCCTACAAGCCCACCCGGACCCTCCGTTCAACAAGACTTGGCCTGCTCAAAGCCCCCCGCCCGAACCGCCCCACCATCGGAGGCCGGGCCTTCAGTTTCTCCGCTCCCACCCTATGGAATGCCATCCCCCAATCCCTCCGTCTCGTTTCTTCCCTTTCCTCTTTCAAGGCCGGTTTGAAGACTTTCCTCTTCGACCGTGCCTTTTGTTCCACCCCGAATTTTTCGACCTCCCCTTCGTGTTTCTCCCCTCCCCAACCACTCCCCTTCCAGCTCGGGTCACACGCCTCCTGTGCAGCGCCTTGGGACGTCCTTCCAAGTCAAAGGCGGTTTATAAGTGTAATTTGTTGTTGTTGTTGTGGTAGTAGATGGATTACAGAACGCACAGAAGCAAACCTGAAGGAAAGAGACAAACGGAGTGAGGTGTAAACGCAGGGAGTATGCAGCAATGTTACACTTGATGAACGAATCTCTGGAAGTGCGAAATCGCTGAATGTGTGTAGGAGGATATTGTATACATATTCTTTTTTTTAACAAAAACGCTTCTGATCAAACCGATGAAAAGGAAATATCTGAGACAATGGACACGCATAATTTTCCTAGTGCGAACTGCGGAAGCGTTGAGATGTCCTCTCGACGTGAAAAGCGCTCTATAAATATATATTTTGTTATGGTTGTTGTTGTACTGCATAACACGTGTGCAGACAATATGGCTGGTTTCAGACCATGTGCAGGTGCTGATGTCACTGCAGTGAATGCGGGAAGCTGAAGAGAATAAGTGTCGTACATACTAGGCGGTGATCGCCACCGAGAGGACATCTTGAATGTTATAACTTGAATTTTATTTCACATTGGGGTGAAACGCCAAAGCGATAAACAGTGGTGGGTCCGCTTGGTTCGGAGTGGTGGGGGGGAGGTGAATGGGGGGAGGAGGTAATGGCAGGTAATCGAACGCACGGCTGAAGAGAAGCGTCTTCATTCGAGGAATTAAAAACACAACGGAATTGATAATATCTAGGAATGGTTGATTATCGCTCCAGAGGACGGGGCAGAGAGATTAGAGGCCAGTTCGCCAATTGTGGAATGGGAAACGTGAGCAATGTAATCGTGGTTGGAACCCACTGAGCAGAAGCTGTGAAGACGTTTGTAGGTGGTTAGGAGGTCACAGAGTGCGGGAGGATCGTGGCCGTGGAGGAAATTGAAGGTTAGGATCATAGACGTCTGCCTGACAGCGGTCCAAATGTGTTAGGCAACGATACGAAACTGACTACAGATTTCTGGAGCTTGTGCAGCGGGGAGATTGTCACGAAATGGCAAATGGCAAAAGGACGATGACCAATTAATGTAACGGTGATGGGGGATTGGCATTTCAAAGTAGATTTTGTTGAAAATTCGCGGTCGCTCAGTTCTAATATTCCTTCCCATATGTTTGGAGTTAGAGCACACTTCTCTTTCTAAATTTCCTGTAGTTTAGGACAGAAACGAACATTAAAATCAATTCTCTCCTCGAATCTTACCATCGTCTCTCTGCTAGTTTATCTAGGTTAATAGTGAACTACCGATAATTTGTCAAGTATGATTTGTGTTCAAATTCATTATCGTCCTGCAATTTTGCCTTCCTCTTTTAATTCTGCTACACTGTGGACCGTATTTCGCCGATAGAGAATTAAGCAGCTCCTTTAACAGAGCTCCTCCCACTCCCAAGTCAGGCACTTCTGCTACTTCCACTCGGGCAACGTTTCCCGCTGCCACTCTGGAGACCTTTCCTATTCCTACAACAGGACCTACAACACTCACTATACACAGACTAGACTAGATGGGCATTTTGTGACGTACAATTCTATGAATCTATGTTTTGATCACATAATGTGTTAACACATCACCAAGACGATCCCCAGACCCTCAGGTGATATTGTGCTTCACTGGCAGATGAGGCAGTGTATTTCTGGTAAAACTCCAAAGCAAATCCTCCAAACAAACAGCCGCGAAATTATTTCGACTTTAACTTGTGTATTCTGGCACCAAGATCAGCAGAAACGCAATCAATTAATGATACAGAGTCTTTTCGACTCACAGCGTTTTGTTTCTCGCTGGTTACAGGCCAGCAGTTTCCCACTCTCTGGTTCTGTCTGGAGTCAATTAAACAGAAGCTGATCCCCGAGTAAACCATATTCAGTCCATTGCAAATGCAGGAATTCCAAACTGTAGGCAGCACGGAATTCACAGTCATGATATAAGCATGATGATGGGGTTCTAATATCCAGCTGACAACAAGAATGTTTTATTGTAGTTCGTCTGTTAAACTCCATGTGATAGCAGGTTTGTTCACCCAGAGAGACAGTAAGTAGAATTTATGTTATACTATAACCAGCGATTAGATCTATATAAGTGACTTTGGTTAAGTGCAAGCTGCTGAAAATTTCATATGCTTTGTGCATTGAGATTGCATTGAAACAATTCAAGAATATATCAAAACGGAAAAGGATGGTGTTTGCAGTGACTCGGATTCGAACCGAGGTTGATGCGGCCACAACGCAGAGTACTAATCACTATACGATCACCGCTGTGCACTTGGCTCCACATACCGGACAGTTTCTGAAATACAGAAGAGACTATGCACTATCAAATTACAGAAATTAACATGTCATCTGCTGCTGTTATGGATGTACATTCTCTTAACCAATAGCGCAGTATCGTTCATAACTTAACAAGTTGAAAAATTGTGATGACTGGCTTTAATTGCAAAAAATATTATTTGAAAACTTGGGATCAATTATTATCCCATAGCTACTATAAGCAGCAGCAGCTTTACACAAATCATTTACACAATGGATCATTGAGAGAGGAGTGGCTTCGTGAATTGTGCTTTAATCGATTCTACCTCAACTTCCAACTTAAATGGATGGTGAGCTCAAGGCTTTCAGGATCTCGACGGCTTGGACTGTTAATTGATTCCAAACTGTTGAGAAGATCCAGAGTGTAACTAATGTTGCCGATCGCGAGTGTTCATGCAACTGATTATCTATGAGATAATCCTGGATGAATCTTTAGACGGTAACTGCAATAAAAATAGTTGAAAATGTCCTGGGCGAAGCCGTCCTGCAGATCAGAGCAATTCCAAAGTTTCATCCAATTTGTTTATCGAATAGCAAATTGAATAGATCAGTTACAATTCCTAGAAAATTGGCACTGAAGCAAACAGCAAGAAAAAACCCCCAACACTGAGTAGCTCACGACATTCTATGAAATGTAAGCAAATAAATGAAGAAGTATAGATTTATTCTGCATTAGTATCGTCCCTGGGTGGGTTTGAACCACCAACCTTTCAGTTAACAGCCGAACGCGCTAACCAATTGCGCCACAGAGATTTCTGTCTACACCATTCTGCTGGAAAGCACTCGACCTTGTCCTCACCCACAGCCTGGACATCTGCGGCGTCAGCATCGTGAACGAGGCCATCTCGGACCATTTCCCCATCTCCTTCTCCTCTCACACCACTCTCTCTTCCACAAAGCCCTCAACTATGCTCAAATCTCCTGGTTTAAAACTCCATCAATTTCTTGAAAAATCTGTTCGAAATATTATTATCTTGTTCATTTAAAAATATATAACTAATCAATCAGTCTGATTTCACATGCAGGTACACTTATTCGCTGTGTACGTCATCGTATTGATAAGGTTTATTTGTAACTAATGTGTGTTTATCATCGAAGGGAGTAGTGGATTTCATTATAAGATAAGACCTGGCAAATTGATCCAGCTTTCTAAAATAAGCATAATTGTTTGATTTCATGCACGATGATGGATTTGACACTAATTCTAAGGAACAAATTAACTCGAGTGCTGCAAATCAACCTTTAATTCAGAGTATCCAAAGCGACGGGACTGGGATTCGAACCATCGCATTAACCACTCGGCCAACCCGTCTCTCTGACGCATAGGTTTGCATGCCTTCAGTTTACATGCACTGTCGTGAGATTACCATTTAAACACAAAAGGTTTGTATGACATATGAACAACTTGAAGTTTAAATCTACTTTTGGATTTGCTAAAGAAGCAAAAATGAGTGATAGTATTAATAATCCTTGCATTTGATAAAACGCCTCAACACATCTTCGAGATACCTCAAGGCACTTCACAGATTATACCCTAAAGTGAATTTATTGTATAATATGGGCGGAGCTTTGATAGGCATCCAGAAATTTGTTTCTATCTCCTGCACACGATCGTCGTTTAACCCTTGTAAGTAAAATAATTTTTTTTTCACATAAATGCATCCAAACGCAGAGTTGTCATTTATGAATGTGGTTAGATCAATTCTCTTAAAATCGATTCCCGAATGGGTAAATAATCGGGTAATTTTCATTGTCAACAAGCGCGATGATTATCATCCAAGAAACAAAAATGATGACAGAATTGGTCACTTCAATGCTGATCTGTTTATCAGAAATTATTGTGCACAATTGGCTGCCACGCTTTGCCCACAAATATACAGTTAATTCATTCAACAGTGTGATCTATGAAGCGTTTTGTTTTCATCTGGAAGACCTGAAAAGCGTGATATCAAGCAATGATTATTTTCATTACATTTGCATTCTAAGAACAGCAGAGTTCCACGTGTAGAATTTTGTTTTCTCATACGAGCATAGAGATTTAGTCAAAATTCATGCTCTTAGATTCTCTGCCCATCAGTGACCTTGTGAACCGGCAGGTGTGGAGATTTTATTTTGAGGGAAATCTAAGGAGGGTTCAGGTTACCTGAAAGTAAATTTGTTAGGACGCTGTCCTGCATTTAACCTTAGCATATCATCAGAAATAGAAAATGGCAGTCCATTCCACTTCCATAGCCCGCGTTTCCGAAGTTCAAATTAGTTTGTGCGTTCTATAAATGATGCAATTTCCATGAGTGCTGCAAAACAACAGCAACAACAACTTTGATTTATATAGCGCTCTCACTCCACGCCGGACGGCGTCTCAGAGCGCTTCAGATTCACGGATCCCGGGATCGAGCAAGGGGCAGGGGGTAGAAAGGTGACCAAATGTGAAGTCGAAGATAAAGGTCTTGAGCTGGGACCTGAATTGGGGAAGAGAGTGGGCGAGGTGAAGTGAGTGAGGAAGGGAGTTCAAGAGCATTTGGGCTTATTGGCCGCCAACGCTGGAGCAGAGGATTCGGGGGACACGCAGGGGGCCAGACCGGTAGGGAGAAGGCAACGGGTACTGGGTTGTGGAGAGAGGAGGTCAGAGAGGTAGGGAGGCACAGAGGAGTGGAGGGTTTTGAAAAGAGGTGTGAGCATCTCGAAGTCGATCCTATCTGGGATATGGAGCCAGTAAAGTCTGGGCATAATGGGGGAAGCGACGTTTGTGCAAATACAAGTTGTAGATACATGGTTTGTTCCAAACACTGCCGCCTTTCCTGTAAAATTCCAATCAAATTCTTACAACTCCCATCGTTTTCAGTCTCGTAAAATTATGTCTCTCCATTAGGGTAAATCGATTTTGTCCAGCTTTATCATTTGAGACCATCACGTTAATATTTTAAAAATGTGCGGAAATGTTCACAATTTTCGAATTAATTGGGATCCAGTTTTATTTGCCCCAACACTAGCGGGTAAGCATCCCGGCATTCTGGTAGTGTAATGACGGCTCCTGTTGTCTTGCACCTCTTCATCTTCACACAAAATCGTTCGCAATGTCCACTTGATTGTGGATCTGACTGAATTTTTGTTCTTGTATCTTGCCGGGAATCGAATCCATGTCTCTCTATTGGGCGACTGCTCTAACCACGCAGCTATAGGATTCGATAACATAACATTATAGAATGCATCATAAATGTATGACCAACACAATACACCTGTATCTCAGACAACAATTATTAAAATAGTAAATGAGACAAAATATATTTTCAAAACCAACAGCATGTTACGTGAAAATAAATTGCAAACAAATCAGGAAACTCAAGATCGACAAAGAATATACAATAAAGTGCGCTCACTGAATATTTGTGGACGTAGATTGCTGCTTTCTTGCTATACAGTGATTTGGACAGAAGGCACCTTCAATAAGGTATAAAATACTGGACATTGGGAGGAAGTTGGTGTGCCAAATGCTGGACGTGTTGAAGGGGATGGCATCAAGCTTGAGCCCTGGACTTTGCAGTGTGAGTAATGAGTAATTAGCAGCCAATGTATTTTCAATTGTTTATGTAATATTAAAGAATGTATTTTGAATTGAGATAAAACAATGCCTGAAAGCGGGATCCATAGAGTTGCATGAAATGTTTAACCGAATTGATATATTATAACCAGATATGTATTTCAGGATGCCGACAGAGAGTAAACAAAATTACCTCTAATTTAACGTGTAATCAGACAGTTTCCGGAGTGTTTATAATTATGCACAGAATAGCCAATGACTTAAACAGACTGCCAGAAAGACGGTATAGGCCAGGTAATGAAACTGAAGTAAAAAGCAGTTTGATTCCATGAAAGGGGGTGATGAGGTGTGTCAAAGCTATGAAGAGATCAGAACAGATGCGCCGAAAGATATTGATAGAAAAAATTGACGAGTGTCCCAATGAATAAAATTAAATGTTTAAATTGGTGATGCAGTTTGGAACCTGGGATTCATAATTGCTGATCATAGCAACATGTATTCACATTTCACTCATTACATAGGACACTGACTGATACTGGGGAAAAAATCCTGACTTTCTCCTCTATGATACATTTTCTGTGAACTAAGATTCTTACAAGTCACTGAGATTGACAGAGATCTACTTGGCTGGTGTGATATAACTGCTAGTCATTAGACAATGTAATGAACGCAATGGCGCTACAAATGCAATTTCCCAATGCTCAGAGATTCTTCTAGATTTGTATTCAGTTGAACGTTGAACATAACTAGATGACCAATTAATATGTACAACATAACTGGAAATAGTACTTGAGATAATACTCATAGTTCAGTACATAACGTGATCCATGTGGCCGAATGCATAAGACATCTGATTTCAAAGAGTTTCAAACCAATCAGAAGATTACTGGTTCGATATGTCGTCTCTTAACAAGCATATAGAGCGATATACATCGCATGACGATTGTGTTAATAATTCGTGCTTGTTGTTGCAATGACAAAAATTGCAACACAGTAATTTTGGCCAGCTTTTTTGACGTTGAGCAGAGGTCTCAAAAAGGTTAACAGCAGTAGCATTTAAAGAACATTGAATTTATGTTTTAATGAATAGGTGTTGTGGACTGAAGCAGTGGTCGATAGAGAATTAATTTTAAGAACCAACTGAACAACAGGGACCTTTCATGCGTAAAGACTTTACTGAAATCGGTGAAGACAAAATAACGGTGAAGGAAAAGAAACAGGAATAGCACAATATATTTGCGTAACACTTATTCGTACAACACTTCACTAAAGACCAAACGATCCACTTCCAATCAAACTTTCTCATTACATGGAGTTCATTCACATCTTTGTCAGTAACAGAACCCGTACAATAGAAAATTTAAGGGCCCGCCCAGCTCAGTCGGTGATTAAATACTCGCAATCCGCGTCCACCACCCAACCATCGGCGGCCTGGCTTTCAGCCTCTCTGCTTCCAAACTATGGAACTGCATCCCGCATCCCCTCCGCCTGGCCTCCTGCCCTTCCTCCTTCAGGGCCGGTCTGAAGAACTTCCACTTCGAACGCGCCTTCGGCTGCCCCACCAACTCTTCCCCCTTTCCCACTCTCCTTCCACTTACCCCTAACCAGAACCTACCACCCCAATCTCTCTTTCGATTAAGGCAAACCGTTTATGAGATTGTGAAAAAAAAATAGGATAGATGGAAAAAAATGTGAAGCATCAAATTCAGATCAATAACATTACAAATTTTGTATTCACTTGAAAATATATACAATATGTGTCTCTGCGACTTGGATAGATATCCATATTGCATACGTATATATTATATTTGTTTTAATTGTAAATATTTTATGTCATATACATTCAATAATGTATCATACACAGATATCTCGGAAATTCTGTATTACAGACTGTGAAGCACTTTGAGACATCACAGTGATATGCTTGGATGTTGCATTGAAGTGTTCATAATCAAAGCAACAGAAATAGTGAAACAATCACGATGTTCTTTTGTTTTCCTGTGTTGTGGAATTTCTAATTTTAATGTAAATTATTAATTGAACAGAAGCTCTGCTGAATCTAAATAATTTGACCAATGACAGCGGATTTGTGCGTCCATGCAAACCAATGATTCCATTCTGGAATCAACGTAAGCAGCGAATGCATCCAATGCTAACCACCAGGCACACTGGAAAAAAATGGCAGTGAACAATTTGCAGGTTTGACACATTTTCAGCCAATAAATCCAATTTAGTATTTTTGAATCTGGAAGCAGAACTTCACGAAATATATTGGAACACTGCTGGGAAAAATTGGTTTCCGCGATTTCACCAACAAAGTACACAGTCGATCGAATTTACAGTTCATTTGTTGAAGGGCTTGCAACCGTCTGGATAAAGCAATATGTCAAGTGGTGGGATTATTATATTTATTATCATTGTTATTTTAGAAATAGAAAAATATAATCATAACTTTTATGTAGAATGAGACAAAGAATATGTCAATTAAAAACTGTCACGTGTCCCGTCTAGAAAACAGCAGGAAGCTTGCCAGATATTTCCGTGAATATTTATTGCAAATAAAAATCAACCCCAAAGCTTGCTAATGAATTTACCATCTACACATAGTTTTTTTTCCTGCTGTTTGGTTTAAGAATGTCCTATGTAATTTGTTTATCCCTACACTGCTCTCCTCTTCCAAATTCACGACGACGAGCCACGGTCACTGGTCTGTTATTATCAGTATCCTGCAGAACGCTTCAGCAAGAACGTTGGGCTGAGGAGGAAGGTGACCAAGATCACAACAGAAGATTGAATTAATCATGTTATTCCATTACAAAACATCTCCTCTGGGATCCAGCTCAATCCTCATTCCCAAGGACATTGTGTTCAACTAACAGGAAGTAATACATGTGTGGTAGGTACGGGATACATGCCAGGAATTGTGGCTGCTGAGACTCACATCTCGTATAAATCAAACTGTATCTGAGCACTTCGTCTCCGTCACTCCTATTGTATTCACCATGAAGAGATATCACAGCTTTTCAGACAATGCGTATCAATCAGAAACAATATTCCAGATAATGTATATTTATTATCCTCTCCTGGCTATTATTGGTGTTCCTGGTATGTCTTCACAATATCAGTCAATGGAAAATCAATCCATTCAACATGTCGAAAAAGATACCTTGATTATATTCGAGTTTTTGTCATGGTTTTATATGATATATTATACTAGATTTTAAATTCATTCTATTTTCGTTGGGATTTCTGGTCATGCGTAACATGGTGAAATCTTAGATATTTGGTAAACTTCTTAAATACAAGTCAGAATTGATATACAAGTGGATTGGAAGCCAATAATATATATGTTGTACTCTGAACTATGAGTAACGTTACTTAATACAACAATTGTACAACTTGTTAGAATTTATTGTCCTTGGTTGGTTAATATTTTAAGTGAAATTTTCATAGAATTATAGAAATATACATCATAAAAGTTGTGCTGCCTTATAGCTCTTCGGCCTTATTGCTTAACCTGTCGAAACGTCTATACCAGTGATCAATACATCTATGTATCTCCAGAGATAAATGGTACATAATGATGTGTGTAGATTGTTATGTTTTAGTTATTTGCTGGAGATTAATAAGTTCATTAATCGGAACATTGGTGGGCATGAAAGAGAATGCGTTTCATTTTATTCGATCCAGTCTTAAATACTATCCAACTTTTCCTGCTTTTTTATTAATGTATCTTTATCAGAAAAGAACACGGAGAAATAAGAGAAGAATTAATTAAATACGTGAAAATGAATCTCAATTGAATACACGTGAAAAATCAAAGAGCAGTACAACATATTGCAATTGTCTGATGCATGTTCTGTGGGAAAAAAAAGTTTGACTTTGGGGATTGCGCTGTCTGTGTATCAATGTAGCGAATTGTTGCTGCACTGCATTTCACTTCCATAGATCTCATCAATATATATGTTTTTTAAAAACATACTTTCAGACCCCAAGGCGGGCAATAACGATCACTGAATCAACATCAATACCAGTTGAAGTCAATCTCTGCTATAACACATTCGGTTGAAAGGAATAGTAACCGGCTATTATATTTCCACATGAGACGATAAATCAGGAATATCGGTCAATATTATTTTATCGATCATGTATCCAAGCAATGAGCGAAGATGTATTTAGAAAGACAGAACTGTTCATCACAGCATAGAAAATGGGTTAATAAAAGATTTACAATATTTTGGTATTTTTTAAACTAACCGTACCTATGTGTTAATTTCAAACTTTTGAGAAAAACTGAAAGTAAATGACATGCATCTTACTTCTTTCTATACAGTCAACATAATTGCGATTGTGATCCTTTCCCGGGGAAAATGTGGTCTCTCGAGATGCATCACTCGCTACCTGGTTTCCATGTCATCGGCCGATCTACTGGTTATTATCAGCGACGTAATATTTAATCGAATGAATGATGTTCATTACCCAGTTTGTTTCCTGGACCTGACACCAGTGTGCTCAATCGTAATTTGTCTGCTTTGTGTAGCCGCAGACTGCTCTGTGTGGCTCACAGTGGCCTTCACCTTTGATCGCTTTGTAGCCATTTGCTGTCAGAACCTAAAAATTAAGTACTGCTCTGAGAGAACAGCGGCTGTGGTGATAGGAACAGTTTGT